>VZSC01018416.1:68706-97115 GCA_013398225.1 Steatornis caripensis | reverse complement strand
TTTTTTTTTTTTTTTTTTTTTTTTTTACTTGAAAGGTGCTCAAAGAGGACAGAAACATTTAGTGAATTGGATCCAAGAGATATTTCACCACACTCAAGGCAGATGTTATCGAGAAGGATCATTTGTATTGGCAGTCCTTCAAAGGTTACCCTCTAACCATGCTCAAATCAGGTTAGCCCCATGGAGAACTCCTACTTTATTCTGGGCAACGTTTCAAAGTCTGCAGCCACACAAGTTAGAAGACAACTGTTAAATTTTAACTGACATTAAAGTTTCTTTCTGATCTATTAAACTCAGGTGATCTGTGATTGGTAAATACATATTTTTAGACGTCTACATGTTAGTAAACACATGGAGGCTGATCAAGAAAGTTCTACTCCTCTGGGTTTTGAATGCAGCTTTTTTAGTAAAATACTGGAATGGGTTCAACTTTAATGGATTGTAAGATTTTTTTTTCTCTCTGTTGCTAGTTAAGAATTATGCTGATGCATTTTAGAAAACCAGCAAACTTCTAATGTTAACAATGTTTTTTTACTTTATTTTATTTTCTTCTGTTTGCCCATAGATGGAAGAAATGAAAAAAAATATTGGTTTTCACAAGTTGTGAACTACTCTTTTAACTCTGTGTTGGGCAGGTGTCTTGCCATTCGGCAGCCTGTGAAGCTGGTGCAGACCTCTGACAGTTATTAGACTTGGATTTAAAAAAAGAAATGGCAGTGCTTATTTGTACATCTTTTACAAAATAAACTTTGCAGACGAATCACATAAACAAAGCATCAGTCTCAGCAAATAATGTTGGCATTTAATTTACCCTCACCGGGTATTTAGAAATTTGCTTACGTGAGAGAGAGAGTCGTACCCTTTCTGCAGTCTCATGTCAGGTTTTCTGCAGCCTCCCCAGTTACTTTTAGTTGGAGGCTGAGGAGTCGGGGTGTGGGGGACAGGGGATCTGAGACTTCCATTGCAATTGTAACAGTGATAAATGTTCTTTATATTTCTTCTCTCTTTTTATGGTGGTATTTTTATTTGGTTTTCTGTTAATGAAAGTTGAGTGAAAGGTTCAGGGGGAGGCTGGTAAGATGCATTGGTCGTTTCTGGGCCCTGATTCTTGCAGTTTGAAAGGTCTGTTCCAGGCTGCTCCAAAGCATTAGCAATGCAGAGCTTTGTTTTGTGGGGAAACAGATCTGCCCTGCAGCCCCATCTGGGGACAGGTCTCTGGCCCCGTTGATTAGGATGGAAGGCTGGAATCGGGTGTGTCACAAATGTCATCTTCCCCATCTCTAGAAAGGAATAATGTAGCAGAGGGAACACATTTTTTTATATTCTTTTCACGAGGGAGACCTCAGCTCAAGATTTTGCTTATAGGGGAAAAAAAGGTCAAACACACTTGCTGGTTTTAGCCCACTCAGTTTTACTACTTTTCTTTTTTGGAAAGATTTAGCATGTATTTAACATGGCTCTGTAAAGTTGAGAATGCTCTTTCCCTGACATCTCCGGTCTTCCTTACTGAGCAGCAATTTTCTGAAACACATCACTTTGTCTGGCCTGTCACTGATTTAGCATTAGTTATTCTAAAAATATCCTCTTTGTGTCTAAAGAGATTTGGTCGGGCTGCCTGAAAGAAGGCTGCAAAAAACAGCCCCCAGCGCTCCCTCGGTCTGCCACATGCCAGCGTGGATGGAGCCCAGGCTGTCACTACCTAGGCACCTCACGGAAGATGCCGACAAGCTGTGGCACCTTCACTTCTGAATACTGTCAGAATCAAAAGGAGGAATGGGAAGGATATTCTGCTTTTCATAGAAGCAGGACACGCAGCAAACCGGGCACTGTAACCTGAGTGGTTGCAGCACTCTATAGATGGACAAAGAGGCCGCATAGACCTTATCGATGTGCGATCTATAAAATAAATATTTGAACTGAAGCAGGCCTCTTAAGGTGCTCTTTTCATGTGCAACATGCTACATACACTGACTGCTGTCCTAGTGACACAGTGAGCTAGAAAATGCGTCACTCGGAAGCACGTGCCCTTGTGTTTTGCGCTAGCTTAAAATTCAGAAGATCTTTGTAAGCTGCAGTTCTGTGTCCATGATACCTAATCATCCTCTGTAGTCAGAAGAAGGTGAACACATTTTCCATAAATTTACCATCATGGTTACAGTTGTACTTTAAGAGATTTCTTTATTCTTAAAAACTTCTAAAATCCACAGCCTAAAAAATGCACCAGTATGTTTTTCCCTCTGAAGATCAATACTGCAGGGTACTCCAGGGAGAAATCTGGGTTGTACAGGGCTCTCTTGTGCTATATTTTCTTTTTCAAAGGTATTTTTATTTCTTCAAAGACATATTTATGGAGAAGAATACAACATGGAAAAGAATACAACAGCTGGTCTTCTCACTGTAGGATTTTCCTACACGGTGACAGTGTTATGCGAAGAATATATTTGGTGATTTTTCAGTTTTCTGAGGCCAAAAGAATGTAATGAAAATCATGAGCTAAAAGATGCGCTAAGATACTGAAGTTCACTGGAACATAGGCCCCATTCAGCAATGTGCTTTTATAAAGTGTAAGAATATACTTTTTATTAATGGTCTAGTCTATCTAAAGACCATTATTTAAAAGAATCTAATATAAGCATATTACAGCTTCGAACAGAAATTTTACTGAATTAGTTCCCAGATGAACAACATGGTGGTGTATAGAATAATGTCTAATTTGAGTTCAAAATTGGCCTTGATGGAGTATCCGCCATAGACCTCAGCAAATTCCTCCAGCAAATCAGACCGTCAAAACTTTGCAGTTTACTTAAATCTCTTGGTATCAGCTCCTAGTTCTTGAATCTTGTCACAGGGGTACATTTCTGGTCCTTCTGTTCTCATATTTGCAATCTCCACATAGATACTGAAAAGCCACAGCCAACTTCTCAGAGAATCAGAGAGGTGAATGTTGGCAGGGATCTCTGGAGGTCTTCTGCTCAAAGCAGGGCCACCTGGGGCTGATTGCCCAAGGCTCTGTCCTGTCAGGCTTTGAATATCTCTAAGGATGGAGACTCCAAAATATCTCTTGGTGACTTGTTCCAGTGTTAGATTACCTCACAGTGAAAAAGCTTTTTCTTATGCTTAAGGGGATTTTCCTGTGTTTCAGGCTTTGCATGCTGCCTCTTGTCCTGTCGCAGTCCAGTCACCACAGAGAAGGGTCTGGCTCATTCTTCTTTACTCCTCACCACAACCATCATGTATTTATAAACAATAATACGATGTTCAATTAATTACTCCCTGTAGTCTCAAGTCCTTTTTAGAATCTGTTTCTTCCCCCTGCAGTGACTTCTGCCTGGCTTCTTCCATTTCGGACAAATTCATTCCCGTTTGCAAATGTACATTAATAATTCAGCTTGTTGGCTCATACAGATTGAATTTTAGCAGTGGGTTGGACAGTCTAGTCTGCCTGCTCTCTGTGTTTGTGGTAAGTTGTCATACGTGAATTTAAAAATGTTTCTATGTTTGAGATTTGCTGAAGCGGTTCAAGTGGAGGGCCATAGCAAACTTGCAAGATCTTGCAGTGGGATGGTTACCACTTGTATTAATACAGCTTTGTTATTCGAAAGAGAGATTAAGATAGAAATTAATTGACAGTCTACCCACAGTTGCACTTCACAATTTATAATGCAGTGCATTAACAGGAACAGTCTATTCTATAAACTTGCTCGGATTTCACACATCTATAGGTCTTGAATAGACAGGCCAGTGACTCAATGCAATCCCGTTAAAAGATGCAGTAGTCATGGCTCACGGAAGCCCACTAAAGTCACGACCAAAAAGTATGAGTCAGTGCAGTGTGAGCACCGTGCCCTTCATCCATGCACTGGGCTTTTATCTGCCTGCTTTCCTGTCAGTGGGAACTTGAAAAGGGCCTCATCTCCCAGGAAAACTGAGAGCCGCTAATATGCAACCTTAGGTTGTTGAACTCAGCCTGAACCCTATTTATTTTTACTTCTGCAGAGAGGACACGAATTATCCTTCTGACACCAGATCTGAGTAAGTAGATGAACTCCACGTGATCACATTCCTTCTGTTGTAGGAGGCAGCAGCAGACTCCAGTGCTTCCTCTCGGTACTCTGTTCCTATATATATTGCTGTGTGGCATGGATATGCTTATGTGGTCATGTGGGAAAAGGATCATGTAGCTTGAGTAAAAGTGTATCGCAATGAATTATTCTCAGAGAGAAGAGAGTCCACAGGAGTCCACGGTTGAGCAAAGCTTGGAGGTCTTAGCTGGAAAAAATGCATGAGTTACATACGTTCTCTTACGCTACCTGCAGTAAAAACAAAAATTATATTGGGTCCCAAAAATGCCCAATATTTTGATTCAGACATAAACGAAAGGCAGATTTTATAGATAGGAATCCCGCTCTCACTTGTAACTAGTGGACTGATACTGTTTCCAGCCCTTCTTCAAACTTGAGAGAGACTCTGATCTCAATTCCCCAAGAGCAGGGGCTTTGCTCTCCCCAGGTTTCTTTCATGCCAAGGAGGATCTACTGGCAGCTCACTGCTCGCTGGCATTTGGGCTGGTGTTGCGTAGCTGGTGCCTTGGTTTTCATTTCACAGCATGATCTGAAGGGAAGGAAAAGGGCAACTTTCTCCCCTCCCGAAAGCAGCAACGTGAGACTTGTTTCTGTGGTGGTCGCTACATCTTGAGCAAATGAAGGAAATGAAACCTTCTTGGAAAGAGTTATAAAGACTAATAGAAAGTGTCACAATGCTGTTCATTTAGTCAGCTGTCAGGAAAGCCCTTACTGTCAGATGTGATGTACTTCAGTTAGAAACTCAGCTTAGGAAGAGGAGTGCTCTTTAGACTGCAGGGCGGGTTCCCCCGACTCATTGGGGCAGTTCTTGCTTACCCAGGCAAGCAAGAAATAACAGAAATTATTGCTTTACGTACTAATATTGTTAGAATGGCAACTCAGAAGGTAAGAAAAGTAGTTTGATAATGGGGAAGGATGTTTCAGCTCTTATGGTTAGGGCATGAAAAGGGACAGAAGGCTGAGGTGCACTTGGGAGATACCCAGTATTCTTCATCTTACCTCCCCAGTTTCTTTCCCCAAGGCTTGCAGAACAACCGATGCACAATTTCCTTAGGTAACCTCTCCAATGACATTCAGTCACAGGGATAAAATGAAAGAAGGGCAAAGGAGAAGTGCACAGCATCCAGGATCATTCAATGGTAGTAACTGAACACGACCAGGTGTGAGCTCTGCTTCTAAAAAGGCAAGAGCTGATCTCCAAAAACAGAAGTGTTTTGTTCAGGCTTGAATGACTTCTATGTCTGTCTTACCACCTCCCTGAGTAGCTGCTAGCTCTTTCTTTCACAGTTTCTTTTGTGATGTCCCAGAGGGAGATTTCAATTCTGCTGTGAATTCCTGCCATTTCTTGAGATGCTGGGCAGCAGTCAATCCTCATCTAGTTAAATCAGTAAATGCTAATTCTCAAATGGGCTTTCTCTGTACTTGCATCATTTTTTATTGCTGTTCATAAGAGGTTTCCTGATGTTTTTATCATTTTAAGAATATAATCTGAGCCAGCTTATGTATACAGATCCAGAAATCTCCATGTCTTCTGATGGCCTCGAGACTTGATTCCTTTAGTTCTGCCGCAGGCTGCAGCAAAATCAGTTGATCTCTGAAAGGAAGCAACATGGAGCGTGATTTATTTGGTCAGGATCCAACTTTACTCATAGCACAATGCAGCCCTTCTCTCCAGGGCTGACTAATATCCCCATAATAACAAGTACCCTTTGCAGAGCAAGCTGTGCAGCAGCACAGTGGCAACAGCAAGTCTCGACAGGGCTCACTTGCAAGCAAAGGGAGAGAAACATTGGAAATGCAGCTCGTGGGAAAAGAAAAGCTGCATGAGATCAGAGGGAAAAGAGGTGAAGATGAGCATAATCAGAAACGCTTGAAAATTGTACAGATGTTATTAAAAGAAGAAAGAGCTTTAAAAAGGAAGGAAAGGAAGGGAAAAGGCAGCATGAAATAAACAGCAAGTTAGCAAAAGGTGGGCTGAATTAGCTGTGTACAAATAGTGTCTGCCAGAGGAGCAAAGCAGCAGAATGCAATGTTCTTCCAGGCCAGAGTCAGTCCAGCATGGTATTGCAGCAGCACACATGGATAAAAAAATCTGGACTAGATCCAGTAGCTGCAAAGAGAATACAAGGTGATGGAAGCAGGAACTCATTTCATAGCTGAGCTTCCATAAGCTCAGCAGCTTTCTCCGGATCATCTAGTAATTGCTATCTGCAGAAAATGGCCCAAGATGAGTCTCAATAACCTGACACATAAGCAAGTCATTTGGCTTAGGGACAGACGGTCAGTTGCTAAGATCAGACTGGGAAGCTGTGAGGTGCTTTATTTTATAGTCAAATAACTCGATTTACAGTGTTTGAATTGTAATCAAAGATAAACTTTTCTCCTTGCTCCAGCAAAGCTCACAACTAATTTCATATTCTTTTTGTTACAGACAGTTTGGCAAACATTTGTCAGTTTTTTCCAAACATTCCTGAAACAAAATTTATCCAGCAATAACGAGAAAAGTAGTAAGAGATGGACTTGTGAAAACTAATTGCACATGACCTATAGCTACTTTTCCATTGCTAATGTGATGAAGGTAAGAAGAAAATGCCAACAGTATATTATTTTTCAGGAAAAAAATGTCCACCAGGCTGAAAGACAAGAAAAAAATTTGCACGACTGATTTTAGCAATCCTGCTTTACTTTTTAAGAACCGGGCACTCTGGCCATGGCTGAACGTTAGAGCAGGGTATGTTCTCTACTACAGCGAACCGAAACCCCTACCCAGTATCGTACAGTCGATGGTAACAGCTGTTTCTCAGCATGTTTGAGATATGGCTGTCGACTTTGGCAGTAGAAACTATGATGCTTATGTTACCTGGAAGCATCTACCCACCACAGCTTGACAGGAGTTTTATATACTTTCAAATAATTATAGGATGGTTTATGAACGTGTAGTTATTAAACAGAGAATAAAGAAGGGCCTGTTTTTCAAATACTGAAACCTATGAGCCTGCAAGAGGTGTATTCACACGTAGGTGATGCTATTGAACAGAAGAGACGGCTGAAATTTCAACATAATTTTACCACACAAGTGCTGAATTGTACAGTCTGCAAGTGCCATGTACACATGGCGGCAAACTCCATATTTCTTGGTTTTGGTAGATATTTAGGTGTACCTTTAGATTTGTACATAAGGACATTTAAGCCATGGCTGTCAGAGTATTTGGAGTGTGTTTTTGCCAAGGCATTTGAAAACAGACTAGAAAGAAAACCAAACTATGCTGTTTTTAGATGTTCTGTCCTGAGCAGTTATTAAGAACAGACAATCATTTCGGCCAGCCTACAGCTTGCTAAACAGTGCGGACTGCTAGCTGAAAAGAAAGTCCGGAAAGAGTCAGACTTGCACAAAGCAGCGACGTGTTAAAGCAGAGGGAAACACAAAACTAACTCCGTATTTCAAAATCCTTCAGGGAAAACCTGTGTCCTTCTTGTCCCTGTTAAGACAGCTGCTACTGTTCCTTTTCAATTACATGGCCATGAAAAAGACCTGAGAAGCAAAGTATACTATCTACAGATGGAAGGGGAGAGCCTGTGTCAAGGGGGTGTTTGCTGGAGTATGTTCTGTGGACAAATTACATGGAAACCTTTTAATTCTGAGGGAAATGGAATATCTGCTTTGTTCTATCCCCGTAATGCTGGTGCCAGGACCCCAGACTGCCGGAACTGAGAATGGCCAGGGGAAATCCCAACAACTGCAGCTGCAGAAGCACCAACCCTGCCAGCACTCCTCTTAACACTAAGCCCAGTCCTAAACGATGCTAAGACCTGTCTCAGGACAGCCCCATTTTAACCATCACATCACAGAATGAGGAATTTTAAGATTTTTTTTTTTTTTTAAACAGTTATGGAGCTGATCACTCAGCCTAAAGCAGGTTCTATGCAGGAAAACTGTTTCCACATAAGTGTATTGTTTAGTTTATTTATCTGTATTTTCATACACAGTTATGCCATAACAGCAGCTCTTTAACTAGAATACGTCACATGGAAGTTTATTGTTTGTCCCAGCATTTTGGATCACTGACTATATCCAAGATCAATTCTTCCCAGTTATGGCTGAATGCAAATAGACTGCACTCAAGAAGCAGGCTTAATATTAAACAAGAGCAATCCTCCATTGATTAGCCACCATTGTAGCATGTTTACAGTGGGTTTCTGTGTTGCCTCTGTTTCTCTCTTAAAAAACAAAGCTGCGTATTTACCATAGAAACTGTCATGAGCTATATTAAACAAAAGCACACTTCAGAAAAATCACTAATTTTAGAATGATCATAAATATTTATACCAAACAGACCATAAACAGCACCTTAGAGACCGTGCTCTGTTTATATAAATCCCTCTTAACTTAGAAAATGTTGATTTGATAGACTGAGACAGCCATATCCAACAAACATATATTTGAGAAAACCCCTATATAGTCTCCGGTGGTCAAAGTTTCCCCATTTGTACACCATTCAGCTTTTGCTTCTGATTAAAACTACTCATAAGCGTTGCCTGCCATATGTTTTTTTTACAAATGTGTATTCATCCTGAGTTCTGATGCTGGAAAGTTTGCTCAGGCCCAGATGTTATAGCGGGAAGGATATAGATAGGTCCTTTCAGCCTTGCTCCCACTCCTGAAAAGGGTTTCCGCACAACAGCGACAGCCCATCGGCAGGCGCAGGGCTTCAGGCTGCAAGCTGTAGGCAACAGGGACCATGCACGGTTGTGTGGTTAGCGCTCTGGGCTCCCACCCTCCGGACCCGCTGCTGCAATACAAACCAAATTATTTAGTTACATAAGTAAAAAAGTATTTGAACCGCACATGGTTCGAAAGCGCTTTTGTAACTAGGACTGTTGGGCTGGTGTTATCCCGACCCGGACTGCTGAAAATTAACCCAGCAAAGAATGAGTCTGTTTTGCAGCTGGATGAGTGTCCTGCTCTGGTCACTGTCTGGTTGCACAGGCCCGAGAGGAGGGAGGAAACATACAGGCAAAGGAGGAGGGCAGGGCGAATATTTCGGTGGCACCTTGTGCTTGGATTGACTTAGAGCTGTTGAGAAACCATCGTCCTAGAAATGATTTCTCTAAAAATGTTTTTAAAATTTAATCTTGGTCTCGGGCCATGTAAGTCTCATTTTCTGCCCAGAACAGATGATTATTTCTGAAAATACATCTGCCATCCATGGGTTATAATTGCAGTCAGAGGCTATTTTCAGAAGTTCTTAACCCAAAAAGACATAATTAAATGTTATTTCTGTACACAGACTGTATACACACGAAAACCATGCCATCGAAAATCCTTCTATTTCATTTGCAGATTGCAATGGATTGTGCAGCAGTGTTGTCCACTTAAAATAATTTTTTATTATCACAGATTAGAGCCTGTGACTGTCTTCTTCAGATCAAAAGGACGGGTTATCCACCTCCCTCATCTGTGAGCAGGTTCAAAGTGGGGGTACAGGAAATAAAGGAGCAGCCAAGTTTCAGAGTCTGCACCCAAGCCACCATGAGCAATGGCACTGGATTCCCCAGTTATAATGAGGTCACATTCCCTGAAACAGAAGTATTATTTATCTAACTTTTCCTATCCTGCAGCAGAAAATGGGAACCAAGTTGACCAAAAATCTTGCTAATGAGAAGTTATTTGCCAAGAGGCCGTGTCCCATGAAGATGGCGCGGTATTTTATGTACTTGCATTACTGTACTTTTTTCCCCCAAGTTGGAGCCCGGTTTCCTGAAATGAAAGCAATTTCATACAAAATGGCAAGGCACAATGTAAGGAACAGCAGCTGAGGGCTCTGGATGCACAAATACCATTGCTGCATCTAGTTTTAGTGATGCAGATTGTGGGAAAGGGCAGCTCTTCTAGAACTTTTAAGAACTGGAAACTTCTAAGCTTGTATGACGGGGCCAAAATGTAACTGAGCTACAATAAGATCTGCATTTTCTCTCTGATATTTTGATATCCAGATTATGTTGAACTGTCCTTGGTCGTGTTCTGTGCCTTAGTATTACAATAATTTAACAACATTCATAGCAAATTTACTTAGTTAACCCAAATAAAGCCAAACTCCCAAGAACACGTTGGTTTTGGTGGTTTGCTGAATCTGTGTTTTTAGAAGAATGTTTATTTTGGTGCCTTGCCCGTCTGCTAGACCTCTCTTATTACTTTTTAACTTTATAGCTCATTTGTTGCTGCTCTGCACGTAAATCAATGATGGCATCGTATGGTTTTGACTGCAACTTCTTCTAAATATATCTGGTTTACAAGGGATAAATTCAAGTCACTGGGTGGAATACTGAATTCTTCCGAGAGCTACCCAGAAAGATGTTTCCCAAGAAGGGATGAGGCTAGCACAGGGTCCTAGAAAAGTACTTCCCTGCTGCTGTCTCACTAGCACTTTCTTGATCATCTCTAGGGAGAATTAATGTTTCTTATAGTATAGCACTTGGCCTTCACATGAATTTACTCCCTTATTAAAAGCAAGAAATTCCCCAGAACTCAAAAAAAGTGCATCTGGGTTTCAAAGAATGGTGTGGGGGGTGGGAGAGGGGTGTTGGTCTTGTGTGCACTGAGCTTAGGGATACGCAGGGGGATTTTTCAGAAGGGGAGGAGAGCATAATGGCTCCCTCACTGTCTACAATGGATTTCAGAATTAGTCATAGAATCATAGAATCATTTAGGTTGGAAAAGACTTTTAAGATCATCAAGTCCAACTGTTACCCTAACACTGCCAAGCTCACCAATAAACCATGTCCCTAAGCGCTACATCTACACGTCTTTTAAATCCCTCCAGGCACGGCAACTCAACCACTTCCCTGGGCAGCCTGTTCCAATGCTTGACAACCCTTTCCGTGAATAAATTTTTTCCTAATACCCAACCTAAACCTCCCCTGGTGCCACTTGAGGCCTGCTTTTCAAGGAAGCTTGCTAACCCCTTTTACATGTTGCCATTTCTTGCAACAAAGCTTTGGCAAGCTTTTGGGCTGTAACCTCTACGGATGATGTTGCATAGTTTAGAAGACACATACGAAAGTTTAGAGGAGTATTCTATAAAAATCATATGGTTGACAATGCAGCAAGCCTGAAACACCTGAATTGTCCTGTTGAAGCATAGAATAGCTTGGGTTGGAAGGGACATTTAAAGGCCATCTAGTCCAACCCCCCTGAAATGAACAGCGATGTCTTCAACTAGATCAGGTTGCTCAGATCCCTGTCCAACCTGCCCTTGAATGTTTCCACGATGGGGCATCTGCTACCTTTCTGGTCAACGTGTTCCAGTGTTTCCCCACCCTCATCATAGACATTTTCTTCCTTGTATCTAGTATAAATCTACCCTCTTTTAGTTTAAAACCATTACTCCTTGTCCTATCCCAATAGGCCCTACTAAAAAGTTTGTCCCCATCTTTCTTATAAGCCCCCTTTAAGTATCGAAAGGCCACAATAAGG
The DNA here is from genome assembly GCA_013398225.1 of Steatornis caripensis. Lineage (NCBI taxonomy): Eukaryota > Metazoa > Chordata > Aves > Caprimulgiformes > Steatornithidae > Steatornis > Steatornis caripensis. The sequence continues at coordinate 85,559 of VZSC01018416.1, read as the reverse complement.
TCTCCCTGGAGCCGCCTTTTCTCTAGGCTGAACAACCCCAGCCTTCTCAGCCTGTCCTCACAGCAGAGGTGCTCCACCCCTCTGATCATTCTTGTGGCCCTACATCCCCACATCAAGTCCTCTTAACTGACGGTCCTTCCATGTCAGCTATGCAACCCTAACTCATGTTGGTGAGACGAGTACATAGGATGGATGGCTTAGATGCAACTGTGCTTGCTGCTGTGAAGAAAAGTTGCAGCCTAGAACGTTAGTGCCGGCTGTCCCCTACTTGAGGTTCTCTAAGCAGCATTGTCCCAAGAAATGCAGAGAAGTTGTGACTCTCTGTGTAGAATTAAGCTTGCTTTTTTTTTTTTATTTTTGAGAGGATCCTGGCCGGTCTGTGGTTTGCGGGTCAAAATCAAGTTGTTGTATTAGGCATAAAAGGGTACCTTCTAGCAGTACGAGTTTGAGCTTGGGGTCAAGATCTGACATGGCATGTAGATTCCTTCTCCTCGTGAAAATTAAGCTCAGGACAGAGTGTTTTTAATGCAGCTTGAGCAAGGAAAACCTCCCGCTGAGCACGGCTGGTGGGCTGGGGCTAGGGAAGGATGCCTACCACTGACACTTCTGGTATTTCTCCTCAGCTCTTAAATTGCTTCTTTTTTTTTTTTGGTAAAGGCTCATTTAGCAGTTCTGAGAGATATGATATGACCACTAGATCCCAGAAGCATGCAAAGTATAAAGGGCAGACTGTGAGGCCTCATACCCTTCATTTTCCAAAGATGTAAGGCTAGAAACACATCTGTCTTCCGAGCCTGCAAGAAGTTAAAATTGTGGTTCCTTCGCATTTTCTTCATATCCGTGCTTTTAAACCCACAACTTGACCCTGCATATTTTGGGGACTCAATAGTCTTTGTGCTATAAAGAGGCCTGGCAGAAGATCCGCACCCCGCTTCCCTCCTCTGTTTGTGAAGCCTTATATAGCCACGGTGCCCAATAGTCTGCCGGTCTGCGTTGCCCTTGCTAGTCCCACGTGTAAGGCTGTGACCCAGGCTGACCTCAGGAAAGGTCTGGACGATGAGCTGGATAGTCAGAAATGTGGCCAATGTGCTCTGTGCTCTGTGGACCAACTCCCTGCCACTTCAGAGCAGCCCACTCCACTGCTCAAAGCCACGATTAACAAGAGCAGCTCCTCACCTCGCCGAGGAGTTCTTACACTGGGGTCAGATTCAGAAGGTGCAAACCTGACTTAGTGCACTTTTAGCTTCCTTCAGCCTCCCTGAAAGTCCCTGTGAAGCTACCTGGGGTATGTTCTTTGCCCAAGATACAATTTCTTCTTTATTATCCAATTCTGCTGTACGCTCACTGCTCAATTACCCGGGATAAGGATGAGGTGGCATAACCTAGATAAAGCAAAAGACTAGTAATATAAAACATATGTAAATGAGGCTATACGAACATACCGAGTGTGTTCACCTTTGCCATCAGCTCTCTAAAGAGAAGAAGAGGAGCTTTAACTAAAAATAGGCGAAGCTGTATCTGAGATGAGCATGAAACATTTCCTGTTACGAGCTCCATAACAGAGGCATCAGCTGAAGGCAGGGCCTGATTAATCCACAGCTTGGGTAAGTGTATGTACCTTTCAGATGATGTCCCATTTTTAAATTGGAAAGAAAACCCTGTTCATTGAAAATAAAGCTGGAACATTGTATAATACGGGATCTGCTGTGGGATCTCCTTGGAAACATGGTAGTTGCATCTTTATGGTGCTGTCTGCTAAAGTGAATTTATTAGTATATATTTTGCTACATCAGCATCACTGAAATCAGAATAACACGTGACTATGCTTTATATCTTATTAGGGAAAATATTTTGTGGCATCTCAACTACATTTATAACAAGGTATTTATCAATAGAGTTTGAACAAATGTTTCAGTGTAGACTGTTTCTAGCTATTGTTAAATGCTCTATGAATCTATACATACTTGTAAAAAACTTTTCACACTGAAGAACTGTTTAAAAGTACTCTGTAAAACCATGTAAAGAAATTATCTGTATTTTTTTCTGGAAAAGGCAAGTCCTGCATACATTTCAGAGGGGAATTCTGCCATTTTCTCAATGAAAAGCAAGTTCATCCCTTGAGACGTAAAGAGGGAGGAAATGGTGGAGTTATCTCAGCCAGGCTACCACAGTCCCACTTCCCTTTAATCTTAGTCTCTTTCTGCTGTCTTTGTATCCCTCTTTCTGATTCTTTTATTTAACATAAATGGGAATCTTGAAAGGACATAGGTAGGTTTTAATTCAGACTTTTAAGAAAGGAATCAAAAGGGGGAAAAACAAAAGCATGGAGGCATTTGGCAGTGCTGAATTAAACGAAATTCTTAAAATACAATTAAGTGAATTGCAAGATATGTTAGTGAGAGGAGCAAGGCTTGACACACACTTTCCTGTTGGGAACCTGAATGGTTTCCATAACCAGGTAGCTTTGATGGACATATTTTTCAAATGCCTTGTTTCCCCTTAGGAAGACCAGAAGCAGCCTCAATTCTGAACATAGGGAAAAGTTGTTGCATTATCAAGACCCAGCTACAGGCTTGGGAGCCTTCATGTCTGCTCTCGGATGCGACTTCCCCTGCATGACCAAAGCACTCTCATTCCACTCGCATCTTTCCCTACTTGGCATTCAGATGGTCTCTTCTGCTTACATTAAAAACCCAGCGCTTTCATTCTGACATGCCTTCAAAATATTGTCAGCCTTAAAGAAAATATTTGCAGAATGTAACATCTTTATACTAAGTAAACAAATAATGAAGTGCAATTCTGTAAAATTAGAACGTCCATTAAAAAATACTGTCTTTATCGGCAGCTGCAAATGCTGTTCAGAGTGTTACGCAAAACATATTTAGGAGATAAAGAAAGATTATCCACTTGGCCTTCTAAAGCACTGAGAGGACAGCATGTCGTTGCTGTAAAATACTTGCTAGGCAAAATCTGTTGAGCATTGCATTCCTTAAGCCACAAACCAGGAGTTTCTTGGTCTTATGCTGGCCCTTTACTGATTCATCTCATACAAAATATCACGTATTTAGTAGGCTTTGTTTGGAAAGGTAGACCAGACGGGGAAGCTCTTGAGAGCGGGGGTCAGTGTGCTGGCAGGGCTCTAGAAGAAGCCTGCAGACTTACACATCCTGCAGAACAGTCTACTCTGTGCAGCTTGGTCCAGGGAGATGGTTCACCCTCAGCCTCACAAATAGCTACCCCCAGCCATACCTTTTTAAATAAGAAAGTAGAAATAGTTAAATTTTGGAAGAAATGCCTTTGACTTTAGTTTACATTGCTAATTACTGTAATTTCTAACAAACATTAACCAAGCCAGACACACAATTAACTGCTGGTTCCTTTTATGATATTGGTATGCAGTGCTATTTTGCTCTTGTTTTAATGGATGCTGCAACATAACCCCACGGCGGATTCGTTATATAAATCCAACCTTTTCTGTTCAGGCAGTAGATTTTCGCTCTGCAGTTAGACTGACAGCAGCGTGGCACGTCTCTGCGATACCTGATTGGCCATCTGCCTCCAGCTCCTTCAAGGCAAGTGATAAGCCAGAAACACATGAGAACTGGCAGTGATTAAAAAGACAAAACTACTGGAGAATAAGGTTTAATTGCTAGTGCCTCATTTGTGCCAGGATAATGCTATGAGCACTGACTCATCAGAATAAACTGATTTCTAACTACAGTGCTGTGTTTTGTGAGAATCGAGAGGAGAACATTTGACAGGGTAGGCAATTGTGAAGTTGCTCATAGAGTTTAGGTGCCATCCCTGACCTTCCACAGTGCTTTAATTTGCAGTCTGTATGTATAATGGGGTAGCATATTTCAGGCTACTATAGAAAGCCTTTAGGATAACTGTCTAGCGCACGATTGCCTCTGATTGTGAAGCTCGGACCTGATGACTCAGATGTGATGACTTCCAGTGTGATATTGCTAATAAAGTGTTCTGCTGAATCACCTTCAACTCCTTCACCACTGTCTTTCCTAAAGACGAAGTGTAATTGCTGCTGACTCACACTAGCACATAGATCCTGTGAATTTTGAGGCAGGACATAATGAGAATAGCTCCGCTGCAAGTTTCGGAACCGAGGATGCAGGAGAGGAAAAAAATGCATGGAGCCCAAGAAGAGAGGCAAGCACAATGGCAGAATTACTGCGTCACCTGACCAACAAAACCAAGGGGCTATCCAAGAGAATCTTAACTATCAGCAGCATGTTCAGCACAGGGTGGGAAATCCAGCCGGAAATCAAAAATTGTTCCTTCTATTCCAGAAGCAGTCTTTGCACTAAGAATGTATTTGTTAACTGTGTTTGAAATACTCAGCAGGCCTGCAGAAACGTGGAAACGGGTTGAAATGGTTTAGATCAGCCACACCTTCACACCTCCATCTTCTACTCCACTCCTTGCTAAACAAAACACAGATTTTATTGGTAGCTCTGGCCTTTGCTGAATGAAAGGAGTAAAACCTCTGTGAAAATAGTGAGGGATAAAAATATGTTTTTTTCAGTTATGTTTCCAAATCAGTATAATTAGCCGGAGGCTCTCAGCACTCATGTCTCCATCACTGATCCATCTGTCAAATGTAGGAGTAAAATAGACGGTTAAGAGGAAGCAGATGCTGGCAGTATGACTATTTCTCTGTCTCCTTAGAGCAGAGGAATATTTTCTTTAGCAGCACTGAGCTGCAGCCCAGCCCTCACTGACCCAGCTGTCCCCTTAACCCTGTGCCTGGAGCTGGCGGGGCTCTCCTTGGCAGCCAGCATGGGAAGTGAGGAGCTACGGCAAGCATTAAGGACCGGATGGTGGAAAATATCCAGGGACTCCAGTCCACGTTCTGTCCTTTTTCACTTTTGTGGTGCTTGCCAGTTTGAGAGGCAGTCACACACATCCCAAATTTATTGAAGGACGGAGACGCTTAATTTGCAGCATTATGTGAAGGGAAATCCATGCTCTCCGGGAAACCATGTGAGCTCACAGTGTTGAAAAGGACTGCCCTTTAGAGAACAAAAGATGCTTGAACATAACGGGCCAAAGTCACTCCAGCAGGACTGGCATTAGTTCAAGAGGAATTGCCCTACAGATACTTCTCCCTCACCAGCAATGTCAGACCGAGTCTGTCGTGTAGTCACAAATCCAGCAAACTCATAGGAACATCAAAGTCTAGTTGCATTTAAAATCAACTGGAAAAAATACGTTACAAACCACTGTGCAGATTTGTCTCTATAAAGGCACACAAATAAACCCTTACATAAAATACTGCAGAGGCTCCCTTGCCTTCTGCACAAACTTGTGACTCAGAGCAGGAAAGGCAAGAAGCTGCTCTGACAAAAATTGAAACCATGGATGAAAAAAAAGCCCACCACAGTCTCAAGATTATTTTAAAACTGTGGCAAATGTCCCCGTGGCACCTGAACCACAGGTTACGTGCCTATGAATTACACTGCTCTATTTACCAAAAGAACAGTATAAAAATAAAGGCAAATTATTAGAAATTTATTCTGGTTTCCAGTCTTGCGGAGCGGTGATAACCCTACTGCCTGAGAAGACCCTTCAAAAGGGTTGTGAGAGACCACTTTTGTAAGTACTGCTTTAATAAGTTATGCCTTGATGCTTTAAATAATACTCAGTAAACAAGATGAATTGGAAAACAGGTAGAATGGTGTCTGGAAAATGCAGGCCACTTCAGGAAGCAAAGTTAAGAGCTAGAGAGCTGTTAATAATGTTCCATTAAGAGTGGAGAAAATGCACTTCCCATTCTCTGTATTGTTTTTAATAAAAGGTTTTTAATAAAAGGTTTTTAGTTTTGTACATCAGGACAATCCAGTGAAAATCAGGGGGTTTACTACTTTTTGTCAAACCACTCTGCTAACAACCGCAGATATCAATTTTGCTATAACCCAGCCCGTTTCCTGGCCTAAGGGCTATAGACAAAAACATTCTCCTCTTATCTCCTGAAATAAGACTTCAACGGGTTTCGGTGCCAGACAACATACACAATGAGCACTCGACAGAGCTTTTATCCATAGCTTCCCCCTCCTCCAGTTACTCCTGTAGCTCCAGAGGGACTTTTGCCTCCTTCCCTCTGGGCTGCCTCGCGAGGGGCTCTCCTCTCCCGCCTCCGCTCGCGCTGCAGCAGCATCCCTTGGGCCCTCCTGGCTTTACGTGCGAGCCAAGGACTGTTTTCTCTGTCGCTAATCTAAAAACAGAAGGTGGCAAATATGCCTTAAGTTTTTAATTCCGCACGTCATCAATGCCAGCCATTAAAGGCCAGAGCTGAGAACGCTTTGAAAAGGCTCCCAAGAAGGATAAGCAAACACCAGAGGGGCTAATATAATCCACACGGAAAAGGAGGGAGGAGCAGTATTTTGCATTTGGATTTCACTCTGCTCTACTCTTGCTGCCCTAACATGATAATTAACTATAAATACATGTCTCTGCTTAATTATTCCTTGTGATGGCATGGCTGCTATACATTCACCAGTGGCTGAGGAATACTTGTGAACTATAGGTCCTGATGGGTAAAATTTTGCCTTTGCTAAGCAGCTTTTAGCACAGGGGAGGTCACTGGTTATTTAAAATGACTGCACAGGCCTCTCTTTCTGCATCATTGCCACACTGACAGAAAGCAATTCTTTTCCCATATTATCACAAGAGACAAGAAAGACTACATCCGCCAGGGCGAACAGCTTCATAGCCACTGTGACCCTGAACTCAGCTCAGGTGTCTGCCCTGGGCAACTTCTCGGAGCCAGCAGGCCTACCTAAGATGAAAGCTCAGAAACAGACTGCATCTCTTTTTTCCCCCTCTATGAATAATGACTGAATCAGGAGGAGGAGAAATCCAGCACAACCTCCACTGCCAGTTAGCTGCTTGAGGCTATGACTGTACGACACCTTAACCTGCGCTTACCCGGAATGTACACTTGTAGCATTTGTATGTCATTTTATGCTTAAGTAGCATATTTTTCATTGGATAGAATAGAATGCAGTGTTATATATGTAACTGATCTTGAGAATAAGAGCATAATATTTGACATTTGCAGTCCGCTGAAAATATCAAAATACTATGTTTTTCTAATCACTAGCTAGAATGAATAGCAGAGTCAAGTTCTTCAGTATTCAGCTGCTCATGGATTTTGAAATAGAGGAGCAGCACCCATACTCATCACAGAATGTATTGCCCCATCAGTCTCTCTTCTAGCTGAATGGAAACACCTCGTACCCGCACGGTTTCTCTGTTATTCTAACAAGGTCTGCACTGGGCACAGGCTCGGGTGTTTCTTCAGCGCTGCCTTGGCCTTACACTTTCGCGTGAACCGATGTAAAAAGGTGAGAAACTGGTCCCAACCCCTAGTACAACTAGGATGCTGAGAAAGGGCCTGTGAAACACCCCTTTTGTTTTTCTCCAGCGTGGTAAAGGTTTGATTTGAAGGAGAATTAATGTCATTCTGTTATTTAGCAAATAACCTCCATGTGTGCCATACAATCAGCATCTGCTACTCCCATTTTCTCAGCTGCTGCTAATGCAGCACTAACCCACCCCTCCCAGGCTGACATCAGGCCTGCCAAAGATCTACTTCAGCAGTAACACCTGTCCCTAAAGCATCCTTTTCATCTCCTTACTGGTGGTTCTTAGCTGTTGTCCACGGACCTATGAGTAGTCTTAACTCTTCCCACCTCCATTGCTACGGTCTCCTTTCCACCAGCAGACTGTTCCTGCATACTGGGATTATGTACTCCCTTGCTGTCCTTCCTGAGCAACGATGATGATAGACCTCTGAAAGTGATACTGTGCAGTAATACAGACGCCCACAGTCTTTCAGAAGATTATGCCAGGTAAGAAAAAAGGGATCTTATAGCCCAATAGAGAAAGGAAGCTCTAGGGCTGGCGAGAATGTCTTGGAAGGTAACATCTCCTGACTTCCCAGTGCAGACCAAAGGGTAAATGCTTTTGCCGGTGCAGCTGCTCAGGCGATAAGTACAGACACGGTGACCTGTGCCGGTCTTGACTGCGCACCTTCGAAGGCAAAAGGGAGGGTGGGACTCTTCCAAGGCAAAAACAAACCGGAGCAGAAAATGATAGAAGCTCTTCCATCACTCACCTTTGCTGGATGGAGAGTTTGAAGGGTATCAATATTTGACATAGAGATTGTCACCTGAACACAAAATCATCTTTAACTGTGCCCATTCAACTCTGCAGTTCCTATGTTTCTGCACCGCATCGGTCTGTGGGCTGAGCTTTTTGTGGGTAGAGGAGCGGAGATTAGTAATGGCTTTTTCTGTACTCTGAGTTTATGGACAGATCTGTTTTCCTGGGGTCGGTGGATTCGCTGTGGTGCGCAGAGCCAAGTCAAAGAGGTCTGTGCTGTACCATAGCATTGTTGACCTGACAGACCTGCAGTATGTAATTAGCTGGAAATTGAGGAACAGACCTGGAGGTGTTGGGTTTTTGTTTTTTGGTTTGTTTGGCATGTTGTGGTTTTTTGTTTGAGGGTTTTTTTGTAAATCTATATAAATTCTATTGTAACTGTTGGGTTAAAGCAAGGCAGCTGGATGCTTTCAGATCCTATCTGTCTCCTGGTTAGATGTTGAATTAGTTCCAGGCATGGGAAACTGGAAGGAGATTATGAGTGGGAAGGCAGGAGACCAAAGAAAAACCTTTAAAACAACCGAAACACAAAAGCACACACACACAAAACCACCTCACCCTGAGCTTTCCCTGATTTCGGTTAATGATACATACTATGAATTTGTGTGTTAAAACGGTATTTTCTCAGAGGACTATCATAAGACACATTTTTTTAAAAAATCAGGCATTTGCTCTTGACATTACAAGTTCACAGATTTGACTTTGTGGTTAACTGCAGTTGTGTGTGTCGTTGCGGGCAGAGGGCACTACTTAGGGCAGGAGTTACACTGCGTGAAGCCTTTTGTTTTGTTTTACTATTTCCGCAAGAAAGGGGAATCGCCGTACGGGTCCGACTGCTGCCTAGTCCAGTGTGTAGCAGCAGCCACTTTAATGTTGTTCCTAAAAGCAAGGTGCAAGATACCGCAAGTCCAAAAGCATATAAAATACTATGATGAGTTGAAATACGAAGAGATAGCAGAGGTGTTTCCCCAATAACATCTTTGAAGCAAATAATTTTTATTTTCATTTTATTCTTTCACATTTATTTCTCTTGCAGTGTATTAAACCGTAGACCAATTTCTTCTCTTGCAGACTTCTGGTTTCTGGTATACTGTTTGCTTGCTTGTTCGATACTTACTCCTTTCCCCTGAAATTGGTTCCGGTTGCTAACTTCTTGCGACTATAATCTTACGGACAGTCACTCCTTTCAGAAAGCCGTGTCTTCAGCTGTCGAGGAGCCGCCTTTTTTTCCTCTGTGCTCAAAGGAAGCTGAGGATGTAACGCACATACACGGCTGCTGTGCTTTCACTGCCCTGCAATGCCTGGAGCATCTTACAAAATTATCAGCAACTGAGCAGACCCGCAGTGTCGCGTTCATGCTTTGTCTTGCTGGAATTAACCCCGGTATTTTCTTCTACCTTACTGTTTGAAAGATGCACTTGCCGAGATCAACACTGGGCCACGTGCAGCGAACACTGCAGAAACAAAAGTCAGTCTGCCTTTTCTGCACGAATCCCATAAAGCTTACACGAATTTTGTCACTGAAGCAGAAAACACTGTTCTAAGCATGAAAAGATGAAAGCTGACCAACTTAACGACTAGTCCAGAAAGCAGATAAAGGCTGGAGTGTTAGAAGCAGTTTACAACATAGGGAAGAGGAGCAGCAAAAAGAGGAATGTTTTTAATGGAGGAATTGCCATCCTGAGAATAAATCGTTCAGTGGAGCACATCACTGATTCAATCAGCGCAGCTGTCATAAGCCACACTGACAGTCTACAGAGCACTACACAAACGATACACACATTCCCGAGGCCTTGTTGTAGGAGACAGATGAAGTCATTTGAGCAATGAAAGATGGGTTCAGAGCTGTGCCGTGTTTTCACTGGTGAAGTTGAGGACCACACCGCAAGGCTTTTACCAGAGGTAGCTGAGAATGGTATTTCTGCCTTAAGGATAATCCAAAGGTCTAGCAGGTTCCTTTTCAAACAAGGATGGAAAGCCAAAATACCCATTTTTCATGCAATGAAGTATTACATAGCCTAGAGAAGGGATGTGGGGAGAGGAGGAAAACCTGTTCTTTTCTCTCCAGCACTTACAGTCCATTGGAAAAAGAAAGAGTTTCCTCTTCTTGTCTATGCGGACTGAAACAAGTAATTAGGAGCTTAAATTTAATTAGGCTAAGACCTCAGGAGCCTCTTTTAAGGTAAGAAAAGGAACTAATAATCGGGGAGCTTGTGGAACCTCCATCACAGGAGGGCTGTAAGAACAGGTTAAGCAAACGCCAGCCGGGAATGGCTGAAGTGCAGGCGAATCTTGAAACAGGAGGAGAGGCCTCTCAAGAGAGGATTTAGCACAGCCTTACTTTCTTTGATTTCAGCCTCACTGAAACATTTTGTTCTTGATTACTGTTCATTTTAAAGCTCAGGAGTGTCTGAAAGAGATGGGGGTTGTTGCTTTATATATATGTAAACACCGTAACATTTACCATACTACCACTAAGTTACCAGATTTACCACGTAAATTGTGGTAATTTGTTTAGATATATATAAAATTACAGAAAAAGACATTCACTGACTGCCTGTGACAATTCTAATTATGTTCTCAGGAAGCGTTCAGATGCTGATCTTCCAGGGTGACAGATCTTGGTTAATATGAAACACCGGCAAATTTAAATTTAATTTTCCACAGTTAGACTAGGCCCAGCTTCACAAAAGTGAGTACAGTTATTAGGAACCCAACTTGAAACGCTTATACTTGAAGAATAAAGTCTCCAAGTACCGTGCCACCCATAGGCTATAACTGAACGTTAGACGCCTTAGAGCCACAGGGGTAGAGGGCGGAATCCAGTCATCCACTCTGTCACCTGAGTGGTGGAAATACAAATCTGCAGTGCAGCTGGAAAAGTGACTTCCTAATGGAATGAGATGATGCCATGCGTTTGCAAGCTCTGTTTTGAGGATTGCATTGGCTTTATACCTTCATCTTTTGAATAGGATGTATCTGAAAGAGCGGCGTCTAAGATGAATGCTTGAATTCCCTGGGATAAGTTTTCCAAGGGTGATGATTTTTCTCAGTTTCTGAGGAATAGATTTGTGAGACTAATTTTTTTTTTTTCGGATTAATATACGTTACCGTTGCTAATACCTTCCTCTAGGAGCCTGTTACCTTTTTGATGGATGCAAGATTTAGTGTAGCACTAGCTGTTTTAAAAGAGGAAGAAGTGAAACTGCGTAGCTTTGGTAGGGAGTGGAAGAGGAGAAGTCCTTTGCTCTCTCAACTGAGGGAGGGCTTCGGAGCTGCTGGGTGACACTGCAGCACTGCACCGCCTCTCCGCCGGGAAAACAAGGTCTTGCAAGGCATCCTTGCAAAGAAGCTGGCTTAAAGCCAAAGCTTGGTCAAAGGAACCTGTCTTCTGGTATTTAAGTGATTTGTGTCTCAGTCGAGAGGAGGACGAGCAAGCACTTTCAGTTGTGATGGCTGGTCACAAAACTTAGCTGGAGGACAAGAAATACTACTTTTCCTCGTAGTGGGAAGCTTCTGTTCTACCCAGTAGCCTTGCACCTCTTTTGCTGGAGCAACAGCCCACATTGAGGCAGAAGAGCCTTGAAGCTACTTCAGTTACAAATGTGTCGTCAGTTCGCTTTGATTTCTAGAGCAGCGAGTTGGTGTTGCGGCGTACATCACGGCCTAAGAGCTCCTGCGCAGTAAGACACCGAGTTACCTACTAAAAACCAGTGTAGTACTTCAGGAGAGTTTGAGATTGGTAGATGGTGTTGGTGAAAGGAGGGTGCAGGCTTTACACGTAGAAGCTCTAAATTCATTCCCCGGGTCAGAAACACAGTTAGTGCTGTGTTGGCTTTTGCCTTTTTGGAATTGCTTTTTCATAACTAAAACTAGATTTGTTGCTGGGAAACCCCTGACTTTGTGTGCAATAGATTGAAGTAAACTGGATCTTGTCACTCAGTTTTCTTAATGTGGTAAGAAGTCCCATACAAAGTGTCTGGTGTGCAGTTGGCGTCGTCTCACCCGTTCTGTCACTGTGCTGGTCTAAATTGCTGCCTAGGAGAAGCAGGGGTGTACCAAAATCCCCCGGGACTAGGGCCTACCGTGCTATTTTCTCCATTCTCAGTAACTGCAAGGGTAGGTCCACACTGCAGCGTCAAAAGTGAGTGGCTGGCTCAAAGACAGACACTATTTTGCAAGGAGTGTCTTGGTACCAATGGCAGTTCAGCTGGGTTCCTGGGTATAAGAGGAGAAAACCCAGCCTCCCAGTGCCCCGACCAGCAGTATAGCTGCAGGAGGCAGCCTAAGGAGCCAAGTACCTGGTGAAAACAAGCCAGAAGACATTAAGTGCTGCTGTCTAGATGCACCCATGCAAGCATTACGTATGCTGTAGCTCAGCAGGCAAGTCTGGCCATCATATTAAGACAGGCTGCTGCCAGACAGACTCACCCACGGCACAGAACGATCCCGGACAGAATCTGTCAAACTAAAATGTTCCAGTTAAATTTGTTGAGATACAGGGTTTGTTGTTTTTTTTTTGGTTTTTTTTTTTTTAATGACACAACTCATAAGGTGAGTACTTTTGAGGCTCTCTCATTTAGTGAAGAGCTTGGATTTCATCTTTAGGGTAATGCCAGCTGCTGACCTGAGATACCGTACCATAGCCAGCTTTAGCAACGTCCCACGGCACAGAACAAACAGGTTGTACCTTGCATCATAACTGAAGCTGTTTAAAGAAGTTGAGGAAATAGACAGATTGAGCTGACAAAGAAAGAACCAGGTGTATCAAAATACAATTTATTCTTAAAATGACTAGTTTACACATAACAGCAAGGGTTACATAGGGAAAAAGTGCAAGTAGTGGAGGAGGCTTATTTCACCTTAGTATTTATCGTCTCACTGCATTGCAAGTAGCTTTCAGACTCAGGATATTATACTTCTTAGCAATGGGCAAAAATGTGATTTATATTTTGATGTTAACACCATTTCTGTACAGCTAAAAGGCGTGCCAGTATTCACATCCGCTGAGTACGTATTAGACGATTTCTCACAAGCATTGCATGAAACACAGATCACCTTTACAGTTTGACAGCTCAGCTAAAATACAAGCATCAGATACAAAATACACATTAGTTTTCTGAAGTCTAAAAAATAATCTTCAAAAAATGAGGTACAATAAAACAGAGCAGTTTTTTCTATTTATGCGCAACCTATATTCAGTCTAGAAAAAGCTAGTAGCAACCCTGCTCTTTTAAAGAAATTAGCTTTCACAAAGTGCAGCTAATTAACCGTCTTCAATATGAAGGACCCTGCCTATGTTACACACTTGTGAAAAGTCATCGCTAACTTTGCAGTAGGGAGCACGATACTTGCCCGCCAGAGGCTGTAAGATTAGATCAGGTGATGAGTCAAATCATCTAATGCTGTAACAGACTAGGAAGTTTACGAATCACTTGGCCTGTTTTCTCACCTAACCCGATTTTTGGCATGTAAGGTGGTTTTAAAATTTTTTTTAAAGGCACATTTTTCTTTTCACATTAGGAGGTTACCATCTGCCTGCTAAGTGAGTAGGATGATGAAGTCAAGGTTAGATTTGTGCTCAAAAAACAAAAAATCTGTCCTCGAAAAATAAACGCCTTATTATTATTACAAAGCCAATGAGGACAGAGATGTCTTCCAAAAGCAGCGGTCACTTCCACCACTCACTTTGCATAGTTTTCTGTAGTCTCCTTTTTATCCCACAGAACTTTCTCTGGGATTTAGAAGACCAGCTTTGGAAAGAAGAAATTAGGACACTGTACACCTCCAAGTTATACAGCACATCCTACCTCTTCCCCTCCTCCCACTTCACCATTATCCTCTCCAAGTTTCTTAACCTGTATTGGAGCCACAGATCCTAGCCATGCATTCCTACCTACCTCCGCTACAAGCGCAGAGGGTCACAGTGAGCTTCTGTCCTGACAGCATCGCCTCATCTCTACTGCGCTCCTAACAGGTGCAAAATGAACTGTCATGTTCTGTTCTTGTGCACGCACACATGCTCTCACACATGCAGTTACTACAGCTTGCTAAGATACCATCACGTTGCATACTTCCTCAAAACAGTCTCTCTCGTAGTGACTCAGGAGAGTCTACAGCAGAAAGAAAGCAGTGTATACTTAAGATACAGGCATGCTATTTCTATAGTAGGTGGCATACGGATGGGTTTTATCTTGGTTTTCTTTCTTTCCAAGGATAAGTTTTGGCTTAGAACTTCAGTAACATAATATGGTTTAACAAGTTCAACAAGTCCCGCAGACTAATGAATTTGGATTTGTTCAGCCGGCCAACAAAATCTGCCAGGTGGTTTCGTCACATAGTATGTGAACCAGAAAACTAACGCTGTTCTGTTGCCAAATGGAAGAACACTTCCTCGCTAGTACTGATCACCAATATGGTGATGAATTTTCTATCCGACCCAAGCTCTGCCACTGGGGAAAGAGACCACTGGACAGCCTCGGACTGCCTAGCTGATCAGGCTCTCTCTCTTGTCCTCTCCTGGGAGTCTGAAGATCTACATAGTCTTTCTTGGCAGATGGTATCTGAACACCATCAGGCTTCCACTCTGCGTGGAGAATCTTGTAATTCTGAGTCTCATTATTGTCCCAGAAGGTGTGTTCTCCACTTTGGTAAGAAATGCAAAACTCTATCTTCTCTTCAGAGGAAATGGCAGGAGGCAAGTCAACGGTAAATGAGAAGGTATCATTTTCAGAACTGCTGTAAACATTGTTCATGTATACACACTCAACGTCCGTGTAGGTCTTCCACGTATCAAAGGTAATTCGAACCTGAACCTTTTTTTCGAAGCTCACATTTTTCACTTTCACAGTGCCCGACAGCACCTTCTCTTGCAGGGTGCAGTTCTCCAGGCAGACGAAGTTCTTCTGCAGGCGGTTCCTGAAGTCCAGGTAGTCAGCTGAGGGCCGAGGGAAACCCAGAATCAAGCTTTTCTCCTCGTGTAGCTTTAAGTCAGATGTTATGTTTTCAAGGCCTAGAAGGTCAAACTGAAGATCCCACCCAGGGTGCTCCTGGAACTCAGAGAAGGTGTGTATCGCTGTCAGGGACAGCCCCTTCGAGTCTGCAAACACAACTCGTTTCTTGGCTCGGGCTGCCGAGCGGTTCCAGTCATTCTTCTGAGCTTCAGAGTCACGTTTCACGTGAAGACACGGTCTGAGAGGTTTTAACCTGTTCACGAAGTTGTTTCTTTGACAGTCCTCAAGGGGGCTGAGGAAACTCTTCAGCGGTGGAGAGTGGGCTAAGCAAATTCTCATGGCCACATCCACGGGCATGATAGAGCTTGGCAAGGGTCTCGGGTCCAAGATCTGTATCATTCTGAAACAAGCAGAAAGACAGGATGTTATTATTTGTTACAGCAGGTAAGAAGCTTCTTAAGAATGCACATTTGCTTCATGCTCTGTCTTAATTACTCATGGTCTCATCTTTGCACGGCTTTAAGTAATGCAGCCTAAATTAAAATAGACAGTACAAGCTGAAAAACTAGGGCGAGACTATTCAGCTATTTCCTGCTAATTCTCGCAAATGTAGTCTCGTTTGCTTTTTCCAAACGTCTGAAAAACACATTTTAGTGACAGCTAATTAAGAACATTTCCTTGAAAATACAGAAAAGAACACTCCAGTAACCAGTGAAACAGATCCCGTTCCAGTAGAAGTGCTCATCCACTTCAGCTTCCTTTTTTAGAGACTCTGGGCCAGGGCTTAAAATTCCAGCAAGCTGGATCAGCTGCTTCACCTCAGAGCAGACAGCACTGTATTATGCAAGTCACCTATCCCATCAGAGCATCAAAGGGGATGCTATGGACCTTGATGCAGAACCATCATGCCATCGATCTGAACAATCATAAATGCATCTGTTAGACACTATGGTTTCAGTTAATTCAGATGACTAACAATGCTAAAGCACCTTTGGAAATATTTTCTATGAGCTATTAACCCAGGTCTAGGTAACAGATCTCTTTTGCACTGTTAACATTGTCTGCTACGTGAATAGGAAAAAAAAAAAAGTGGTGAGGGGGATGACACGCTTCATTTTTTCACCTCATCATGCTTCAAGAACTGGCTTAGAAAACATCCCCAAAGTCCATGCCTAAACCCTACTGCAAGTATTCAATCAGAATGCTACGGCTTTATTTGTAAAAAGTAATTCATAACCCTCCCTCACAGATGACGAAAATCACAGTTTCTATGCAAGAACACGGCCCATTCAAAGCCTGTTAGCTTGAATATTTGTAAAGAGGGGATTCAACTGCAGCACATCCTTCCCGAGAAGGACGCAGTCCGTGCTGGAAATGCTGGAAATTTGTTGAGTCACGGGAAGCCAGAGCATTTGCTTTGTCACTTAAATAAATGGCTTTCTCCTTCCCAGGATTCACTGAGATTCCAGAGCCCTGCCAAAAAAAGCAGAATCTGCGCTGGCCTCTTAATTATTCTCCTTGCTCTTTTTATCGTGTCAGTATTTGCCATAATAAGTAGGATGAGGAGAGTACCAGCATCAAATTGATCAAGTTTTGCTTTGCTTTAATAGGAAAAAGAACTAAGGCTTCAAAATTCCTCTCTCTGCAACTTTCATGATCAGCTCCTGGGGCAACCGCCCCTAAGCTTTTGCAGTATCAAAAAAAAAAAAAAAAAAA
>VZSC01018416.1:48773-61587 GCA_013398225.1 Steatornis caripensis | reverse complement strand
GTGTATCACAAGGGAAGAACAGGGCTTGGAAATCAGCACAGTGAAATTCTGTGTCAAGTTTTTCTTGGATTTGCTATGTGGAAGGAAAAAGCTCCCCTATGGCATAGGTCAAAGAGATGAATGAAGCTTTTCTCTTTCAGATTTAGTCTAATTTCTAATCACTTCAGCCATAAAATTGAAGTTTCCTAGGATCCAAGGTAGTTACTCTTTTTGGACGCACAACATTATATATATATATATTTATGTGTGTGTGTGTGTGTGTGTGTGTTGTGGGGAAATAAATATATATATACACACGCACACGGATATGTATATATACACATATATATATATATATTTATATTTCCCCAGTTTCAGAGGGGTCAAATTTCATGCAGAGATTAATTTAATTTTTAGATTTGCTGTAAAGAATTAAGCTCTTAAATCTGAGTGCTGTAACAGCATCAGTCTTGTTTTATCCCACAATGGGAGGGAGCCTCTGAGTCAGGGCCTCTGAGTGTGGAAAGGTCTGTGGCTTAAATAACATATTTGCAATAAATTGGTTTCCTTGGGTTATTCTTGGCTGCTGCTTCCCAGAACACAGAGAGTTTACTGTGAAAATGTGCTTGCTCCATATATGCAATAATGCTTACAGTAAGTTTCGCAATCTTTAAAATTGATTTAATCAGTGAGAAAAATCGTGCATGCTTCTCTGGAGAATAACAGTCATAGAATAACGGAGATTGCAAGGGACCTTTGGAGGTCATCTGATCCAGCCTCCTCCTCAAAACAGGACTAGCTTCAAAGTTAGATCTAGCTGCTCAGGTTGCTTGTCCAGCTGAGCTTTTACTATCTCCAAGGACAAAGATTCCACAGCTTCTCTAGGCAACCTGTGCCAGCGCTTAACCACCCTTGTAATTTTCTATCTGGAATTCCTTTGCTGCAACACGTGACTGCTGCCTCTTTTCCTTTTGCTGTACATCTCTGGGGAAAGTCTGGCTCCATCTTCCCTCTACTCCCTCTTTCAGCAGCAGTAGGCTGCACCCTGAGCCGTTGTTACTGAGCCTTTTCTTCTGCAAGTTAGGCAAACTCGGCTCCCTCGGCCTCACCTTGTGCAGCATGTTCCAGTCCCCTAACTGTCTTGGTGACCCTCCACTGCTTTCACTCCAGTTAGTCCATGAGGTTTTCTTATTGAGGGACCCAAAACTGGACACAGTTCTCCAGATGCAACCTCACAAGCATCCCGTGGAGGGGAATAATCACTTCCCTTGGCCTTTATTTCAGCATTTTAAACAAGATCCACGGTGTTCTTTCATACACAGAACACAGGCAGAACTTCTTTGTTTCCTGTGGCAAAGCCCCTGTAGAGGTTGGTACATAGAAATTTGTGCAATTTATTCAGGCTGTTTCGTTTGTTTGGGAAACAGCGGTTATCTTATCGGTATTTTGGCATGCAATAAGTTACATTTTATTTGTGGATTGGAGGATTCTCTTTTTACTATTCTCTGTTCCAAATCTGGCAGTTTGGAAATCATTCTCTCTCTTGTATATTATTTCAGTCATCTATGGAAAGGATATTGCACTTCTGTAAGCAAACTACTGCAGTCTTTCTCTCGGGCCTTCAGAACTTTTAATTTAACATCTGCTTCCATTCCCAAACGACACCTGTTCACACTTATCTGTAAACCTAAAAAAAGTTTTCCGCAAAATGCTGATACAGAAACCATTTGCTGTGTCTCTTTGGAGGCTTTTGCTCCAACACTGCATCTTAAGATGGTCCACATCTCTACTTCCACACGTGTTGCTGCTTCCATCTTCCTACCTCTTCTTCTAGTTCATTTTGGTTGTGTGACTTCTCATGCTGGCGATTTCCATTTCACCTTCTCATCCCTTCTGGCTCTAAGTCTACTGAACTAGTTCACCACACTTCCGCTTTACCTCCCTTAGTCTTTTAGCCAAGGCTTATTGCCCTGTTAGCTTAGCAAAACCCACTAAGATTTTCATTACTACTTTACCTCATCTCACTTAAGCACTCAGGCTGGCAACCATTCAGGTTTTCTCTCTGAAGCCCATTAAAAAGGCAACTAACACACAAAAAAAAAAATCACAGCTGCTCTTTCACCATGCTGTTTCTACACCACACCAACAAAAAATTTGCTTCAAACCACTTAAGAACGCTCAAATGCTACTTTAACCCACACGCATCCTTCCTGGCTAGCTCTTTTTAGCCACTTTGTATTAACCAGGCAACTGGATGGACTTTGTTCGTTGAGCAAAACACAGCTCATGCAGTAACTTCATCTAACTTGCACTCTACTGCAGAATTATAGATCTCATCTCAGTCGCACTGACATACATTTACTAGTCATAATGTACTATTTAAAGGTATGAGGAGTTATGTGAGGGCTTTTCTTTGAAGCAGAAAGACCTGTGGCTGTTGGAGAGGAGAAGGAATTCTCTTTTTATTCCCAGACTAGTAAAAAGCTTTTCTTAAGCAGGGGTAGTTCGAAATTTTTCTTTATTACAAAATTGGAATGTTCAGAGGAATAAATGTTCATCAGAGTGCTTCTTGGAAACACAACCATTTTTAAAAAAAAAAAAAACCAAACAAACAAGTTTTCTCTTTGCCTTTGGCAAAGATTTCTACCAGGGACCCCTTCAGAGAATGAGATGGGACACAAAATAACACGTGGCATGGGCGGCATGGCATTCGTGTCCTTCTCTTGGGTTAGGGAAAA
The DNA here is from genome assembly GCA_013398225.1 of Steatornis caripensis. Taxonomy (NCBI): domain Eukaryota; kingdom Metazoa; phylum Chordata; class Aves; order Caprimulgiformes; family Steatornithidae; genus Steatornis; species Steatornis caripensis. Next base: position 58,870 of record VZSC01018416.1, on the reverse strand, counting down.
CCCATCCTAAAGGTCCTGATCCTTTTTCATATGTCTGTGTATTTCTCTGCAGTATATTTATGTATTCAAAGCTGCATAGCTCTAACAGGAGCTTCTGAGAGAGACGCATTCCAGTAAAGGCAGTTTGCAGCTTGCAGCCTATAGATAGGGCAGCAGCAGGCTATCTCCTGAGCTAGCGAGTGCCTGGCCATACGGGAGAGGAAGTTGTGATTCTGTCCTTTGGGAGCAAGAGAGGGAATGGAGGGAAATAAAATATTTACAAAATAAAGCTTAATAAATCTGTTTCCATCCGACCCAGAATGCTAACTTTTTTAAACTCTCCATCTCCCAAGGGAAAGGGAAGTTGCTCCATTTGTAGCTTTTTTCTCAGGGTAGTCATAAAGACAGTGAGCATCAGAGAAAATAAACTCTAGCTTTGTATAAAAATGGTAGCGTAGAAATGATGTGTCCATTTGATTGCTGCCATCACGCCTTACACATCTGCTTTCTCCAGATAATAGCCATATTCATAATTCATACAGGCTGTATTTGAATATCCCATGAAGAAGGTATTTAAGGAGAAAATTCTCTGCTAGTCATAGCACAGCAATGTTGAAAGCAGGATGGGGTGTTGGTCAATGGAATATCTCTGTTTCAGAAATGACACCTTATTGTCAGAGCTGCTAGCTCCAAAATCAGGTTATGAATGCCCTGCAGGTATAATACCAGAAAATAAAATAGTATACCTGGCCCTTTTATGTAACACGATGTAAGTACAGATAGAGGAAGAGAAGTGATGATTCATTATCTGTTCATCCAAAAAACAAGATTGCTGATTCACATGCTACATCCTAAAGCTTCACAAGTCTAAACGTATTCTCGACTATTGTCAAATCTCTGTAAGAAGACGCTGTGCACAGGAGCGTGCCCATCCTTTCTGTCATTGATCTGGCTCTAAATCAGAAGGCCTAGATCAGCCTTAGACTCACGGGTATGTAATGTCTCTTCTAGTATGCCCTACTCCTAGCATCCCTTCTTATAAGCTTTACAGGTAATAGAGCATTAGTTTCGTCCTCTGTGTTTTTGAATGGTTTGTAGAACTTCAGAAATACGTAAGGTAGTCTATAGCACACAATAGCTTTTGTAAGTTGCATTCCAGGCTCATGCTTGTGCCCTGGGTTTGGGTTTTTTTTTTTTGTGGTAGCCATATACAAAAATGAAGCCAAATCAATCCGTCTTGCAGGTAAAGGTCATTCTGTCCTTTAGGTCCCTGTCCCAATGCAGGGAGCTCCCTGAGCTCAGACATCTTTTTCTTCTTTTATATCAATTTCTTGAAAATAGCAAAAACTTCTTTCTACTGTTTTTATCAAAATAAGGCATTAATCTCTATTTTGTTTAAACTGGATAAACCTATTAGAGTTAGATGCAATATTGATCAAAAACAACTGTGCCTAATGAAAGTGTGGATTTTCCAAAACCATGGACCTACTCCGGTGTAAGCACATCAAACTAGCGCGATGAGTAAGTTGTTACCATATAAATATACAAGGTCCCTGCCATGATTCGCTGGCTGACGTTTCTAATGATAGGTTCTCAGCTAAGTCAACAAAGATATTCCTCTCGCTTTTGTGGGTCTCTGAGGTCCTCTGTTCTTAGGATCATTTCCTTTCTTTGTCCGTATGAATTTGAAAGAGTAATTATACTCCTGAAGATCTTTCCCTGAACAATGTTACCACACTCAGTGTGTAACCCCTACAATGCAAGTAATAACAAGGGTGGAAACTCCCACTTGAAACTCCTACTACCGGTCTTTTCTTGATGGGGCAAGGAGATGCTTAGAAAGCCATTCGGTGGGAAGCGCTCAGAGTTTTGAGACAATTCTGCTTTCACTGTGCATCATCCCCACGGCCACAACAGTTTGCACAAATTTAACGAAGCAGAGGTTCCTCTGAATGTGAATATGAATAAGTTTCTTACTTAAGTGCCAGCATAATTCAATCAGCTTGAACAGTGATAATCAACACCAATTTGTTGCAATGCTGAAAAGAAACACCGTAAAAAAGCTATGATAGTTTCAAGAAGTGTTGCCCAACGTTGATTTCATCTGTCTGTATTGTTTATGGAAGAACAAGTGGTTCAGCAGACCAGCTGAGCAAATCTGCTGCTTTCCCTGCAGATTAATATTGGTGTAAGCTTCACAGCTGCATGATGATGTTTTCATGCCTTATCAAGAGAGTCACACAGTCAAAGATCTGAAACAAGGAACTACAGCAAGACTTGCTAGCAGGGGGGAAAGGAGACTTACAGATATACCGTACTATACACACTCCATCAACCTATAGCCAAACTACTGTAGAATTCTTTGAGCCACTGTTACATCGTACAATATTTTAACTGTTGAGTCAGCATACTTTCAGCACGGTAAGACTACCGAAATGTATTATGACTCTATTGCTGATACACAGCGTCATATCTAAAACCAGTTTTCTTCCTTTTTAAGTCTTACGAGTAGATGAGCTCAGTTACCCACTGAGGCTTCATTCTCGCAGATAATTGACTGCTCATGCACCTTAAATTTGTCTTTGGTAGCCTGGCTTAAAAGGGAGGTGATAGGATGGATGATGCAAAAAGTGTATACGTGGATTTAGAGTACGAGAGGATAAGAGAGATATGAGCATATCTTCTGAGAAAATGCTTAGTTTGCTTTTTTTTTTTTAATCCAAAAAATGGGGCGCTGATTTCCTGCCAGGGGGCTCTTTTGAATAGTCTGGGATTATCTATTCAATTGAATCTAACTTGGAGTAGGAGGCAGAGAGAGCAGGAGGAAATGGTGATGGAAAAAACAAATACCGGGCTAGGAAATAAGTTGAGTTAGAGGCTCCGTATCTCGGAGGCTTTGTTATGTCTCTGCGCGCTGTCCCAGAATGCGTACCGACACAGCGCTTTGCTGTGGCGTCCTACACTTTCCTCGAGGGGGAACCAGAAGAGAGCACTGCCACTTCAGCCATTTTTTCCCATCACATATGTCATAATTTAAATGTAATGCGTGCCAAGAAAGAACTAAGCAAAAATCTTTTTATTTTTAGGTACATCGTCTAAACATGAAGGGAAATCTTAAGTCTTCATAAATTCTGTATTTTCACTGCAGTTAAGTGTTTTGTAGGCACATTTGATTTTCTCCAAACATCACTACTCTGGCAGAAATTCCCTCTAGGGTTTTATTTAAAAAAAAAACTTTCAGTGTCCTTGAGCAGTGCTAAGCACAAGGGCTCTAATTCAGAGGTGATGTTGGCCAATGCCTTGCTTTTCCTGTGTTCCCTTCACCTTGCGATGCAACGCAAATGCTAGAAAAAGGTGAGAGCTAAAATGGTGTGTGACATTTTAAGAGGCACATTTTCACGTCATCCCATTCCTCCTCCTCCTGCTCTTTTTTTGTCCCTGCACTTAGGGGAGCCGTGCCAGTCCCCAGCATGTCTAGCTGCTGCGTGTGCCAGCCTTGGGGGCTGGGCTCGCGCATCGCACAACAAACACTCCCCAGTGGAAAACTCATCACTGAATTGAGGCAAGGTAGGCTGCTGGAGGGAATACAACAGGAGACTCAACCTGTCATTCTTGCCCTGAGGACGTGAGGGGAAGCGATCATGCCTCCTCTCATGTGCAGCTAACAGAAGACAGCCAAGAATTGATCCAGCGAGTCTTTCAAATGAATTTTAGGTCATGTCAAAGAGGTTTGTTGAAGCCACAGCAGGACTTCAGATTAACTACTTTGCCCTGAAAAACGACTAAGAGTAGTCACGTTCCCCGTTACAGCTGAGAGGCAGCTTAAAAAGTTAGCAGCCTGTCAGCTCCAACGTGGTGCCTCACTGTAAGTGCGCTATTAGACTATGATATGCTCACGTGACAGATGCAAAAACAAGGTCTGCGTGTCAGTGGGTCTGCTGCGAACAAGCTCCAATACAGCAGCTCAAATGCACAACCAGTAACATATCTTTTAAAGGAAAGGGTCTAGATCAAATTCAGAAGCAATTTTAAAATAGGACGGTGCTAGTTTCATATGGGTAAACATGGAAGAGTGATATAAGGTGGTAAAAGGCACATAGCAAAGGAAAAGAACATACAAGTAAGTCCCTGCAGGTCACCATGGCCTTGCTTTGAATTCCTTCTGAATTTAGCCTGGAATGTCAACGCCCATGTCAAGTCACTGTTTGAACACAGTGCAACACATCCTGCCCAAGCTAAGCTGCAAACACAAAAACCAGATCCCCTATCTCTGTCATATTTTCCTTGTTAATAACTTGATGATTTAAAGCCTTCTGATAGCTGATGGAAAAATTGCTAGTTAGTAAGCTGCTTCGAAATCCCTGGATTAAAAGGCAAGACGTTAAATGAACACCAGTCAAGAGACCAAGACATTACAAAAGGTCTTTCCTTCTTCTGTGATCAAGCCCAAGAAAAGGTGTTATTGTTTGTCTTTTCACAAACGTACTTTTTCCTGTAAGAGAAGCAATGTAAATTTTCCTATCAACAGCCACAAAGTGCAGATAATTGCCACGCACTAGTGAAAATATTCCCCACGTCACCTTGAAATTCCAAGACATGTTTATATTCACTGCTTTTTGTTGTTTGGAATTCTTAGTTAACGTTTATGCTAATGTTTCCATCCATTAATTTTAAGTGCCCCAGTGTTTTGCAAAAGCTCAAAGTACCAAATAGCCTGCATGCAGTATTACAACGCAATTTCTTAGCCATATTTCTAAGGCGGCTGTCATCAAAACGAAAGCACCGTTTTGGCCTGAAAAATTAAGGTCTTTCACTGATTTTAAATTTTTGCTTTGAAACTTTTTGACACGTAATGCACATCACGTTTGTGTTGGTTTCTCTTCACTCAGCTTCTTTTTCCCTGAACAGTGGGCAGAAGGAAGCATTTCCAAATGGCACCTAGGGTGTTCCAAGATATATCAGAGTGCTTGGCATTAGAAGTAAAAAAAGCAGCAGAATTTGCCAGTACTCACAATAACCACATACCTAGTTGCTTTACGCAACTCCTCCCAATATAGATACAGAGGTGCTATATCAAGCCTTTACGCAATGTGAGTTTGGAAGTTCTGCCTGGGGAGTATGAAGTCACCTAAGCCTTCACATTTGTGCTGGGATCAGCTGGAGAGAAGCAGGGGTTTAAAAGAGGACACTGGCACTTTGCCTAAGAAAAAATAACTGCCAATAAATCCTCTGTCCAAAGTATTTGGACAAAGTGTCTAACTGAGAAATTAAAAAAATCTGTAACCGGGCAATTTCAAAATACAAACATAGACAATCTTGGATTCCTTGTTTCTTTGTAAAGAAGAAATATATTTCTGAAGTAGTTCAGTAACTAAAGGTCACGTCTGGTTCCTTAGGCTTCTCTTTCCTAAAGGATGAGTTTCAGCGTTGACCCAAGCTGACTTCCGTCCATACGTACAGATCCCTAGCTTGAGTAACACTATGAGCTTGGCCTGTGTGGGAGCATAGCTCGGAGTTCACGCATTTCCGATGCTCAGGCCAATAATAATAGCAAGGTTATGACTACTCCTTTCTGCCGGTATAACTACTTGAGTGGTTCTAATATTGCTTCGCAACAGGTCTGCTTTTACTTAACCCTTCTTTCATTCTTAAGTCTTTTAGCGTATCTACAGTGAACTCTTCAACCATCTCTACAGGTGAATTACCTCCATAAAAAAAAGACAAAACAGCTGTATATATGCTGCTTTGAGAGAGTCCACACAGCACTGCCCTACTCCCTGTCCATTTTCAATCCATCTTGCTGCCTCACAAGTTGCTTGCAGCCTGCAGCCTTAGTGGCCTCATGTGCCGGGCTCTCAGCACCGTGAGGGACCAGCTCACACCATCTCTTAGCCTCTGCTTCCAAGTCGGCATCCGACTGACGAGATTGTTGCTTTATAGAGTCGTCTCAGGGCAGCCATTAATGCACAATTTAGGTTTAGCCAGTATGGTTTCCCATTGCTTTTGTCAGCAATGTAAGCAGCATTAATACTTGTTTAATTTCTTTCTATACTGAAGCATAGTGTCTTCAATTTCATATAAGAACCGGTTCTTCTCTTCAGGGGCTTATTAAATATTCCTTTTAAGAATGTTATGAGCTCAGTATCAAAGTACATTATAAATCTGTCCGTAGATAAATAAAACAGGACCTAAGAATGTTAGCTGAGGGAATCTATAGTAAGATTTATTTATTTCTCTATCTCTTCTGCCAGTGCAGAACTTCAGGCCTCCCCCAGCAGAACTGCCTGGCCCAGATGCAAAGCCTTCAGTTTCCTTTCCTATCCTAAAGGGACTGGTGGTTGGATGGCTTATTTAGCAAAGCATTTAGGTATGTTTCTGAACTTCCCGTATGTGGGTAAGTCAACACGACTATTCAAAATACCGTAATACTTTGCTAGCCAGAGCTTGGCCATCTGGGAAAAAAAATCACTGGTTCAGCTCTCAGCCAAGGTGGGCTACACCTGCAGGACTCCGTGAGATCTCTACTAAAAGCAAAGCGATTCTCCCTCAGAAGCTGGTGTTTCTATGCTGTTAGATGCGAGACACGGTTTCTACTTCCTACTCTCCATAAGCTGAATCCATCTTTCCAGAGCTGCCCTCTCTGTCCTACCCAAGTAGCTGCCAAATATGAATAGTTCAGAAAAAATATGATTTTATTTGCTTCCAAGTTCATTTTGCTAAAAGATATTTTGGCTAAATTGGAGGACTCACGAGACCTTCTGACGTTTCCTTACTATCATCATTCTGTCTCAGATAAAATGCTAGTGGCACGAGGGCCGGCATGTATCAGTTGTTCTGAGAAGAACGGTCTGCACTTTGGTCACTCAAATCTTCACTCAAGCAAGCAGACTTCTTTCAGATCACTCAATCTAGCTATAAAATGGGAAAATGATATGCCTAATAAAATTATTAGATACTGTTACAGTCTAAAGTGTCTGAGTAAAGTCCCTGAGCCATCTGGGTACTCTCCCGTGTATGCTGTCGTAGGTTCTACAGTGCTTTGCACCGCTCTGAATACGTGGCTGACACTAGGGACTTTGCTGATTGTGTCAGACTAATTCAAATTATAAAAACTATTTGTTTGCCCACAATTAAAAATCCCTACTAACTGACATGCATTCCATATCTTTTTTCCAAAGAATATCATTTGTCTCGGAACAAACGCAAGCGAGGCCAACTTCTGTCCAGTGCTTATCTGTTGCATAGGATTTTTGTTTACGAGGGCCACAAAAGCAGCTGGGTGCTGTGTCCTCATCTACACTGCAGGGGCGATTCTGGCCCACACTCAAAAGTTTCCGTACATGGACAGGATCAAGAAAGCCAGCAGTAGCTCTGCTGCTTGAGTTGTCCAGACAACAAAGAAAGGATCATCAGTGAAATTACTTCTGAAGAAAAACAGCTACCGACCTACTGGGAGAAAGCTATTTCACTGTTACATGCCTATGGGGCATTTATTTTGTGTGCACGTATATTGTGTGCCGTGATAGCATTTCAGATGTCTTTAAGGTGTTAAGATCTTAATCGTGCCCACTACCTCCACACCAATCTAATTTTCCATTCAGCTGTTCTGTTTCCAGTTTTGAAATTGTTTCGGTTATGAGATAGATCTGGAAAGTGAAACAGGCTGCCACTGGGCCCGTACTGGTGAAGTGAGGTAGGAGATTCCTTCAGTTAAGTACTTGGAGATCCCATTTTGAAGACCGAAGGGCCTGGCCAGATGAGGAAAAGAAGCGAAAAGGAAAGAGAGGATGACCGCTCTTTCTCCTGGAGGGACTCCAGAGTGACAGAACCTGAGCTATATTTAGTTTTAACCCCAAGTAACCTTGCTGTTGAAATGACATCCCGCGTAACTTCATCTGAACAGCAATAGCTAGCATTTGTGTAACTCTGTGAAGTAAAAAGGCCCTATTTTATAATTTTATAGAAATGTATTCAGTCACCTCTAAAATACAAAAAGGATCACTTTTAAATGTATTTCCCGGATAGCTAAAGCCCCCATGGCATTAAGCATTACCCTATACACTGAAAAATGTTGCCATCTAAAGAGGAATTTATCAGGTGTTAGGCACTGGCTGTACTGGCCAAGTACGCAGTGGGTACATGCTATGCAAAATAATCACGGTTCCAGGTGAAATACAAGCACTACTATTTACTATTTTTAGGCACTGTGAAACCGTGAACTTAAGAGTGACCATAAGGCAACATTTCAACAATGAAGGTATGTTCAATCCAAGAAAAAAACAGTAATTTTCTGGAATTAATGGGAAAATTATTTTTCATGGACCGATAAAGACTTAAGTTACTGTTATAAGGCTTTCTATAACCGATGCAGAAGAAACATCTCAGTTGCTTACAAAGAATTACAGAAAGAAGTAGATCACAGAAATAATCCTAGGATAAACTGTTTGAATAAAGTGCTCAAAATTTTTCCTCCCTTGCTATAAAATACAAATTCCAGAAAAAGATTTTCTGTGTACCTAAATCAGTGGTACATCGCCATTCATTTACATCACTCAACTGTGATAGAAAGCAACAATATTTAATTTGCTAATATTTTCCCATCCTTTAAATGTATAGTATTGGAAATAAGCACAGCCTGCCAATGTAACAACTCTTCGTTCAATTAAAAAATCAATTTTCAAATTGCTTCACACAGGAGTTCTGTGTGTGTGGCACCGATGCCCAAGACATTTTACTTTTAAAATGTTTTAACAGCTATTTTTAGTAGGCAGTTGAAAGGGAAGTAATTCACTCGACTACTTGACAATTCTGTGAACCTGCATTTAAAGGTAATCCAAGTAAAACATAAAAATTACAACAGTTAAACAGTTTGAACTTTGGTAACGTATCAGCACTTGTAGCTGGTAAGGTTCTTTCCAACATATATCAGGTGTTAGGCACCGGCTGTACTGGCCAAGTACGCAGCGGGTACATGCTACGCAAAATAATCCAGTCCCAGGTGAAATACAAGCACTACTATTTACTACTTTTAGGGACTGGTCTGTCGATGAATAATAATAATCGGTCAATGAATGAATAGGAAATAAGAATGATTCTTTTCTTGCGGCTTATGTAGATGTAATACAAAAAACCTGCTACAGATAAGGAGTTAGTTTGCTATCATGTTTCAGTGCCCATCCTTGTGCTAAATACTCACTTGATCTTTGTAGTAACATACTCCAGTGTAAAAATCCAACAGACCCTTTGTATAGCACCAGTGAAACTGCTGGAAGGAGTTTTTCTTGCACGCACTTGGCCAGGTAATACATAAGGAAACAGAGACCTACATGGCAGAGTCTCAAAATGAAGCCAAGTTAATTGCTTTTAATTAGTTTTGCAATTTTGTTGGCTCTTAAGGCAATTCAAGAAGAAATATTTTAGAACATTTTGGCCACCCAGGTGGTCTAAGTTTTCTTAGGCCCAATTCTCCACTAAATTTAAGGTACAACCAGCTGTTGTGTTACTTTGCTTCAATCTGAGAGGTCTGATGATAAACAGATTGTGTCTTCAGTTTACTCATGGAACAAGTAACTGAAACAGAGGATGTCCCTTAAGTTGGAATTGGTCCCTTAAATGCAGGATGGCTGCCTACCCTGCGTTCAGGTAGGAATGCAGATACGTTTACCTGGTAAAGTTTTTTGAGATTTATCTGTTACGTGCAAAAATATCTTTGGATGCAGATTTTAAACCTTGCTTGCAGGAACAGAATTGTTTTAATGGATCACAAAACTTTTTTTTCTCCAAGAATATTCCCGGCAAAACGTACTTCACCCTTCTCGAGACATTATTACTGGTTACGATAAGTGATAAGATGTTGAAAAAATCATCCCAAAGGAGAAGTTTCTAGTTGTCATCTGTTGGTTTAGCTCCATGACAACTTACACTTAGCAAGACATATACGTACCTGCGTTCACTTCTCATAATCCTACTTTTTTAAAAAAAAAAACCTATTTAATTTATTGGTTTTTACCGACAATTTGTGAACATCAGAATTTCATTTCAATAACCTTTTGAACCTGTTCCCAATTTTCTGTCACTCGGTTAAAAATCTGCATAAATATATTCTTCACGGTAAGTCT
>VZSC01018416.1:7395-42214 GCA_013398225.1 Steatornis caripensis | reverse complement strand
GCTGGTGCGGCCCGAGAACGTGAACAGCCGGGACACGGCGGGCAGGAAGTCCAGCCCGCTGCACTTCGCCGCAGGTACCGGTCTCAGGCCGCCCTCACCGCCCCGCTGGGGAAGGGGGAGCCCGGGGGGCGGCCCCAGCGGGCGCCAGGCCCTCTGCCGGTCCGCGCACCTCCGCGTCCTTGTCGGCGCCGCGCCTGGCCGGGCCGCGGAGGAGTACCGGGTGCGCCGTTCCCGCGGACCCCGCTGCGGGTGGAGTGGGTGGGGGCCTGGGCGCAGCGCGGGGCTCGGGGCCCTTCGGCGGGCCCCGTCCCGTGGCTGTGGCCGCCTCTAGGCGGGACGCGGGGGGTGACCTGTCAGCCGCGCGGCGGCGGTGGCCGAGCGGTACAGGGGCTTCTTGTTCCTTTTTTTTTTTTAAAAAAAAAAAAAGCCAGCCTCAGCTGGCGTTGAGGACATCTGGACCGAGGTTCAGACTGCCCATGCGGTGGCCTGTGAGCTCTGACAGGTGATGTACGCGCCAGGAGCCGTTTCCCTTGACCTCAGCAGGCTTGCTCGCTTTTAGAATTCCACCCGTGAGGGATACCTGTCAGGTACACCGTTTCTAAGCTTTTTGCGTTTTATCTTTAGCAGATAGACTTTGTTAATTTGAGACTTAGCTACGCAAACAACTGACGTGGTAGAACGTCTGCTTGCGCTGGCAACAGGCCAGAAGACTGTATCCCACCTTTTGAGACGAAGACCTGACCTGACCTGATCTGATTACAGGGTTAGATGTAGGACTGCAAGGCTGACAGGCTGCGGAAGACAGCAGGTTCTTTTGAGCTAAACAGTACAGATAGTAATGAAGATATTTGCTTCTCCACTGAATAGTTATGGAAGAGGTATCTACTTAAGGTGTTCTTTTTGCTCCTTCGGTAGACTTAACAGGTCTCAGTTGTGGAAGACCTCTCTTCAGGACAGCCGCATTTCACAGATTTAAGAAACTTGACCAACAATAGAGGCCGGGAGACAGCTTAAAATACCCTGTCAGCGGAAAACAATTTTGCAGCTGTCTTTTCATGTGCGGCAGTCATACCTGTTCGCTAATAGACTGTGAACTTCTAAACCAATGAGTATATTTTACAGCGTTTTGAAGAAGCGAGCATTTTTCTGTTTATTGTGTTTGTGTGTGTGCATCTAAGGAGTTCCTCGTGCAATATGGTGATCGAGTTTATCTCTGAACAGGAGTGATCTGTCTTGGCTTTAAAAAACAGAACTCTTTATCTGTAGAGAGCTTTTTCTCTAAAAAATGCAAAGCAGTAAGTTCATCTAGTTTATAGATATAGTTACAGTTTAATGTTAAAACAGGTTGGTGTGTAAATGGGAGAGGCCATTGCCATGCTTATGTCTACTTCAGACTTGATGCAGAGAAATTAATTGCTCCTCCACAAGACACTAGGAGAAGCCAAAATTTTATGGTTAGCACATGACATAAAATACTTGTGTAATTTCTTGATTTAACACTCTTCCACTGGTTCAGGTAGAACTCCTGCTGTTGTCAGCCTGCCTGCAGTAGACTCGGTGTGAAAGCTGGGCATAAGTAACTCCTGGTTTTGCGGTTATTGTTTTTGTTTTGTTTTGCTTTGCTTTCCCCCATTATTCGCAGGTTGAGTAACACTAGCTCCTCATCTTCTGTCTCTAAAGGAATTGCGTTCCAGGAAGTAAAAGCAAAAGTCTGCTGTATTCTTGTTTTGTTTTGCCTACCTGTGTTTTTAGAAAATACCTTACAAACCTTCTCTGACTAGTGTCATTCAGTTTCAGAACTTGTTTTGGGGAAGAGGTGGAGCTGAAATACGAAGATAGGTTTGGTATTGCGCTTTTTTTTAGTGGCATTCTGGGGTGTGAACTTGGGGCCGTTTTTTAAGTTATTTCCCAGATCTTACCTAGCAATTTAAAGAAATAAATTCCTTTTTGTCCATGTGTCATTTTGTAAACGTGACTTTTAAAATATATTACATACTGCAAGCTCTCCCTGGGCACGTGTCCTTATTAAAATATCACGTATCGGGTTCTTGGTGAAGGTTGCTCTTTGGATTTTCTGAGTATACAATTGTGTGTGTGTGGTAGATAAGTCGTATTGAAGCTTCAGTCAAGAGCCTGCCACCCTTCACAATGTAATAGGCTCGGTCCTCTCTCGCTGTAAGCTGTATATACTTCCTTAAGTCAATCCTTTTCATCACAACGTGTGTCAGATTTGAAAGTATCACAAGGTTTTAGGGACTTGGCAGGAACCAGAATGCTCATCCTGCAAACTAAAATTCATCAAAAAAAAGAATTCCTCGGTCAGGGGAGAAGAACAGGGAGTTCAGTTGTTTCTGTTAGCTTTTCATCCCATCAAAATTAGGTGAATGTCAGTTATGAAACAACAGTGACTGTAAATAAATGTATTTTTTTAAAAAAATCATTATATACAGTTGCAAGTTTCTGTTGTGTTTGGTGTTCAGGATTTGTTGGCCAAAAGTTTGTAACTTTTTGGAGAACAAGTGCGGCGAGCTACTCGGCCGTCATAGACGGTAGGCGAGTGTCAGCTGGAGACCCTGAGTAGCCCTTCTACTTTGCAATAAGAAATGAAGTGTTCATGAGGATGAGTCAGTAACCTTGCACGTTTGCAAGCTGTGATACCATTTAGTCAGTCTTTCGATAGAAGCTCAAGAGCCAAAAAAACCCCTCCACCCTTAAAAATGACGATGTTGGGGGGTTTTGCAGCAGGACTAATGGCAAAGAGGAATTGTTACGGTAGATTGAGGCTCCCTTCTCTGTGTCAGCAAAGGCTGTTCCCCTCTTTTCGCTCTCAGCGAAAACAAGAGAGAGGAGGGAGAGACCATAATACAGAGTTTGGCCACCTCCTCTGTACACGCTTTAGAAAATAATGAGAAAATACGTCTCTTTCCATGTATGCAAATGCTTCCACGAGGAAGTAAGGAATCCCTGCTGTGCACTCAGTGCTGAAGAGAAGTTAGAAAAATTGGTATGACGCAAATGAGCCCGTCTCAACCTTAAGATAACTACAGGTAGTATTTTCCGAATGGACGCAGGCTTTGCGCAGAGAGAAGCTGTGGTTTGCTCATGAACTGTATCTGACTGAACCTATGTACTAAATAGAGGGCATCCGAGTGAATTCTCCACACCTGTGATGAAGTTTACTACAGCTGATTTTCACTTAAGGTATCGACGCCTGCTAAGGCTGGTGTTTTACATTCAAAAACATGGCTGTACGTCAAAACTTCGAGGGACAGGAACGCCCTCTGTTCAAGAACGAGTGGTGTTTAGCTTCCAGACATGTTGAGTTCTGGACGGAGAATTTGGTCAGAGGGTTTTCTAATGTAACAAAAGCAGTTCTGCGAGACATTTTTGGTACTGAAAGAAGAAGATACCAAGCAATCTGTCATCGAATAACAGCTTTGATGATGTGTTTGCAGGACTCTGGCACCTGTGAAAAGTCTCATCTGAGTAGGTCCTCGAAGAATTTATCTGATATTTAGCAGACATTCAAACTAGAAACAGATTTTTTTTAAGTTTTGAAGACATAACTTAGGAAAATGATATTTATAATATCCAATTATGAAGCTAAATTTAAGAACGAGAAACATGCTACGTAATTTACTATGTAGACGATACGGCTGCATGGGTATATGTTGTATAGGTACTGATTTTTTTTGGCAGCAGAAGCGCGCGTGCAGCGAATGTGGCTCACCGTGCCTGTGCAGATAAATTGTTTTTGCACGGACCGTAGGTCTGATCCAGTTCTTATCTCAGGTGTGCTGAGCTCCTGTTCTCTGTTAGGACAGGCAAGGTGCCTTCTGTTAGTTGCGAGATGGGTAACTGAAATGTTGAGGCTCAAAAGTGAATTTGACGTACAGTATGTGATTCTGTTGAAGTCCAGGTGCTAGCAAGCTAAGATTTGTATTATTAATAATGTGTTTTGAGGAGTTGAAGCGCATCACAGGTATAGTCTTGTGAATTGAAAATAACCTTGAAGTTGACTCTGGAATTACAAAGTTTCACATAAAATTAGTTTTATAATAATTAGAAATCTGTGGGGAATGTAGTTCCTTAGCAGACTTTTGAGGGAACAGGAGGAAAGACAGAATTTAACAAAGGCATTTCTGAATACTTTTCCTGGCCCGTTTATCTCTGGCACGTACAGCTTGTGTATGAGATCTCTCAGCAAGTAGGATCCAGAAGTTGCTCGATAATGGCAACGCTTGTTTTTTGAGCTCTGAATAGCGAACGTGAAAGTGCTTCTAGCTCCAGGATTTCAGTTGCTGTCTCTCTGGGAGAAGGATTTACTGAACAGTCAGGGTTAGCGAAGAACATGCTATGAAGAAGTTAAGTTGCAACTAAAGTAAAACTAGGAAGTTCAGTCGTAGCTAAAAAGCTGACACTTCTATGCTTCAGTGACTTTGTCGCTGAAATGCTGTGTAGCGATCGGGAATAAACATCGTTTCTAGGTGCCGGCTGCAGGGACTTAGGATGATTTCTAACAAAGATTGAATTTGCTATAGTCTGAGTATTGCTGGTGTTGGCAGCTGTGTGATGATTCGGCCCGAGGGAAAAGCTCGAGACTTCATCCCCGCCCAGTTCGTGCTCTCTTCAGCGAAACGATTTGCAGCTCGAATATTTAAAGCAAGGAAGGCCAGGTCCTGCACATAGGGGTTGTTTCCCAGAACGTACTTGGCACAAATCTGATACGTACCAAAATACGGCCCTTACCTGCCCTAATAATCCTCGAGACCCAAAGAGACCGTGAAACCTTGGAGGGATTTCTGTAGTCAGTGGCCTTTGAAATGTAACCAGATGGGCGTAATGGCTACAAGCAGAAACCCTAAGTCATTCTGGCCTCTTGTGAAGGTACTAGAGAAAACACAGATACAGTTGAGGAGTTTGATGCCCCGCTGTATTTGCTGCTATATAAATGTGAAAGATACGGTTGAAATTAAACAACACTAGCTATGGAATGGGCTTGTAAGAACAGTTACATTATTTATGATGTGTTTCTAGCCCAGAATATGCAAGCGGGCATATTTTTTTGCTGTCTACTAACTTGAATGACAGGATTGTAAAAAAGCGCGTGAGAATGTCTAAAAGCATTTTTGTGTTTCAGTCATGATGAAATATTTATGATCATTTTAGAGATTGCTGAAACCAGATGTTACTAATATCTTTAAATTATGGTTGTGCATACTCTTATAATAAATTTCTTCAATAGAGAATGATCTCAGATGAACTTTTTTGGGTCCCTAGGGGTTTTCTTAAGTGATCGTTTCAAAGATGGAAACTGTGGGTCCATTATGTTGATTATTCCTTAAAAGCAGACGGCAGTGCCTCTAGTTTTAACATGAGAGCAGTGCTGTTTACTTTTTTTTTTAAAAAAGGCAACACGTTTCTGTAAAATACTTTTTATGATATAGGAATCTTTTTTTGAAAGCTTAGAATATGAATTATATGTGCGTTGGCTTATAGCCAGTCTCACCCTTACTGCTCCCAGGGCTCTCCTATTGGTCCTTCTGCAAAGTGGCTGCGGGTTGGCAGAGTATCATACAAAATATTCTTCGGTTTAATAGCCATATAAAATGACTTAAAAAGAGGTTTTGTTCTCAGCTTTTTGTTATTTTTGTTACGTTTTCAAGAAGCTGTTGACTCCTGGGAGCCATGTCAAGATATTCGTTGTTCCAGTAGTCTTCAATATTATTTTTCTAGTTATGTTAATCTAATTTTTAGGGGTTTTGAAAATAGCCGTAGGGTGTAAATGCTCCTTCAGTAAAGAATGCCAGTTGTGATTGTTATTTAGAGCGGTTACTGTTATTTAAGTTTGTTGTTTTAATTTGTGTATGTGGGACAGGGCGTTCGCTTACCCCGCTCCAACACCTTTCCTCCCTTTATCTCTTCCAGGTTTTGGTCGGAAGGATGTAGTTGAATATTTACTTCAAAGCGGTGCCAATGTCCACGCGCGAGACGATGGAGGCCTTATTCCTCTTCACAACGCTTGCTCTTTTGGTCATGCTGAAGTTGTCAATCTTCTCTTGCGGCATGGTGCAGATCCTAACGCTCGGGATAATTGGAATTACACTCCCCTTCATGAAGCTGCCATTAAGGGCAAGACAGACGTCTGCATTGGTAATTTTCTCCCGCTCTTCCTGTGACTGACTCATTTCTTGTCACTGTGAAAAATCAAGAACATTTTAAAGACAAAACCCGCCCGGATGCGTTCCTGTGCAACCTGCTCTAGGGGCACCTGCTTTAGCAGGGCGGTCGGACTGGATGATCTCCACAGGGCCCTTCAGCCCCTACCAATCTGTGATTCTGTGACCATTTTTACTTTATGCAGCTATGGCTGGTGTAAGGATTAAAACTAAAAATCTTTTATAAACTTAAATTCGTACGTCAATTTTATAAGAAACAAGTTTTCAGATCTGTTTTTTGGTAATTGCCTAAGTGTAAAGGTTCACGTTGACTTCACGGGGAAGGAGCTTTAGAGTGACGTGATGGAGCTAGATTCTGTTCTGCTTCAGCCTAAACTCTTACGCTGACTTCTGCTGCTACTCAGTGCAGTGAAAAGAACAAAGCGGTTTTAATAATGGATTCATTCTGTCTCTTATATGTAGCAGCCGTGTTAAATTAATGAAGAATAGGAGCTAAACTTCAATTATATTGACCAGTTGTTTTGCCTACACAGTTCGTAACAGTTAGGAAGAGGTAGAAAGTTTCGTGGTCAAGAAATCAACTTTTTGATTGTGTCGTTTGCTCCCATTTGCTTTATTAAGGAGCGCATCTAGAGAGTCGTATATATAACATTGTCTGTTTGGCCCCAGTATCGGTGTGAGATGCATGGTCTGCTACTGCTGTGTACAGCGTAGGGCTTAGTCACTCGTAGGTTTCAGGCAGCGTGCTCTGGACCTGATGTAAGGTAGCTACTGTTTTTTGCGGTGTGTCAGTCACAGTCTTTCAGCAGAGATTGCCTCTTGCCAGTCTGTGATTTTGTTCCATTTCTGCTCTGCTTTTTTCTCCTAAAACGTGTCCACGCATGTTTCACTAGTTAAACTGTTGACAGATGACGTTAAGGAATTCTGTCATCAAAAATTTGAGAGGAGAAGTTAGGATCAGTTACTGGACGTTTCTGTTGTTGCTAGTGGCTTACCGTAACGATACGTCTCATAAGCCTTGTCTTGTAGCATTGTTTTCTCACGGAAATCTTTGGCATTTTGTAGTACTGCTGCAGCATGGTGCTGAACCAACCATCCGGAACACAGATGGAAGAACAGCTTTAGATTTAGCGGACCCGTCTGCAAAAGCAGTGCTGACTGGTAAGTGCTAATCTTTAGATTACATTACGACTAATAGCAGTCGAGGGATGTAATGCGGTATTTTGGTTTTTTTCAGTCCAGTATTACTTTAACTTCTCTCTGTTTTGTAATTCTAAATAGAAGTTCCCACATGCCCTTCATCTTCTCAGTCATGGGATGCGTTCTGGATGAACAGTTTATCGTGCTAGTTCAATAACGGACTATCAAATTTTTCGCGCTTGTATTCTCTAAAATTTCTTACAGATATTTATTTCACAACTAAAGAAACTCCTTTTTGTCTTCTAGGTGAATACAAGAAAGATGAACTCTTAGAAAGTGCCAGGTATGCATGTTTGGAAGATATCTGGAATTCAGTTACATTTTCGTAACTGTCTGGGGGTTTGTATGTAATGAGTATATATATACACATATTTGCTTTCGAGCTGTCATTCCGTCTGGATGCTAAGCTTTGGCTGTCACTTGTGAATGCGGCTACAAAAAGAATTACATAAATGCATTTTTGCTTTCCCTTTAGTTGTGGCAGTACAGAAGTAAACGTATGACTTCAGAACAGATCTGCTGAACGTGATAGCCAGGAAAATATAAAAACATAATTAACTACTAAAAACTGGAATAAAAAGAATTCTGCCTATTTCATACCTTGTTTTTCAGGAGTGGAAATGAAGAAAAGATGATGTCTCTGCTTACACCGTTAAATGTTAACTGTCACGCAAGTGATGGCAGAAAGGTATTTTTGTTCAAAACCTGAATTAAAATTGGTTTACTCTTACGTGTTTCACAGTTATTATTTGCCTGGATTTTAAGAACGTTAAACGTACAATCTATCTGTTTTCTTGAATACGTGTGGGGAAATAAGATTGTACCTCTCTAGCAGCCAGCTGATTTTTTTGTTTGTTTTTTAACCTTCAAAAGGGCCATGTAGATATTTTCGTCTAGGAGCAATAAACATACACCTTTTCAGTTAGAACTTGATTGACCTCCATGTCTGCAGTGATAAAGCAGGGAGGCCTTTTCATAGATTCCTGTTGCTATCACAGAGAGATACACGCAGGCCCTTTATGTGCCATACACCCTGGGCAAGTTATTGCTACTGTTTCAGGAGCAAGTTACTAATTTTTGTAAGTACTGGTAAAGAACTACATGAAAAAATGTTCAAAATATTCATTCTAAAAATCCTGATAGTCTCCTGGGTTAAGCCCCTGGCCTGCCAAAGGTTCAGATTATTGAGTATCAAATTTTGGCATCCTCGTCGTTCTCATTAAGTATGTATACTTGTTCACTTAAGTTTTGTTCAAATGCATTTCCCTGTTTAAGGCTTTGTGGTAAAATACTGGGATCTCCAGAATACCCGTGTGTCTCTGTTTTCTCACCTTCTGGTTATAAGACTCACCCTCCAGGAACTGTACAAACCCAATTCAGTTGATGGGTTTGTAAATGAAGGGGCTAAGATTTCTATTCGTGAATTTGTAGCTCTGCTCTCGATGCTGCTGATGGGTGTGCTTGAGTGGGTTTGCTGGAGAAGATCACGGAGCAGTTACCCAACCGCTGTCTGGAGCGTGAGAATTTAGAAGATTAAGTTTCCCCCACGCGCTGCTAACTAACCGCACTCAGAGACGTGGATGAAAATCTCTGTTGATATTTCTAAACTTAATCTATCGATTGGCAGGGAGACCTCTCTGTAATTTAGCAGCCATTGTTTCTAATGGTCATCTTATTTCGCTTTTCAGAAGGGACATAGTTTATCCCAGCAAAGTATTTATAGTTAAGGTAGGCGAAAAAACAAAAACGAACTGCGGGACTCGATCGGTTGATAAGGCCTTCGTTGCCAGAACGTATCAGTGATGGAGTAAATTCAGGATTTGTGTTTACGATGACTGCAAGAATAGTCAGTGAACAATGAACGTGGTTATCAAACGTCTGATTCAAGCACCCTAATGTTGCGAGTATTTTAAGGACTTCAGTAATTAGTACTGTTAACAAGTTTTGAAAAAAATAAATATAAAATCAATCCTTGATTTTGCGTTACTGATTGCTTCTGCATTCTGTTGTTTCAGTCTACTCCTTTACATTTAGCAGCTGGGTATAACCGCGTAAAAATAGTACAGCTCTTACTGCAGCATGGGGCTGACGTACACGCTAAGGATAAAGGGTAGGTTCGTTTTTCCTTTTTTCAGAATAAACAGAATTTGTTAAAAAATGAGATGAAGTAAAGAACAGTAATATTATTATTTTAACCGTGAAGAATTTCTAACCTGAGACCGTTACGCCATCTTTAACCTTTCTGTTATGACAAAAATGCGAAGTGTACGGGTTTAACACTTGTGAATCGGTAGAATCCAAATTGAGCCGACCGTAGAACATGCTGCCTTTCAGGTATCGCTAGCCGAATTATTATCTCTTGTTTAGCGAAATATGTTCATACACGGCTGTGAAGGCAGCAAGCATTTAGAGGATTGAATCAACCTTAGTGTTCTTTCTACTTCTTAAGTTTCTGCGCTTCTTTTTGCAAAGAATGTGGTAGAAGTTGAAGGTCTGTTTCCCGAGGGTTTTATTTGGACTACTTTTTCAAGCATTCGGTTGTTTTGTCAGGAAAGGTAGTGGAAAAATAGAGACGCTACATTTATTTAGTTACATAAAATACAATGAAAAACCTATTTTTAAAATGTGTATTTATGTACATTAAATATTACGGACAGGAAACTGTTATTCCTCCTTCTTCCTAGTATCGCCTCACAGCTACATAAATAGCTGCCTGATAAGACAGCTTTAGTTGTCCGTTTGGGGTTGGAAATCACTTTGTCGTTTCTCCCTTACTAGCCCACACTGAAAGAATTCACTGAGGGCAATTTCTCACGTGCTCTGGAGATCGCTGGGTTTGAGAGAGTATGAAACCGGCTTTAAAACCTCTGTAGCTCTGCTGTTACCGTAGAATATTGTACGGTTACTTAGACATTAGCCAGTAAAACTCCTTTAGTTTCCAAGGGAGAAGGTAATCTTACAGCAGTTAATTACTGTCACTCCTGAAGATCCTCTGCAGATAGTTGTTCCTGCTTAGGGTTCCGAGTCCAAGCAGACTCGTGTCGTTTGCGGTAAGGTGGTGCAATTAGTTTCTCATCTTCTGATTATTTTAAACGTTTATTGTTCTGAAAAAAACCGTTGGGTTTTCTGTGTTCTTCTTCGGCTTCTTATTTCCCCTCAACTTCATTTGAACATGTCTGGTATTATTTTTGTAAAATCTTCGGTGCGCAACGTAGTACCATTTGCAACGTTACAGATGCATTTGGAATTGAAATACGCGTACCAAGATAATCATCCTCCCCGTTTCTCTCCTGTACAGAGATTTGGTGCCACTTCACAACGCCTGTTCCTATGGTCATTATGAAGTAACAGAGCTTCTAGTAAAGGTTGGTTTTTGATGAAATTAAGTTGTATAGTGTCAAATAAGGACGATTTATAATAGACTGTAACAAGTTGCTTATTTTTTAAATATTGTACTTAGATTTACAAAACTTAAAGAATGATAGATTGCTTTTGCTCTACATGTTAGTTCGCGATTATTAAGCTGAAGCTACGGAATCTTCTGCTCGCAAGGAGGCTTTTTCCTTGTAAATGTGCTTTGTGTTTTTAACACACTGCTCCCAAGTTGAATGTTTTTGTACCACCAAGCAAGTACTTATCTCAACCTTCGCACCGTCACCCAAAAAACCCCACGCAAAGAATCCCCAAAACTGAGCAGTATTGTGCGTTTGACAATAGGAAAATATTTCAGAAGACAAGAGTATTAAGAGGTTTTTGAAAAAAATACCGGTAAAGATTGTAAATCTTTAAACCTTAAAGAGCGATTAGTCTCCTTGAGGAAATGAACTTTACAACATCCATTCTGGCCCTGAATTGTAGCCTTCACCCAAAGAAACAAGAACGCGTCGATTTTCCTAACGTAAGGGAACTCTCAGAACTGAAGCGGCTTATCTGGATTACGTTACTCTTGAAGATAAAGTATGATACGCGTTAAACTGGTGACTCAGAGATGCGGCCTGCAAAAATCTGTGAGCGTTGTCTACCAGGGGACTTTTGAACCGTGTCCATTGTCAACTGCTACGAGTCATGATCATTGTAAGAGCTGGGAGTGTTCTGTTAGATAACTCCAGATGTTTGGATGCTCAGGGAATGGCCGCTGTTTTTCTGTCCTGTATATCTCAGTCCCCACTGATTCAATGTGCCTTTTTATTTGTTTAGCAAAAATGAAGTTAAGAAAGTCTTGAAATAAGCACGTAAGTATAAATAGTCAAGAAATTTTTTTTTTTTACTTCAGAGGCCAGTTGTAAAGCGAATCTTTACAGTTGTGATACTAGAGAAAAAAACCCTCTCTTATCTAGACACTATTGCGTGTCTTAACTGTTAAGCTAGAGTTGTATTCCCTGTTGGATTTCTGCTCCTGTGAATCTCAAATTATTTTTTGCAAAGCACTACAGCTTTAACAGGAGCAATGGGAAAGAACACGTCCTATCAGACTTGCTTACAGACAGAACTCGAGGCGCATGCAGAATGTTACCGGAGAAGAATTGCAGACATATTAAAAGGTCCAAGAGTATTACTTGCAGAGCCTTGTACTTAAACGTTTTGTATTGAGGTCAGCTTTAAGTCCTGTCTCCTAGATACCGTATCTCGGTGGGTATTCACAGAACTTGAATTTATCTTAGTGCAGCTGCTCATTCTAGACCTGCTTGTTCAAAGATAATTTGGATTATATGAGTTAGGTTCTTTCTCTGATTTGGCCTGCTGCAGAGCTACTCTCCTTGTAGAGATGCTGCAGAAAACCTGAAGAGACTAGACTGCCTTCGGCTTCTTTGAGTGTACCTGTGAGACACTAGAGGATTAAAAACTGCAGTGTGCTGAAATTTTATCTTGAAAATTAATGTCTGGACAATGTCTCGGATACAGTTTGCATACAAACATTGATTTTTATTTTAACGGTCTACTGCATTGAAACTAATGACAGAAGTCTTTTTCTAATGGTCTGGTTTTGACATTGCACCTTTTTTTTATCCCTTTCCCTTTGAAGCACGGAGCATGTGTGAATGCGATGGATCTGTGGCAATTCACCCCTCTGCATGAAGCAGCTTCTAAGAACAGGGTGGAAGTGTGTTCTCTTTTGTTAAGTTACGGTGCTGACCCGACGCTGTTGAACTGTCACAACAAAAGCACCATTGATTTGGCTCCGACACCCCAATTAAAAGAACGATTAGCATGTGAGTATAAAGTGAGATCAGTTCTACAGTTATAGGTTGCAATGTGTTCCCTAGACGTGGATCTGCCAGAAATCAGATTTGGAAAATGCTTACGCTTTTCAAGAAATTGGGCAATGTTGGACAGTACATTTCACTGTTTAGAATTTGAGATTGTCAGATTTTTCTGAACGTAGGCATTTGAAATAATTTTACTGTCAGCTTTATCGTCATGTGGTTGTGATGGGTTTTGTAGCTTTTCTTCCCTGAATACGTGCTTTCCCTCACGACCTTGCCAGTACACTTTTGTTTTTCGTACTTGCTGCTGTCACTACGTCGAGATGATTGAAATACTAATTTTTATTCCACTGTGTTTTGTTTGAAGAAAAGAAAAAACGTGACTGTTTAGAGTGCTGAATATGTGTGAGTGTGCCACCATTGCTGAAAGTTCAAAGAAATCGATGAAAGGCATTGATTTTTGTCCAGCAGACTTACGGAGTTGAAAACAATGCCCTCAAACTCCGTCCTTGAGCGGTCAAACACTAGCTTTCTAGGATATGTACAGAAACTAGCAGTAAATACTAGGTTAGACTTCATGTTAGTGTCCAGAAATGGTTTTCCAAAGGCAGGCTAGAAGTAGGGATTTATGTATACTTGAATTGGTACGTATGAGAAGAGTGGAACTTACAACAGCGGTGAGTGAAACAGATCGTGTTCAACCAGTTTGGATGTCTCTGGCTTTGGTTTAAAAACAAAGTGCATTCCTGTCGTGTTTTGACTTAGGTAACAAGTTCTGTCAAGTGATGTAAAAGCTTAAGTCTGAGTTGGAAATGTCCACACCGCGGTCTAGTGAATAAAATGACTATTTTTGTGTAACTGGAAGAAACAAGCCTCTCGATCCTTCTTGAGTTAAGGAGCGTAACCTTCTGGTATGTGTTTATTTCTTTTTAAAGATGAATTCAAAGGTCACTCACTGCTGCAGGCTGCAAGAGAATCAGATGTAGCTCGTATAAAGAAACACCTGTCTTTGGAGACGGTGAACTTCAAGCATCCTCAAACGCATGAGACGGCATTGGTAATAT
Organism: Steatornis caripensis; assembly: GCA_013398225.1. Taxonomy (NCBI): domain Eukaryota; kingdom Metazoa; phylum Chordata; class Aves; order Caprimulgiformes; family Steatornithidae; genus Steatornis; species Steatornis caripensis. The sequence goes on along the minus strand of VZSC01018416.1, from coordinate 28,567 downwards.
CTCAGGATTTATTAATTAGTTTGCATATATTGTGACTGACCTAAACATACTAGGTAATAGTTTAGAACTAAAAATTTCTGTGTCAAACAGTGTAATTCTGACCAACCTGGAATATTCAGTGTTAACAAGCAACGTCAATTAATATTTTGTTCTTAAGGTTCATGTTAAGACTAATATTAATTTAGGTTGCCTGAATTACTGTTTTTCTATAGAATAGTCCAGTGTTAAGCAACAGCAGGCTACATATGTTAGCTTTGTTTGTAAAGTTTGAAGGTTTTACAGCAATTATTGGAGAGGGAGCTCTGGACGATACCAGAGCAAATCCAAAAGCCCGTGCGGAGTCTCCTGAATTAATACGCTTCTACACGTTTGGTATTTTTGTTTCGGGTTTGGTTTTTATTGACTGCATACAACCAGCGTTTAACTCCCAGCCGATCAGGAAGCAGTGAAACCTGTATATTGCTATCTGGTTGTTAATGCTACAATTTTTAACGTTCTCAGCACTGTGCTGCTGCATCTCCGTATCCTAAGAGAAAACAAGTATGTGAATTGCTGCTGAGGAGAGGAGCCAACATCAATGAAAAAACAAAAGAGTGAGTGGTTACAAATGAATACTCCTATGTGTTTGTTTAGAGGATTTTGCAAAGTACACTTTGAATTCTTTTTTTTTTTTTTAAGCTTCTTGACTCCTCTGCATGTGGCGTCAGAAAAGGCTCATAATGATGTTGTTGAAGTAGTTGTGAAACATGAAGCTAAGGTATGAGTTCCTAATCGTACTTTTCTCTTGTCGAGGTTCGCCTACTGTATAGGATTTCGTAGCATGCGAGCGGACAGCTGAGGAGACAGACTTTTCCCAAATAACTCATTTTGGAACGTTGCAGATGTAGACACTTAAGACATAGGCCATCAATCTGTCAGTACAGCCTTATACGTTGAGACGTCATCCTTGTTTTGGTCCTGTTTTATAAGGAGCGCGGACATAGTTCCTCTCACTGCTAACCGAAAGCTCGTAGAGTGTCTGATTTGGTGCTTCGTTGTCCAGCAGTAGTAATGAAATGCTTAAGGAAGAAAAACATAGGGGATATATACCGATGCCGAGAAGCTAGACTGAACTGTAAAACAAGTAGACTTTACACACAAGTGCAGTAAAAATTACAGCGAAGGCAAAATGTTAAATCGTAACACAGCGCTTAGTTCAAATACGCAGTGTTTAGTTCAAATTTCCACAAAAAGTGGAAAGGAGGTAACTGACTGTGGTGCCGGACTCCTCTGTAATTTGATTACAGCGTGACTGCTGTACGGTTTCCAAAGGAATAATCAAAACCAGAGGAACAGTAGGGAATGCAAGTAACCTTTGGGTGCGGAGTTTTCAGTCGTTAAATAACACCTTGATGCATATAAAGTCCTCAGTCTTAAAACCCACAATAAGCCAGTGAGATGCAAGCTGTTCTACTTGTTGGCACCGGGGATTTGCGCTGTCACGAGCAAAATAATGGCTGCCTTCTGTATGTGTTAAAATTGCCGTAACTGTTTATGCTGAATTATATATATGCCTCTGAAAGGGGGCTATTCTTCCTCAGTAAATGTAGTTACGAGTTTATGAACTGCTTTTGTTGAAATTTAATCTTTTGAAATGCCGTGACATTTGGATAGATGTTGAATATGTTCTTTCAGTTAAACTAAGAAGAACACTTGTGAAAGTCTCCCAGTCAGCAATGAAAACAGCTTTAATATTAAGTTTTGATGGTGGTATTTCTTGTCTGTGTTATTTTTAGGTTAATGCATTAGATAATCTTGGCCAGACCTCTCTTCACAGAGCAGCACATTGCGGTCATCTTCAGACGTGCAGGTTGCTATTGAGTTCTGGATGCGATCCTTCCATTGTGTCTCTGCAGGGCTTTACCGCCTTACAAATGGGAACTGAAAGTGTGCAACAGCTACTGCAAGGTACAACTGATTTATTCGGGATCGATTTCCGAAGTAATGCGGGGCTTCATTTTGCTTGCCGTTTCAAGTGCTATCAAGAAATAATTATGAACGTAATTGGAAAAAAAAAAGCAAAAATACTTTCTGCAAAAGACAGTACCGGATCGTGCAGTTCTTATTCCATAACCACATGTACAGGGAGAGTGCCTGCTTGAGGTACAGTTAACAGTATCATTTATTCTCTAGTATTTGGCTACGCAGATTGTCGGGCACGCTCAGAACGTGTCATGGTATAGCCACCTGGAATCATTTTGGAAAAATCCTGACGTAGGGAGTGGGGAATCTTGGAAGTAGAAAATGAGTTTCAAAGGCAAAAAATGACTGCTTTGCAAGAGCGTACATGGATTTTCAAGAGCAAGGTTTGGACATTATAGACATATGTAAGCTCCTTGATGTAGTCCAATTCTGAAGCTGAAGTAAGAATGTTTAGTTGGTTCCACAGTACTTCAAAATGGCCAGGAAGCATGTTGCTCAAGGCAACTTTGCAACCGCTACTAGATCTAATAGCTACAGGTGTAGATAATAAGAAAAGACAAAAGTTGTGTATAATTGGTTACGTTTTTTTAAGGGAAATCCTTGATACGCTCGATTTTCTGTCTCAACAAATTCCTTCAGCTGCATACGCTTACCTTTCGTGCCTCGTTTATTTTGCAGAAGGTATCCCATTAGGTAATTCCGATGCAGATCGACAGTTGCTGGAGGCTGCAAAGGCTGGAGATGTGGATACCGTAAAAGTAAGCTTAAACTTGTTCTACCGATAAGAGGGAATTATGTCCCAAACTCTTTAATTTCTCAAGCAATCAAATAGCCCGTCACTGACTGCTTTAGAGTTACGATCCCTGCCCTAAAATTTTTGTATTGCAAAACTTTTACAGATGACAAAACGTTGTGTTTAACACACCCGGAAGTTTTTCTTCTATAAAAAGGGTGGATAAGAAGTCACAGGTGTGGATTTAGGAGGAGAGATTGTTCAGTTATTTTTTTTCTTGGGACACTGTGAAAAGTAAAGGTTTTATGTAGAAATAAGTGAAGAAAAATTAGCTTTCTTTTTAAGGAAAACAATTTTTCAAGATTGGATGTGTATAACAGCATTTCATGACTAAATTAAACGCGCGACAACGCTATGTGTAGTGATGTACGTTTTGTTTTGGGGATTTCACAGAAACTATGTACGGTTCAAAGTGTGAACTGCAGAGATATTGAAGGACGTCAGTCTACACCACTTCATTTTGCAGCTGGATACAATAGGGTATCCGTTGTCGAATATCTTCTTCAGCATGGAGCGGATGTGCATGCAAAAGATAAGGGGTAAGTACTCAAATGTGTATTTTCTTAGCAATTGTATTTGCTGATATTTGTCAGCTCTTGAATATTGCTAGCTGATAAGCAACCGATCTTTCTTCGGACATTCAACTTTTTTATTTTCACGGCAAGCTCTGTGAGGATTAAGATGTTCAGAATATCCACAAAAACGTTTTGCAGTACTTGGGACTTGAGCGTCCAGAATTTGTCTGGCCCTGTGTTTTTACTTCTCTTAAGTGCCACCGCTGATGGCATTTTGACTGCTTTGGCAGTAGATAGTCCTGCTATATTTGCTATATTAGACTGCTGTGGAAGATTTATGAAAAAATAAATGGTTTTGTTACGGTTTGATTGCGGTAGGTGCGTTGTTTTAAGTTTATATCACTTTGTGAAAAAAAGACCCGATATGTAAAGAGAATTTTTCTCTTCTTTCGATTGTTTCCAGAGGTCTTGTCCCTTTACACAATGCTTGCTCATATGGTCACTACGAAGTTGCGGAACTGCTGGTTAAACATGGCGCAGTCGTCAATGTAGCTGACTTGTGGAAGTTTACTCCCTTGCATGAAGCTGCAGCAAAAGGAAAATACGAGATTTGCAAACTCCTGTTACAGGTATTACGTATGCTGGAGAGAAGTTGCTTTCTTTTCGTTCTTGTTCAGTCTGAAATGTGACTGGACTTCTTTGAGGAATTTATTTGTGTTTTGTGGTTTCTAAATTACTATGGTTAGCTATATGTTTTCAGTAAAAGGGATACTGTTAGCAGCTGTGTTGTCCTTTCTCACACAGTAAACGGAAGACTGAAGTATTCGAATATGTGTCAGAATACTCGCTCGATAAGGCTTAAGATGCCTAAGGTGCAACGTGTTTGTTCTACTTACCTACTTAACGCCTGTTTTTGGTGTGTGCACAGCACGGAGCTGACCCTACGAAGAAAAACAGAGATGGAAATACTCCTCTAGACCTTGTTAAAGATGGTGACACTGATATTCAAGACCTACTTAGAGGAGATGCAGCTCTACTAGATGCTGCGAAGAAAGGTTGTTTGGCCCGAGTAAAAAAGCTGTGTTCGCCTGACAACGTCAACTGTCGGGACACGCAAGGACGGCATTCGACACCGCTACATTTAGCAGGTCGGTGTTTTAATGAACTGATTTGATCGGAGTTATTAGTTACCGTGACTGAACTTTCTATGTCTAAGCAAGTTTAAAGTGTATCCTCCAAGCTGGAGCATTCCCTATTTTCTCTTTTTTTTAAAAAAAATCCTATTTTATGCATGCTAATCTTACGTTCCTCTTCTAAACTGTTTCACGACTTTAATTTCCTATTCTCTCTAGCCAAAGGCTATCTTTTGTTCTTTACTGACAGAGGTTTTAAATCCAAATACTCTTAAATAGGGTGAAGCTGTCTTCGCTAATAGATAATGCACTGCCTTTGCTGGGGTTGACATCTTAACTGTCAAGTAATTTAAGTGAATTATCGCTTCCCTACAGCTTGTCGAGGTGGGGTTTTGTTTTTTTATTGCGTTCTATTTATTACGCCCTTTTGCAACCTCGCAGCTGGTTACAACAATTTGGAGGTTGCAGAGTACCTGTTGCAGCACGGAGCAGATGTGAACGCACAGGATAAAGGGGGTTTGATTCCTCTGCATAATGCGGCATCTTACGGGGTAAATATCTCAAACTTTCTGAGGCTTTGTTTATTTTGTTAAAAAACAAAAGCGATACATGTCATTGACAGCATTGTGAGCCAGTACTTTCTAGAAAGCTTTTTCCATAGAGTTGTAACGTAACCTCGTTTGTAAATCAACGACGACCAAATTTGATCATAGTCAGCTCATTGTATAGGTGAAGATTCTTTTGAATTTGTAAAATCGTGGCTGGAGTTTACGGAAGTGAGTTTTCTCAACACGAAAGCTACGAAAGCCGACAGCCTGAAAGGTGTTCCGTGAAATGCATTCCCTTACCTGTGCCAGTAAAGTTTTACCAGCAAGATCGGGTTTTCACTTATTTGGCTGGTGTTGAGGCGCTGATTGTTTTCGTGGACTTCCTGGATCTTTGTGCTCGGATCGAGTCTTCAATCAAAACGGTTGGAGTACTTTCCAAACTGGAAGTTCAGATTCAGGTTTTTTCCGTCGAGATTCCCCTGGATTTGGGTTTCTGTGGTAGTCTGCCCTTTTTCCACAAGAGAAGAGAAGAAATCGTATCTTACTGTATGTTATGTGTTTAATCACAATTGGAAAGTTAATGAATTGTAAGAAAATTCAGAATGAGGATTACAGAGTAGTATTGGTAATAGTTCGGAGTTAGTTTAATACACTGCGGTACCTTGGAATTTAACAGTTGTTTTTATTTTCCAGCATGTTGATGTAGCAGCTTTACTTATAAAGTATAACGCATGTGTGAATGCTACAGACAAATGGGCTTTCACACCTCTGCATGAAGCAGCCCAGAAAGGAAGGACACAGCTTTGCGCCTTGTTACTGGCTCACGGGGCTGATCCTACTCTGAAAAACCAGGAAGGGCAAACGCCATTGGACCTGGTCACTGTAAGCGATGGGGCTCTTCTTGGGAAATCTGTACTTAACTGCCATTTGTGGCAGCTCATCTAAAAACTGTCATGTATAAAAAAAAATAGTAATATGACAACTTTTGCATAATTTAAAAGACTGTGCCTTCTCTGGTGTTTGTACGTGCCTGGTAAGGAAAGTCAGTAGAGCCTTTATAAACCTTTTTTAAATCTTGTCTCGCTCGAGGCTTCTTAGTTTGAGATGGAGTGGGGAAAAAAAAAAAAAAACCAACCAAAAACATTAACAAAAGGAATTCATGCTTACAATTTGATGCTTTTAATTTGGTACTTACAGTTTGACTAATACCAAAATCGTGGCAATAAAATTTAAGCAAACTTTGTAGCAACACAAGTTTAGTAAACTGTCTGGCTGTTAACTTTTTTTGAGTGGATTTTTCTTTCTAAGTATTGTAATGCAACTCAAACCTACCCTTAGACTAACGGTTTTGTTTCATAAATTCGGGTTGCTGGTAGAAGCTTTTGTTCATTTTTCCTAGAAGATGAATTCTGTTTAACTGTCCCTGAATTTTTTTAGAAACACTGAAGTCTTTTTACCTTACTACGTTTTTTAGTTATAAATGTTTTACAGCTTCACGTGTGCTGTTGGCACAGAAGGCCGTTTGTAAACCGCATTGTAAAAACGCGTATTTTTCCAGTACGCATTTATTTATTTTGCAGTATACTTCAGAAGTCTGGAATAACGATAATGCATTCTAGGAAAAAACATTGTGTAAAAGTGTTCCTCTGTTTTAATAAGTTGTTTTCTGCTATTTAGGCAGATGATGTCAGCACATTATTGACAGCAGCAATGCCTCCTTCCGCCTTACCGACTTGCTACAAACCTCAGCTTATAAGCGTGTCTCAGACTACAGGTTCTACAGCTGATTCCCTGTCTTCTGTGCCATCCAGTCCATCCAGTCTGTCTGCTGCGAGTAGTCTTGACAACTTGTCTGGTAGTTTTTCTGAACTTCCTTCTGTTGTCGGTACAAACACTGCGGAGGGAGCTACCGTTCTGGAGAAAAAAGAAGGTGAGGCTTTCTCAGTTAGATGCGAGTAACATTTTCTGCCGTACGGTAAAAAGAATGCACGCGTGAAGTTTTCTACAGTTGCGCACACTCGCTGTGACATACGCGGTGGTCCTAGTCTAAAAGTGTTGCAGTGTAAGATTTTGGTACTTTTCCCCTAAGGCAATCTTTAAAATGTTCTTTTTCCCGCCCCTCCACCCCCCACCCGCCCCCCGCCCACCGTTCAGAACCAAAATGGTGAATTGTGGTTTAAAAGAGAAGTCAAATCAAGTTTGGCTCCGTACCAGCAGTATTTTACTACAGACTATCTAGTTTCTAAGAGGCTATTCTTAGATCAGATATCTTGAAAAGGTTACTTCCGTAACGTTTTGGTTCTCAAAATATTTCTTGTTTGAACATGCATTTCTGATGGCTAGTTAGCTACTTATTTTGTGGAAGCACAAAGACTGCACTTGAGGTGGGTAGAAATCTTAGAGTACTAGGGTAGATTAAGTAATAGTTGCCACTGATTAGCGATACAGATATTTATTCCCCATCTTCAGAAGACCAGGAATTTCTGTGTCTCTCGTTACGGCCACAGACAGCGCGAGATGTGTGTGCTTTATTGAACAATACATTGCGAGTTTTTCTTCTTACCCAGTTTCAGGTGTAGATTTTAGCATAAATCAGTTCGTGCGGAACCTTGGCCTTGAACATCTAATTGACGTATTTGAGAGAGAACAGGTGAGTAGCTGTATTTGTTTTCAGATACTCAGCTAGAGGGAATAAATAGCGACTTCTTAGAATAACGTAACGAGACAGATTTGAAATGAGTGAATGTCAAAATGAGTGGAATGAAGGAAAGTGTAACTGTGGCTTTTGGCAATCGATATATAATACAAATATATATTTAAATATATGTATATATAAAAGCCTGGGGGCAATAATGTTTGTATTGGTTTGAGAGCGTAGGCATCTTTCCTTTCAGTGGTGTAAATGGCGGGTTAAATAAGTAGTCAGCGTTGATGAGTAATTTTTGGTTTTGTTTTTATTGGCTTGAATTCATCTAGAAAATTGTATTTCTCTATCAGAAACACGATGCTTGCAAGCCGTAAGAGTTACACAATTGTAGTTGGTAACATATTTATGTAAACGAAAAGTTTGGAGAAAACAGTTGAGTAAAAGGTGAGGTATATTTTTGCTGTCGTTGGCAGCTATTCCAGTCTGTTTATGCTGTTGCACAAACAATGGTGTTGCTTTCATTGTAGATAACACTGGATGTATTGGTTGAAATGGGACACAAAGAATTGAAGGAAATTGGAATTAATGCTTACGGCCATAGGCATAAAATCATTAAAGGAGTTGAAAGACTCATTTCTGGACAGCAAGGTATATACTTGTTTCAAATTCTTAGGTAACACTGCCTTTATAGAATCCATTTTTATAAGCGCTTTAGAGTATTTCAAATTGAATCTCATTAAAAAAAAAATAAAATAAAACTTGTCCTAGAAAACGGTACTTCAAACGGTAAGAATGTCTTTTGGCTTGGAACGTGAGCGCTTCTGTTTGTGCTGTGAATTACTGTGAATCTTGCCTTTCAGTTCTGTAATTTAATTTTTTTAAATGGTCTCTGTTTCGTGTTTACTGAGGTAAAGTATAAATCTAGAGCAAAATCATCGTAAGCTTTTTGAGGTAGGGAGTATTTCTTTTCGTTAGAGCACTCGGGGGAGCAGAGCACGTTCGCTGTCGATGGGTTAGGGCCTGTAATGTGCTGTTCCGTTGGGTTCTGCAAACGAGTACTGTGTTTGCTCTCAGAAAGCCAGCTGAAATGCGTATATATAATTTTCTTTAAAAATACAGTTGGTATGCTCGCAGTGAAACCAAATTAACCGAATTGCTTCGCGTAACAGCTTCCGCTTGTATTGAAGTTTAAGCTGAAGCCTCTTTATTTGCGCAGCGCTGTTGATACCAGCACAGTCCTGAGAATGGTACGCTTCGTTTAACTATGGCTGCACAAGAGACAAAAAACCCAAACCTTTTTTACTCTTTGTCTCACTGAAACATCGCTTGCTGTGTTTCACAGAAACTTGATAAACTAGTTAGAATTCGTAGGATTTTTTTCGCTCGTGAGACACCATCAGTGAATTCTTACTCTAAAATCTGCACTCCGTGGTAATAAGAGAGTCGCTATCCCAAGCTCTGAATTACTTTTTCCTCCTTAAAACAGCGTTAAGATAATCAGTTTCCTGGTAAGGAAGTATTAAAGCAGCTCTTCATCATTTTCTCCTAATTGTCGGATGTTTTGTGCCAGATTCGTTGAGTATTTTGTATAGAAGTCACTTTCAAGGTGTCATTTCAGCGTCATGTCCCGTCGGAGTTCTAAGTTAACGTAGCCAGTAGTCATCTGCTGGTTTCGCCTTCCGAGTGGGACCGATGTATTTTTGAACATACGCGTATTTGTACCTATTTTGATACGTATAGACAGAATGTCGAAATGTCTAAATCCTTCACCACTCCCACCCCCGTTCTTTCTATACTCTTCCTGTCTTGCCATAAAAGGCCTGACATTTTAATTTGTAACATTAACCGTAGGCATAAGTACTGAAACCGTATATTTCACCAGCTCTTAATTTTTTTCCAGGGTGTGTTTTTGGGGTGAGGAGGATTGTTGTTGTTTGGATCTTGTCAATTTTCTATATTTTGCCCTTGCGCTCTTGCAGTCAAGAACGTTTGCATCGGTATTTTGGTGTCTCTTCCGGAACGCAGTATGGCCATTACTTTGAGGTTAGAAGGGCTTTTGTGGAAGAGCTTTATTTTAGCGCTTTTCCTTTTTTGCCAGAATTTCTTGCTGCGGTTGCACACTGCTAACACGTGGGTGAATCTGTAATTTCCCTCGTTACTCCGTTCCAGAGAGATTATGACAGACCCAGCATCTGACTCTGGTTGCCTGCTAGTTGTCTGGGAAGGCCGTGGGCAAAAAGACACCCGATACACAGTCATAAGAATAAAATTCTTACATCCAGGAATTACATTCGCATTACTTGCCAGTTGTGGTTAAAGTCTGTGTAAATTGACAGTGGATCCTGCATAAAATTCCAATTCTGTTGGCACATCGGAATGATAACGGAAGTTTCCTTTAAGCGTTCGGTGTCCTTTAAGCATTCAATATCGGCTCAGGCCTTTTAGGTTCAGGGACTATTTTGGTTCTTTCGTCAGCTCTTTCTGCGTGATCCGTAGGGAAAAATACTCCTACTGAATTGGCATTTCAAGCCAATTGTATTTGTTCACGATGCTACTGCCGTCGGTATTCGTGGACTCTGAACGGGGGCAGGTTGCTCAGGGTTGCACTGCCTGGAGTTGAAAGGTTCCTTGAAAAAGAAAAATCTCTTGCTGGTTGTCATTCCACGTCGGCAATCCTAAAGCAGTTTCTGAAAGTGTTCTTGTGGTTTGTTATATTCACAGGTCTTAACCCGTACCTGACTCTAAATACTTCTGGTAGTGGAACAGTTCTCATAGATCTTTCCAGTGAAGATAAGGAATTTCAATCAGTAGAAGAAGAGGTACGCCTTTCTTTGTAGTCTTTCAGTGTGTTCGTTATTTCTACTAACGAAGTAGACGAAAGAGTACTGTTAGACAATGTAACAGTGCGATAATTATCTCGTAAGCCTGAGAAGAACTCGCATAAGGATACTTCAACTTTCAGGCTTCGACTGTGCCACTTACAGTCTGTGCTCATGGTCTCCAATTTTTTTTTTGCTTATTACTACTAGTAGTATGTTTAAAACCTCTACTATAAGGGAGAAGCTCTTTGATGTAATGTATAAATTCTATGCTACCGGTTGCCTCTCTGTTACACACAGTCACTTCTTTCCAAAGCATTGTAATCACACAGGAGAGAATTCTGAAGAAACAATATTCTGAGTAGATTAGTGACAGTCTTTTTCGGTTTGAAAACTAGACCATGAACTAGTCAAGATACGGTTTTTAAAAAAATCATTAAACCTGTCCATGCGCATCTGCAAAGTCTGGCATTACTTAACACGCAGTCGTTGCCTGAAAATTTCTTGTACGATTTTTAAATTTTTTTAAGACAGGATTACTTGACACTGTGAAGGATGTGTGTTCTGAAGCAAAGTGATCCTCCTTAAAATTCTCAATTTTCAGATGCAGAGTACCGTTAGAGAGCATAGAGACGGAGGACATGCTGGTGGAATCTTCAATAGATACAACATCCTAAAGGTAGCTCTCGCGTTTTTACGGTCGATGGTTACACCGTCAAGAGTTTTGGCTGAAAACAAAATGTCCGTAAAATGCTCCACGTTTATTTGTTGACTTCCGTAATGCAATAAGGTGTGCTATGCTGAGATGTGCCCGGGAAAAAGATCATCTGCCAGGGAAATTGAAAGAACGAGATTATAAGGAAAAACTGCTTGCGGGTTAATAGTCGTTAAGAAATTTTTTGAGAAATCGGCGTAGACGAACATCACAAAAAAGTGCCGAATGTTTTAAGGAAAAGATAGAAGGTTTTATAGGAAACAAAGGATGGTTTCTTCTGAGGGAACGGCAAGGGGAAAAGCAGCAAGAAGTGAAAGCGAAACTCCTGAAGCATGGAAGTAAGGGTAGGTGTTTTGGCTTGATTCGAAGCCAGAGAAGCTTAAAAGACCACGAAGTAGTCAACCTTGCTTTAAAGAATTCAGTGGAATTTTGGTTTGCGTTCGTATTTTTTCCCCCCTGAAGAAGTGGTAGTTTTTATTAAAATTAAAGATTTTGATTTGCAAGTAAGTACCACGAAGTTTTATCCTAAACTGACGCTACAGATTCCCCGGTAGAATAGATACGGTATATCTACGCACGTAAGGCTTTGCCGGTGTCCAGCGTACCTCTGCGGAGGGTACATAATTTACTTTCTTTTAAAAGCGTTCTAGAAGCCTTCACGAAAGACGCTCCTTAATTTACTAGACGGTGGTTTTACTAGTGGTTCGGCATCAAGCTATGTTTGGAGCGATACTCAAGCAGAATTGTGACTAAGCCTGCTAAATTTAAATCAAGAGGTATTGCTCAACAGATGTTCAAAACGAACTGTTTCTTAATGAAGCGTGTATTCGCTTGTGATTCGCTTAAGTTACGCTACAGCGATCCACTTCTGCAGGATAAGCTAGAAAATTTGTCATTCGTTCAGTTCTAAGAAACATGTTCTTGTTGAAGTGGCAGTTCAGAGTAGGTGTCCTGTGGTACAGCTGCTATATGTTAAAACACGTGTGGAGTAAAGCAAACAAGTTTTCAGTTTCAGGGTGGAACTTACGTGTTGACTGTTTCAGATTCAGAAAGTGTGCAACAAAAAACTATGGGAAAGGTACACTCACAGGAGGAAAGAAGTCTCTGAAGAGAATCATAACCATGCTAACGAAAGGATGCTGTTTCACGGTGAGATACCGAAATGCACCTTATGAACTCGTTTCACCATCGACACGCTTTAGTGGAGGGGTTCTACCTGCTCAAACAAAGTAAATTTTCTCAGTGGAAATACACGCTAGGTTTCGCGTAGGTTTTAAAGGCACAAGTATTTGTATGTGTTACAATGGAGACGTGTAACAAACGCGTCTTTCTTCTGAAATTTGCATTTCCTTCTGTCTCCCCAAAGGCGACTTCAAAGATCTCAGTCAAAACATTTCAGCAATTATGAATGGAGATAAAGGAGTGTGCGTCCTTCGTTAAGTTACTAATTGTTTTATCGCCTTTATGACCGGAATTACTAAGGGCCAAACTTTATCCCGCTATAGGGTGTTTTGGGGTTCAGGGTGGGTTTTTCGTGTTTTCTTCTTCTCATAATTTAGTAAGTTAGTTCTTGTTCATCATTCCAGAAAAAATAGCGTGTAATTCGCAACTCAAAGCCAATTGAAAGCTGTCCTGTGCGTAAATATATGCTTTGTCACGACGTGCCAATTAAGCGAGCGTACCGCACGTCCTTACAACGAAAGCTACGTAGCGCCCAACGTAATATATTACTGTTGGAAGTGCCGATAAAACAATAATGACCGCTTGACCAAACTGGTAGATATCTAAATGTCGCGTTTTGCCTGTGGTCTGTACCCCTGCCAGAGGAAACAGCCTCTTAATGGAACGACGTGTCTTTAAAGAAAAGTCTTTTAAATCAGTTAGATAACAAAATTATCCTAGGAACAAAGCAATTGATGCCTTACGAGGGTTTAAAGTCTTCAGGGTGGTTTGTGTTGGTTTTTTTTTTTTTAAGCATTAACTTAACGTCTAACTACGTATACCACTTGCAGAGGATGAAAAGCAGTTGTCGTAAGTTTTTCTCATTCTCATCTGGAGCGTCTCGCTTTCATATAAGGTTTTATCATCTTGATGCTGGAGGATAAGGCTCTGGATTCTTTTCACTAATGCCCAACATAACTGTGAAATGCCACGTTCTCTTGTAACAGCTTTTCTCTAAAGGTGCCTTCATGTTTATATGTGTACCGTTATAAAAATCCTTAAGTGCACTTTTTGTGGTAATCAACGCGTATCAGGTGTCTCAAGATGCAGAATCCAGTCATTTTGAACAGATTATTCTTTAAGGCTAAATTTCATGACCATTGCAAATAAATAAATACTGGTTTACGTTTATTACTTTTTAAACGCAATCTACTTAGCGTTAGGAAGGAGATGGGATTTGCGTAGCAACGCGTTCGAAGAGTCTTGGTTAGAAGGAAGCTCTGCCAAAGGGAGTGCAGATACATAGAGCCTTCTCTTGCAGCAAGAGCTGCCTCAGATATTACCCTTTGTAAATCTTTGTTAAAAACGTACACTTATCGGCTACTGTCCTTCGTGTAATGCCTCTGGCAAATGGGTCGTGCAGATCTGAGATCGGTTTCTGGAGATCGATTCCCTTGTACGTGCGGAATGGATGGTTGAATTGCGATAAATATAAAAATCTCTCCGTACTGTATTTTCAATAGTTTACTTCCGTTCTTTTAGGCTCCCCGTTTGTGAACGCAATCATTCACAAAGGCTTTGATGAGAGACACGCCTATATAGGCGGCATGTTCGGAGCCGGGATTTATTTTGCTGAAAATTCTTCCAAAAGCAATCAATACGTGTATGGAATTGGAGGTGGCACTGGTTGTCCAATTCACAAAGATAGATCTTGTTACGTTTGCCACAGGTAAGTCATTCAAAAGTATCTGGCTTTGCCTTAGTATGTTTTGTTTACAGACCGTCACATCAGCAGAGTCTCTGAAGAGAGATTTACTCGGTAGCCAAACCTTCTCGACGCTGTCTATACGCGGAGCCTAACAGACACTTTCAAAAAACTTTGATATTTAAGTCTTAAAGAACCTTTAACCATCCTCAGTGCATTTAACCAAACCTTCGCCCTTAACTTACCGCAAAAATTAGGTAGCCTGGGAGCGAAGAGGAGCTGCTAACTGCTTGCGTGAAAGGTACAGCAACATGAGGGTTTAGTCCATCGCCCGTTACAGAGACAGGAGGCACGCAGTGATACTCGGATGGTGTGTTTCTTTGACGAGAATGTACTTTGTGACAGTCAGCCCCCACGTCACTGCTGCTTCATACGCTAGAATATAGACACGGATTTATGGACTCTCTACCACTAACGGAGTTTTTAAGTCCGCTTTTCTGCAGAACACCTGTTATGTCTTACCGACAGCATCAGTAAGTTTTTTTGTAATTTGTCTCGCGTGAAGAGTTAGAAAAGCAAAAGCTTTGGCTGAGCGAAAAGGTACGTAACATTGGTCAACGAAACATTGCCGTAGTACGTACGTAAAGAGAGAAGTACCCTTTTTCTGAGTTTTTGTAATAAAAACAACGTAACGTGCGCCGATAAATGCTAGCACGAGGTATTTTGTCTTGACCTACGGTTTGCGCTTGGCCTTGATGTCGATCGGCCCTTAGATACAAACGTAGCGTTAGAACGCAAGCGGATTACGTTGTTAGTATGAGCGATGGGGAGAAAAACGTTTTTAAAAAAACAAACCGGTTTAAAAAAAGAAACAACAGATGAAAAGGTAGTGACAATCTTCGAGTACGTTGTTAAGCGTGCCGTTTCCAGTAATGAACGTAAATGTTTTTTCAGTGTTATTACCAACCCTTGCCTCAAGCTAAAAAGCTTTTCCAAAGGGAGCGTAAAGTTCAAAACAGAACTAGAGAATTTTGTGAACTACAAAGAGTAACTAAAGTGGCTTTGAAGTTCCGCTGTTCTCCAGAAGTAAAAGTTTCAAATTCCGAAGACGGTCCTTCCGGAGCTTCGCGAGCATTTTGTATTCACGGTCCTTTTCCCCTTTTAACACAGGCAATTGCTGTTTTGTCGTGTAACACTGGGCAAGTCTTTCCTGCAGTTTAGCGCTATGAAGATGGCTCATTCTCCCCCGGGACATCACTCAGTTACGGGGCGACCCAGCGTAAACGGATTGGCGTTGGCAGAATACGTCATTTACAGAGGGGAGCAGGTAAAAAGCATTTTGGTTAGGTTTTTCAGTCTTTTTTTTGAAGGCGTGTAATGTGTTGGGTTTTTGTTCTTACTTTCGAGGTGCTAGGACTTGCTTTTGTCTTAAAACAAACTCCAGGTGTGGTTGCAGGTGAAAGGATCCGTGTTTTCCCGAATGCTGCAGGCGTCGTACCTTTGACATATTGCCTTTTTTTCTTTGGCGTAAATGCTTTTTTCTCTCTCTAGCAAATATTCTGAATTTATGCAGAAAATGAAATCACACTAAAGAATGCGTGTGTCACTCTTTTTCAGGCTTATCCGGAATACTTGATTACTTATCAGATTATGAAACCTGAAGCCACCGCTGAAGCTTAAGACGCGTTACTCGTGGGAAACCATCGGACTTTGGATGCGAAGATCCCACTGGCTGCCATCCTGTTAGTTGTGATGAGCTGTTGAAAATCTTTCATCCGCAGGTGGTGCGGTTGCAAATGTGAACAAAATACACCATTTTTGACTTGATAAAGCTTTAATAATGTACAGTGTGTTTTTCTAAAATTTCAAGAACGTCCTCTTTTTCAGCACTTTAACAGATACCGTTCCAGGCGTAAACCGGGGTTTGGCCGTACTAAATTACAAACAAAAATTAACTTGAAACAATGGTTTTATACGGTACCGCATTGAAATTTAGCGGAAATAGTAATGCTCTATACAGGAGCTCATTTTACTAATATTGTGTTCTTTAAAACACTGCATTTACACTGAAAATGTTTTCATTTGTAAAACTGTAAATAAGAGCTTTTGTACTAGCCTGGTATTTATTTACATTGCTTTGTAATATAAGTGTTCTAGAACTGCAGCCTTGTACAAAAAGTTTTTTCCGGATGTTGTTTTATTCATCTGCGTCGCTCGCGCACGATAGATTTGAAGTGCCAGGGTTTTTTCAGGGTTTATCACTTGCGAGAGCGAAAGCAAATTGTACCTGAAGAGGCTTAGAAATATCCAGCTTTAGACAAATACAGAACAAAAGTTCATGTATTCAGTATTTATGAAATATACCTTCCTGAGAACGATGAGCTATAAAAATGGAATGTTCCAGCCAAATACTAAAGTGTTTTTCCACCTGCTTCCTAGAGTTGCGTATTTTATTTCTGTAAAATGTCTTCTGAGGTTTTTTATTTAACTACAGGTGTAGTTAACCTGTATCTTCACTTCAAGGCCAGTAGACCTTGCAAGTTACCGTTTTAGTAAATTATTTTCTTTGAATGTAGTTGTAAAATTAACCTCAAGGAGGTCTTTCTTGAGTTCCTCTTGCTTACATTTAAGCCAGGAAGTTAAGTAGTTTCTTCCTAATACGAGGGCAAACAACTTGGCCTTTTTTTGTATGCTTATTTTGGTAAATTAATGTACCTGTCGGTGCCCTCAGGATACGAGCATCGCGAGGGGGAAGCGTTAAAAACCATCCTGTCGTCTCCGGTGTTTCTTCCGTGTTAACATTCAGGCCGTAGTCGAGGCAGGCGCGTTGAAGCGCGTTTATCCGCAGTGCTTTCGGCCGAGTGGAACCGGTTGGGGTGCGAGGTTCTGCTCCCCGTGCTCGGCCGGCTGGGCGAGGAGTCTGTAAGTGAGATGAGCAGCTTTTCCGTGGCAGCAGCTGCCTTCGGTAGCCATGATTAGAGCACTTGGGTGGAGGAAGAGCGCGAAAGGTATAACCCCCTCCTCGAGTCTCGTTCGGGGCTACCGAACGCGCCGATCGGTTGAGTGAGCCCTGTCGCAGCTCTCTTGTGTATACTGCTTGTCTTCCATCTGCAGTTTTTACCTACGTATTTCAAAAATATGTAAATACAAGTTACAGTTCATTTGGGGTTAAAGTGGTTAGCAGTATATTTTAATTGTTTTATATTTTGACATACAGGACGCTGTCCCAGAAGACAATTTCTTTGCAGGGCGTGTTATCATACCCGTGGTTTTAAATGTGGTAACCGGCCAAGATAATGAAATCGTCTTGCTGACGTGGTGGTTATGTGATTATGCTCTATGTAAACGTGTACTGAACCTTACCCGGTTATGTGGGGAATCTGAATAATAAGATTGCATAACTCTTGCAGAAAGTAATATTGGCTATGAATAAAAAAGGCTTTGATTTTTAGGTACTTTCTCCCAGCACGTTGCCCGTTCCTTAGGTATAGTAATGCTGGAATTGGTGTTCACGCAAAATCTGTTAAGTACGTTTTAAAACTTTTTTGTTATTGCTAAAATGCTTCGTTCTCTATGAATGATCACTCGATGTCTTGTAAAGTATTGTGGTATGATAGCATTTTAATTGGTGCCACAATGTTGGTTTTGTCTGTTTGGGGATTTTTTGAGGTGTTTTTTTGCATGACGTACCTTGCGCTCTGAAGATGGAAGCTGTAACGATTCGATAATACTGACTGTCGAGGTGAACCTTTAATCTCTTGTGCAGTTAGTTCTGCTTTACTCATCTTGAAGTGTCTTTACATGTACTGTATAACATTCCGTATCCATTTAACACTAAATAAATTTAATTCACTGGATTTCTGGTAGCACGAGAGTAATTACAGACGTCGTATGTCAACCCATCGTTTTAAACGTAAGCATGCGTAGTACTGTAACAACGTGCATCGTTAGATGCATTAAGCAGAAAAGCTTTTAATGTGGATGAAAAGCCGTAAGTACAGGACGTAGGGAACTTGTAGTTCGGTATGTAGCTAACTAACAGCTATAGCTACCGGTGAAAATGCTGCAATAATAAATCCAGTAGTATGCTTCAATTTACGCATTTAAAACTCCATAATGCGGTCCAAAACTGAAAAACAAAACTGCCTTACGTTGGTTTTGTGAAACGGCTGTTAACCTGAAAAGTCTTCCTACGCAGATAACTGCGTAGGAAGCAGTACGATACGTACGTGAGCAACGGCGAAAGTAGTGCTTAGGCCGCTTGTGATACCGCGATAAATAGGTAATTTTATTTCAGCAGAACCACTTACACGGTAGGTTTCCAAAACCAGACTTTATGTATAGACGATTTAAATAGATACGAGCCCTAGAGGGCAGGAAAGCAAACATGTAGTGAGATCGAGGGTGATGAGAATCTTTAAAGTAGCTTGGGCGTACAACTTTTTGTAAAATTGCTTGTGAAAACTCGACCTGTCTAGGTTGTAAAAAATCAAAATTAACTTTCCGTTCTGCGTTAGTTTTTAAAAAACTAATTAATATAAAAAGAACTGCTGCAACGAAGGTAATTGAAGATTTTAGCGTTTTTTTCTTGAAAACTTCACTGATAACTTAGACCTTAGCTCTTAGAAATTAAAAAATAATTTACTCGGACTCTTCTGTCATATAGGACTTAAAAACTTCAGATTAAAAGGAGTTGCCACTGGTTTTCTAACGTGAACTTGCTCGTTAAATACATGCTGTGTGTGTATAGGTGTGTGTATGTACGAGTACACACACGCACACGCTTGCTTCGTGCACCAAGAAGCTGGGAAGCCAAAAAAGTGACTTCTCCCGCAGACTGCCATTGTCAGTGAGAGCGCTGCAGCCTGGGAGCCGGTTCCCCTTCTGCCCGTCTCCTGAAGTTAATGTAATAAAACAGGTTTTCTCTTTTGCTGGAAACAACGGAATCCCGTGGGTGGCTTGCCTTCTGCCTTCTGTTAAAAAAGTACAAAGTCTTGATTTGTACTGATAAAATGCAACAGTACAGCAAAGACTGCTTCCTCGCCTTTGGTGAACCGGAAAGTGGGACTGCCTGAGGCCTGCCCCACTGTGGTTCTTGGATTCGTGCTTTTCCCGCACCCGCTGAAGTTGCAGTAGGTGGAGATGGCGTCAGCAAGGTGAGGGCTATGGTCTAGGGTGCGGAGGGCAGTCCTTTTCGACACTGTGAGCTCACACGGTTTCCCGGAGAGCATGGATTTCCCTTCACATAATGCTGCAAGGGTTTGTGGCTCATATTAATGGATGTTGGGGGACGGGGCGGGGGGGGCGCGGCTTTCTCCCTTTACACGCTACCATTTTTCAGGCACTGTTGGCAGTGACCCAGCTGTGTTGGTTTAACAGAGCTAGCAGAAATCGTGCTTCTTGCTCTGTCTTCCAGTTACAATCTTAATGCAAATCAAGAGCGGCAGCAGTCGTAGCACGCTCTTTCACTCGGGGAAGAATGCTCATCACTAGGGATGAGCTCACACGCACGGTCGCGTGACTAACGTGCTTGTATGAGAGCCCACGAAAGTTGGCCCTAGGCGTTAAAGACACAAGATCTGACCCAAGCTACCTTTCTACAGCCTCCTGCAATTATTGAAGTCCTTGGAAAGTTTAACTTCATCAATGAAAACCTAACTAAAAAACCCTATTAGCATTGAATGTTTGTTCCTTTCCCTTCACCCTCTCCCCACACAAGTCGAACTGCATGATTTTTTTTTTTTTATTTGCGACGCCGGTCATCCAGTTTTGCCGAAATACAGCCCGCGTTTATCGCTAGACCGGAGACGCCTTCAGTTTGCTGCGTCTGCGCTCGGCGACAACGGCCGCGCATCCCTCGGCAGTTCCCCGGCGGCCTGCTGCCCGCCTGGATGGTGACACAGGGCAAAGCCTCTTCTTGGGGGACAAGGAGGGGTCTGGGCTGGAGATGTCGAGCCTCGGTCAGCACCAGGGCAAGGCTGAAAGCAGGGGTGGGAGAGGGGGTCGCGGGGCTTCCGTGGGACGGCACGGCGGGTGAGGGCTGGCGGGGCGAAAGCACGGCCGGTGCTGGAAGATGCCGTACGATAGCGCAGGCCACCACGGGTGGCCGTCGTCCCTTCAGGCCCCTAGGGTGGCTCTCGGCCCTCGGGCGTGGGCTTCCCGCCCAGCTGCACCGGGCAGGGGGCAGAGAAGCTGTCGACGTGCGGTCGGGTACGGGCTGTAGGAATCACAATGCCTTTTTCTAGGATCGGAGCGGGATGCGTCTAAAGGAGAGCGATGGGGACCGAGGAAAACCTGAGCTTTCCTTTCCAAAATGTACGTCAGAATTGCGCTTCAGTAAGCGGATAAAGTATTTTATGTCTCAAGCCCCTCTACCCCCTTGGCAAAACAAGTTGCCTGCTTCAACACCGTGTCCCTCTAAACGCGACTGGGGCTTTGGCCTTGGCTCGTTAGCCAAGTGAAACACCATTCATCTCCAAAAGGAAGTCTCCGTACCTAGCTTCTTCTGAGTTTCTCAATCTTTTCACGGCCGGTTTTTCGCCCGGGTCTGCTCGCGTTCCTGTTCACAGTCAGTCAGCGATCATCTGCTCCGCGGAAACAGGACTGGACTGGCTCGTTCAGCTTGTGAAATCTTCGCAAGCGAGAAAGTTTTTTCTAGGACTTACCGTTCGGTGAAGCCTCGGTCATTCTTTATTTCGGTATAAACGTCTGTTTTTCTAGTTGGACAGTTTCAGCGTAACTTTAAGTTTTAGGCCTGCAGAAATTGATTTGGGGGAGGGAACGGCTCTCGGCGTTTAAGTCCTTTGGAAAACTTGAACATACTCGGACTCCTGAACCGCCCCCAGATGCTCTCATCTCAGCTGCCAGACGTCACACAGCGTTGCTCTGCAGCGTAACTGTGCTGCGGGTGTTCCAGGGCTTTGACGAGAAAAGAGCGACGTAAGCTTCTTGTCACAAAACAGTTAGCGCTTTACCGGAGCGGGAAAGAGGAAAAACGGGAAAGCTGGCAAAGCCGAGGGGCACCGGCGGCAGGCGCGCGAGGGCAGGCGAGGCAGGCAGCGCGGCCGGCCGGGCAGAGCGAGCCCGGGGCGGGGGACGGGCGGCCGCGCTCCCTCCCGGCTCGGCCCTCCCAGAAGCCGACGAAGACGCCGCGCAGCGACCGCCACCGCTCGGG
>VZSC01018415.1:0-22815 GCA_013398225.1 Steatornis caripensis | reverse complement strand
CATCGTCTGGTCCATCTTCCAGTAGAGCAGGTCACCTCTGAGCATCCCCCGTGTCTGGGAGGAGCCCCCCACCGAAGAGAAAACACAAAAGCAGGGAATGGGCTGGAAATGAGGGACTGACCCAAGCCCTGACGTCAGCTGGAGATTTTTCGTCTCTTCCAAAGGGTGCTGGATCAGGTGTCCCCACGCGATGATCATCACCAGGTCACAAGCTCTGGAGGTACCGCATCGGTGGCAGAGCCGAGAGCGGCTTAGAGCGCCGTGCTGGCGGACAGCCCAGGTTGCATNCCTCTGAGCATCCCCCGTGTCTGGGAGGAGCCCCCCACCGAAGAGAAAACACAAAAGCAGGGAATGGGCTGGAAATGAGGGACTGACCCAAGCCCTGACGTCAGCTGGAGATTTTTCGTCTCTTCCAAAGGGTGCTGGATCAGGTGTCCCCACGCGATGATCATCACCAGGTCACAAGCTCTGGAGGTACCGCATCGGTGGCAGAGCCGAGAGCGGCTTAGAGCGCCGTGCTGGCGGACAGCCCAGGTTGCATGTCCTCCCTCAGACCCGCAGGCTTTTGAGATGAAACAAAGCAATAAAATCCCAACAAGAGAAGAAGCAGCCATGTGAAGAGCTGGGACGCGAGTGGCTCCCTCTCATCCCGGCCGTTAAATGGTTGTGGAGGCCCTGCAAAGGGCAAGACCTTCACAGCACAAAGGGCCCAATATGGAGCGAGCACAGCTCTGAGTGCAGGCACTCGACCCTGAACGCTTACTGGGGACACCGAGCTCTTCCCAGGCGCCGCATGCCGACCCCAGCTCAGCCCAAATCTGCTCTGCCCCAGCTGCACACAGAGCCATGCAGAGCATCCCCATGGGCCATCCCGGCATGGCTGACGGCACAAAGCCCCTTGGTACTTTGATGGCAGCTCCCAGCAGTTGCAAACCCCAAAACACCCAATGTCTTTTCTTTACTCTGTCCTCCAAATATGCAGTTATCATCCTCCTCCAAGGCCGCTGCAGGGCACAAAGGCTACTGCAGCAAACCCCCACGGTGGGCACAAAGCCTCTGGGCCACAGTCAGGGCCAGGCAGAGGATATTAATTATTACATTAGTGAAACACATTAAAAACAAAACCAACACCACTCCCCCCAAGAAAAACCCCCAAAACCCCCTCAACCAAAAATGAAAACAACCCCAACCCCCCACCAAACAAATGGCACCAGCATTATGGAAAAAATAAAGTTATTACTGGCTGCAAACGTTTAGGCTCCTGACCAAGGTCTTTCATAGGTAATTTCTGTTGTAATTAACATCTCTGGGGTTAATGGATCTGAGTTTCAGGGGATAAAGAGCCGCATTGTTAACAGCCTGCGCTCCTGGCTGCGTCCGTCCAGGCTGGGGCTGGACCGACCGGGAAATCTCCGCTTTCATCTGCCATTAGCGTCAACCCAGCTGTTATACCCAGGAAATTAAAACTATTCACTGCAGTAAAGTTTTAACGTCCGCGGTTTTATTTGACGTCCCGTGACTTATGGGCTGGACTGGATCCCCCTGCTCTGATCTCCTGGATTTATGAGTTCGAAAAAGGCACCGAGCGACAGCCCTCGGCACCCAGCCGCTGGGCAGGGAGCGACACATGGCACCGAGGTGCCCGTTTCCCTCCGCTGGCTCCTGGCTCGGCAAACACGGGGACAGAGGCAGCTCGGTTTGATGCTCAGCAGCTCCATGATGCCTCTGACCTCAGGAAACCTCCCTGCTGCCGGCTGTGTGCTGGCCTGAGCGACGCTCGGGCCACAATCGTTTTTTACACTCATCAGCGCTGCCGCACAGGGCAGCCGGCGCGGAGCAGAGCATCACGGGGACGCCCGCAGAAGGGATGGGGATGCCCAGGGAGAAGGGATGGGTCATCCAGCACAGCCAGCACTGGAGGTGGGGACAGCCTGCTGCAGGAGAGAGGAAAACCCATTGCATAGCTCATTCTTGTCTCAAACGGTCCCATGTGTTTTGTACCCTCCTGGCCGTGGGTACCTCCCTGCAAATTTCCCTGCTGGTCCATCCATCAGCAGTTTGTACATTTGGGAATAGAGGGAGGAGGCAGGACGCTGCACCAGCCTCCACCAACGAGTTTTCACTGTGTGCAAAGCCAGCAAATCAATACCGCCTCCGAAACCTGAGGGAGAATTACGCTCCGTGCCCAATCTGCCCCCACGGGACAAGGAGCTTTGAGCTGTCGGAGGGGAACACGCGGCTCGGGAGAGCCGAAGCAGCTGCTCGCTGTCCCCGGCTGTGCTGGGAGAGCGGCTGCGGTGGGAGGCTGGAGCTACTGCAGTAGCATCCCGGATTTCAGCAGGCAAAGAAATGCTTAACGGATGGATTTTGCATCCATCCTTGTGGCTCCTAGAATATCTTCATAAGCCACAATGTGCCCTTAATCCCACAACAAAATCAAGTCAAAGAGCAATTAATATTCTGATACCTGTGGCTAGCTGAAGTGATATAGAGCTGAAGATTTCTTTTTCCATTTCACTCCAACTGTGGTTTTGTTTTTTTCCAGCCATTCTCTGGTCAGTGGTTTTAGGGGCACCAAGGTTCACTTTTGTGGGTAACCTCCACTGTTAGCTGTTGATTTAATTAACTCAGGCTCCTCTGCCTTCTTGACCATACCAACCCCAGCAGGGCTGGATTTCAAACACAAGCTCGAAGTATTTCTCAGGGCTTAAAAAAAAGCCCTGAGAAATCAAAAAAGATGACTCTGAACGACTGAGCTCTGCAATTCCAGAATAGCGATATTGGTTGCTTAGTCCTTAAGCCGATGAGCAACAGGCATTTGTGACTTGTTTTGTCCAAACTTGAACCGAGCGTTAATGAACGTGTTCAACGGCTAGAAGTCAAGGCTCCGCCACGGGGATGCTCATGGCAGCTCCCAGAGGCAGCACTGAACGGCAGCCCCTGCTGCTCTGCAGACACCTCTGATTGCGCCCCCCAAAACACAAGGGAAGGGTTTCTGGGCAGGTCAGGCAGGGAGACAACCCCGGAGCCCAGGGAAGGGACCCGTGTTGCCCCAGCAC
Organism: Steatornis caripensis; assembly: GCA_013398225.1. Taxonomy (NCBI): domain Eukaryota; kingdom Metazoa; phylum Chordata; class Aves; order Caprimulgiformes; family Steatornithidae; genus Steatornis; species Steatornis caripensis. The sequence goes on along the minus strand of VZSC01018415.1, from coordinate 19,756 downwards.
AGCCCCACAACTGCTGCCCCCATGGGCAGCATCTGCAGGTCCAAGTCCAGGTGGGGCTTGGGGGAGGAAAAGCCACCAAGTCCCCTGGGTTAGGAGCAACAGGAAAACAACTCTTACCTACAACAGCATTTATCAACAAAGTCACTGATCTGGACCCCAGAGAGAAAGATGGTCCTCAGCCTCCAGGGAGGGGTCAGCACCAAGAAACCCCCAGCAAGACCTACGGACGTCCTCCATCCCCTGCTGAACCTCCCTGACCTTCGCCGGCAGCCAAAACCCCGGCCAAGCGATTGGCCCAGGCAGGTGCTGCCTTGTTTTTAGCAACCTCGTTGAAATTTAAATTGATTTGTTATTTATCCGACTGACAACAAAGAGAGAAAAAAAAGTCCTAACTCTGTGCGCTGGGGAGATTGGATTCCTGTATCACTGTCAGCTGCATTAACTTACTTCCTGGACCTAAATTCAATTAGGGCAGCATTCCCTAGCATTAATAAATCAATACCAATGCCATTTTGATATATTTTGAATGTCTTTCATTATATATTTCAGGGCAGGGATTAGTGCTGAATTCGAAGTTAATGGGACGTGACAAGGCAAATCAAGCTGGGGAGGTAAAGCCTTAGAGCCGTTAGCTGTAATTGCTTTCTGTTGCAAAAGATTGCAGCGGCAAAACAAAGAGCTGCCGAACTTTTCTTGTCGGGGAGTAATCCTGGCCGGGGACTGTCTCTCTTTGCAAGGGGGAAGAGGAGTTGGACACCAGCAGAAAGTCTCCGGCGGGGTTTGTGCCCCCATTGCAATAGGCATAAGGCATCGAGTCCCTCCCGCAGCAGCTTTTGGGATGGATTCACACTTCGTGTCTCTCCCGGGGCTGCCGAGCGCTCCGGCTATGCCAGCTGCAGCATCCCTGGCTGTCCACACCCTAGACTGGTTTTTAAATTAAAGGGTTGTGGGCAAATTGAGCCCGTTTTGAGGCTCAGTTAAAAAGGGTGAGACGAAGCAGTGGTGCTGCTGCTTAGGGAATTGGTCCCTCAGCCTCTCTGAAGCGGTCTCTGGGAGATCAGTGTGAAAATCCAGCAGCCTGGGCACGAGCCTCGCCGTTGGGTCTGCACGTGCACCCTGGCCCGCTCATCTCAGCCCAGGCATGTTTCACAGCAACAGGGCAGTCGAAATGCAGGTGATTTCTACAGCAAAGACTCTTTGCAAAGCAAATGGGAGTTTGCAGAGGCGATGGAAAAGCCATCATCTCGGGCAAGGAGAGTTTACGGGCATTGGGAAGAGCACGAGTAACAGGTAAGCAGAGTGGTGCCACTGGCACAGCTAAAGACATAGTAGAGCATCCTCGATATGGGCATCCATAAGCCTAGATACACAAGGCAAAACTCCAGATCCTCAGCTGGGATTAACCTCACCGACTCCCACAGACGACGCAGCCCTGGTTTTGGCTGCTCTGGGCAATAATCCCTCGATAACCGCTGCAGCAAAGGTAAATCTCCGCATCTCCTCCTCGCTGCCTCTCAAATTGATCAGGACAGTCCTGATTGCAGATTAAGTGACCGGCTATCAGTGACTTGAATCCTGTCCATCAATCACTCAGTTTGGTCCCTTGCAAAACATTAGTGAAGTAATTTCTCAGAGCGACTCTTTCAGACAATAAACCAGGCACCTTGCAAAATGGAGCGTGCGACTGTTAAAGGTCTTAAAAGCATTTGCCAATTATGAATGGCCTGAAGGGAGCCATTCTTGCTGCATCTGGGGATGAATAAAGATGGAAAATAATAGTATATCAATGGTATTGCAACTTTGCTGTATTAATCTTTTAAGAATTAAAGTTGCTTGGCCCTTCAAAACAGGAATGGCATGGGATAATTCTGGATTTTGGTGCATTACAAGTGGAAAAATGTGTAGTCCGAGACGACTTCTGACCCATCCCCACCGAGTTTGTTGCAATTGTGTCCCTGAAAAGCTGCTGCAGCCTGTACAGGGGACGGAGACACATGGGGCACGGCCCGGACTCCTCCACCAAAAACGTTCCTCCTCCACGAAATACCTTCCTGAACTCAAACTTCAAAGCATCAGAAAATCCCAGTGTTTCCGTTGCCAAGCAAGCAAGCCCCCAAGTCACATTATCCTGTCCATAAAATCAAAATATGCTATTAAGAGCAATTAAGAGTCAGGATCGCCCTTTGAAACCAGGTGTTTTCACTTTCAGGGGCACCATAAGCTGCAAGAATAGGGGATTTATGTAGATTTTCCATAGTTGACTTGGAAAAAAAAAAAAATAAGTGGAAGGAGCCCACTAAAGCATAGCCCCGAGAAGGCAGGTAGTCGCATCCTTTTGCAATTCATTAGATCCTTCCTCTTCCGGAGGCAGGTGCTGATCTCACCCGCGGGCCGGGCATGGGAAGGACGTATAAAAAAATGCCGCATTGTTGATCAAAACCGTTTAGCCTCGACAGAAAACAAGTAGCTCTTTTTCCAAATGGACTCCAAAGCCTCATAAAAAGGCGCAGAAAGCAGAACGACCTTATAAACCCCAGCCCCGAGTGCTTTTGGGGGCAGTTCAGCTCGCACCGCGCCATCCAACGAGGTACCCGAAAGGGCTTTGCCCCTAGAAGACAGTGATTGCCACCCTTCAGATGATGCAAAAAGCCCAATCAGGCTTAACCCCAGCAGGGGATCCAGATCCTGAGGCAGGATCCAGCCCCCCAACCAGCACGGTTTCCCAAATGCCTCTGTTGGGGCTGGGCTCCCCTGAGGTCGCTTCAGCCGGTGGGGGTCTGGCTCGGTGAAAAGCCAAACGGAGACATTTTGGCCACATCCTCAGCTTGCCAAATTAAACAGGGTATTTTCTGCCCACTTCTGAGCGACTGTAATGCGGGTTTATAACTCCTGGAGGGTGTGGAAAGTCGGCTATCGCAGGCTTTTATTTAACTTGGCCATGGAGACTAAAGAAACCAAAATAGACGTTCAATTAACACAAGCATCAGTGAGGGGTTTTCCACCACAGTCACAGGGAGCACAGCCTCTTGGATGGGCTCCTCTCATCGATTCAATGGTACTAAATAAATCTGGACAAAACATACCCAGAATAAGATCCAGACATTTCTAGCATCACATCCCAGGCTCTCCAACGAGGAGAGCCAAGCGGGTGGTGGGTGACGTGCCACCCTCGGCCACCCTCGCTTGTCCTTCAAGAGCCACCCAACGGTGCCTGTGCATCGATGGATTTTCCTCACCTGTCCGCAGTCTCCCTAAAGCACTTCCCTCAAAGCCTGCCTGCACAATTTCGGCTGTGCCCTCCTTTTAACAGGCAGCTGAACTCCATCCCGCGCAAGCCGACAGCCAAATGCCAGCCCGCGGCTCCAGGAAGCCGCCCCTCAATGCTCAAAAGGGATTTATTTCCCCCCCTCCAGTCTTCAACTTTTATTTTTCAGGCTCAAAACCTCTCGCATCCACAAGCAGCTCCCAGCACTTGGCAGCCGGCGCTGCCTCTCTCCGTGCAGCCCCGTCCCAGCGCTACCTGCCTCCCCCGCGTTCGTGCCAGGTGAGACGCTGAAAGCAACCACCATCTGGGCTGTTTTCCCCCCCAACTTCCTCGTCTCACCCGAGAGCTTAACCCACTCCAGGGAGAAGAAGAAGCAGAATCAAGAATGGCTTTGCCCAGATGCATTGCACAACCTCTAAAAAAGCAGAACCCTCACTTGCAAAGAAACCTGTTTTGGGCAGCCCAGACGAGCCCCAAACCTCTCTGCCCACAATCTTGAGCAATGATTTATCACAGTCGCGATGGGGATCTTCTCTGCCCACGCCGCAGCGAGCTGAGCCCAGCCCGGGCCTCGGGAAGGCTTGAGGTTTGCTCGTGCATCCAGCTGCTACGGTCTTGTTATGGGGGTCTTCATCCTGCAACCAGGGTACGGTGCTGCCGGCTTGCTCCTAACCCAGCAGGATGAAGGAGGAGATGCAGAATGGGCGCTGGAAAGCTGGAAGACCCCACATCTGCCTTTGATTTTTACCTATTTATATATATATTTTTTATATATATATATATATAAAAATATATAAATATATATATAAATATATATATTTTTTTATATAGTCTTTGATTTTTACCTATTTTTGATTAATTGCAGATGTAAAGTGAATGGCAAAGAGAGCTGGGGCTGCGGAGACCCAGAGCTGGTACAAAATCCCACACGCAAACGTGAGAATTAGACAAGGTGTTCAGTGACCTGAGGAGGGGGAGAAATAAAAAAAACCCAAATACTTCAAACATTCCAGAAATAACACAGGCAGTTCCTGAATTACCACCGCGTTAATGGAGACTGCTCCGCTGGCAAGCCACCGAAATCTGCCGTAATCCCACAAAAATCAATGCAGCGATAGCGCTGCCAGCCTGCCCTAACGTCGGCGTCTTCCCGGGCCCCCGAGCGTTTCTTCGAGGATGCTCAGACACAGCAGTGACGGGGGCCGCGTTGCGAGCACGCACCCGCTCCCCTCTCAGCCCAGCCCTACGGCCGCCACCGCCAGCAGATGCTTAAAATCAAGGTAAGAGCGTTCCTGCATCAAGAACCATCAGGTCCAGGACCGGACACAGCAGGAAAAATCATGCAACCTGCAATCAGCCCACTGACTCTCCTTTTCTACCCCAAACAAAGCTCTTATTTCCCTCCCTGGAGAAATTTTTGAGGCTCCCTTTCCGCAGGGTTAGAGCCCATCAGAACGACGGCAGGACTCATTTCACGGACAAGCCCATCTCCCCCTACTTCTTGCCTTTACTTCAGACGTGACCTTTTGATTTCTCGGGTAGAGTGTAAATTACATGTCGCCAGCATAAAATATTAAATCCAATTTATATTTAATTATTGATGTTATTATGTATTCCATAGTAATGGTAGCAGGGAAAAAAAAAATGCACCCCACCATTAAATAGCTCGGTTGCATTAGCAGCTTCTTGAGGTTAGATATCTTCCTCCGCTCCTTCTTAACGGTAAGATTGATGGCTATGGGGAAGTTTGTAAATAGTCTTCCAGAAATATTTTATCTGATTATTGTACCTATAAAAGGGAGCAGGGAGGGGGAGAAAGGGCCTTTTTAAACCGCTACTAATTATTTGTTCAGCTAAAGGGCAAACAGCGCGGCGAGCTGCGTGCGTCTAATGCTCTCCAGCAACCCCACTGGAGGTCGGCAGCCCCAATAGCCCCCGTAGGCAGAGACGGGGCCGTGGAAACCAGCCTGGGTTTCAGAAAAAAAAGACGGTGGAGAACCACAGTGGTTTTTTTCCAGCTGAGATTTAACCAGTATGTTAAACTTGAGTTTGACATTTTTACTAAAATATTAATCAATTCTGTTTCGACTTGATTAAGCTAATTTTCTCCCCATATATATTTAATGCCAAAGCCACCCAAGGCACGCAGGGCTTCGTTACGTTGGTTTTGCTCCTGTGATCCTCACGTGGGATGAAAGGGATTTATGGATATCCAGCATGGACCGGGCTCCCGGCTGGGAAAAGCTCATCCCACCACCCCAAAGTGCTGCAAGGGTGGTGCAACCACCCAAACCACCTTCACGCCCCACCACGGCAGCTTCACGTTCACCATGACACAATCAGAATTCAATTTATTTCCGCACCGCCCGTGCCCCCCGCCAGCATCCGCAGCTCCCCGCTCAGCACAATAAAAACAACATTATCCCCCTCACTTAAAATTCAAATCAATAGGCCAAATGGAGGGAATCCGTCTCAAGAAAAGTAAAGAGAAATAATTCATCTGGGGAGTGACAGCAGGCCACTAAGTGCTCGAGTGTCACCGCGCTGGGTGACAACCTTTGGGACCGGCCAAGCTTTGGAGAAGAGGCGGAAAGTTTCTCCAGCCCAAGTACATGGCGGAGCTGCTCCCGTGTAAAAGCCTTGTTCAAACAAATAAGGGGGCTCCTTGATATCCCCCGCTCCATGCGGAGGTTTGGCAGAGCCAAGGGAGCAGCTCGGCACGGCCCTGCACGCCAGCTGCGGATGATGCTCCGTCGGGAGCTGCCGGGCTGAGCGCGCGCTTTTAGTGACATCCAAATGCTGCGCAAGTCTCTCCTCGTGTCCTGGGCTATCGGCTTAAAAGTCAAAACCATCAAGCACATTATATCCGCGTTTCAAAATAAAGTGCTCTCACTTTTTGTTGGAAAAGCTTGCTTTTTTTTGTGTGTGTGTGTAGAAACGCTTCCTTAGCGTCCTTGTAAAGCAGCCCAGAAGCCTTTTCCAGGCAGTCCAAAAGAAAACACTTCGAATTTTTTTTCTTTCAGTTAGCTGAAAAGCTTTGCAGGTGTTTCCAGGGAGCCAAATACACGACTAGCTGCCGGCCGCCCCATCCCAGCACTGCGCAGAGATCCCCTACAGCTACTGGGCCAGAGACCTCAGGGGACGATCGTTTCCTCCTCTGCTCCCCAGCACCAGCCCCACGCCAGGGCAGCCCAGATTTTACCCTTTTGCTGCACGCCAGCCCTTGCTTTTCCCAGGGCTCTGACGCACAGAGGCCTTGAGAGTTTTGTGAGATATTTCAGCATCACGACAGCTCCGACATCACGAGAGCTGCTTTTCAAGACTCACATTTGCCGAAGCAGCCCCTGCGGCTTGCAGCCGCCGGCTCTCCGGAGAGATGCTGGCGTGCAGCGCAGCCACAATCGCGATCGCGAGCAGCCGTCGCCTCCCCCCGCTCCCACCGACTGCAGCTGATTAATCCCTAATTGCCTCCACCCGTCCCGCTGCAGCTCAGGTGCCAGGCGTTTGACCCTGCCTCTTGTCACTCCCCAAACGGTGCCAGCTCCAAAGCGCCGGTCTGGGCTTCATTTCTGAATCCACAGGACCCCAAAAGGGCTTAAGAAGGGGCCAGACTGCCGCACAGCACTAGCTTTGCACCCTTCCTACCCTGCCATGATCATGGAAAGGAAAATTTGCTCCAAAGGGAGCAAGGGGCCGAAGGTGCCTTGCGCAAGCCCAGGGGGTGTGCTGGCTCGCGGAGCACAGGGGCATCTGCCCACGCCGGGCTGCTCCGCAAGGGCTGCAGGGTCCCGGTGCCATGGTGGGGCTGGAACTGTGGGAGAAAACAAGAATATTAGGTCTTTACATTTATTTAAACGCTCAGCTCTGGGCTTTTCCCAGGTTTTTGGCAGGACGGAGCAGCTGGGAATTTCAGCGTCACAGGATCCCTGTGTGTCCCAGCACCTGGACACTTCCAGCAATGGTCCCTTCCCTTTCAGCAGCTCCTCATTTCAAATATAAATTATCCCCTTCTCCCGGGTTGTTCAGCGAAGCCGCCCTGCCTGGCCTGGGCCGGGCTGCGAGCGTTGGTGATCGATAAGCGCATCCGGCTGTGGGAAGGCGAGCAATTGAGCATCTTCCTCCCACCCCGTGCTGTCAGCAGGGTCTGCCCAGCTCCTTGCGCAGCGCAGCCTGGATCCAATCCCTTCACGGTTCTCATCACAATTGTCCACTTGTTGCTCTTTTATTTTTTCCTTTTTTTTTTTTTTTCTGCTGTAGCTATTCTTTCCTGCCTTGGGGCCCAGCAGCAGGGCTGGCGAAGCCTCTTCTACCCCATCACCCAGCCCCGCTTTGGTACCTCCAGCGCCGAAACCCTCCCACCCTGCTCAGCCAAGCGGTTGGTTCTGTTATTAATTAAAGCAAGCTGTCACGCCCAGGAGATTTATTTTCTTTACCGTATCTTTAGCAGTAAACGCCACTCAGAGAGCTCAGAAAACCGTGTCAGATCGAATCAGCTTCCGAACAGGCTCGTTTTGTTCCTTGTCTCCCTTGATTTCAACCCATCTCTCTTCGCCATCCCCAGGAAGGAAGCAAGTGTTGTGCTACGCCCGTGCTGCTCCACCGCCACCCCTGCACCCGCAGCACCGCGGTGCCACCCGGGCCCCATCTCTCCTAATTACCATCCCCTGCTAACAAACATGGGCTTTTCGTCCTGTTCGGTCACCCTCTGTGATGCCTAAATCAGTTCCAGTAGAGTCCTCTGCCCGGGACCTCTGATCTGGCAGTACCGATTCCCTAATCGCGTTTGTCCATGTCCTGATCTCTACTTTCACCTTAATGGACGTTAATACATAAGAAGAATAGCACGGTCCATGGTGTTTCTCAGAAATACCGGGAGAGGCCCCAGCAAGCGCCGCACTTGGGCATCAGAGACTCGCAGAGCCCCGCATTGAGGACCCGGAGGGATTTCTACACCTGAAAATATACAGCCTGGATTATTTTTTAATTGCATTTTTTTCCTGAAGGCCCAAATCCAAGCCAATCTTACAGGCGCACACAGGCAAACCCCTGCTCACTTGTTGCCCGAGGATGATGAGCCGCCTGCGGGGACGCAGAGGGATGGCCACCGCCGGCGGCACCGTAGAGCAGCGGGCACGAGCGCGGCGACAAACACTGGCAGAGCCACCGCGCCAAGCTGACGCCTCCTGCCAAGACGCTGCTTGTAAACAACAAGTGAAATAACTGCCCCGGGCGGCCGGGGAGGACTCGGCGTTCCTGCTCCCCTACAAGGGCTCCCCTCGGCCCCAGGCGGACGGGGGTCCGGGAGAGGCGACCATGGGTGCACGGCTCCTTCCAGAAGCTCCACTTTGCGCAACCACCCAGGAAGAGATCAAGCTGCCCAGTTTGGGGGAGCAGCCAGGGAAACGCTGCAGCTTGGAGGAAAGCAAAAGACAACCGACCCCGGCCTGGGCTTTGAGGGGAGGAGCGCTGGCAAAGGGAGACGGATGGGGAGGCTGTAACGAGCAGAGCTAAACGCTCAGAAGGGACTCGTAGATCATGCTCGGCTTCGGCTCAGCCCTGCTGCAAGGGGTGAGCGCAGTCCGCATCCCGCTCGCTCCGTACAAACCCATCTGGGCTCCGGAGACTTCCCGGGATGAAGACGTTTCCCCCTCTCCCGCCTCCTCGGCTAATTTTACTCCGTCTGGCCGGAGCTCACAGTCCCTGGTTCTCGTTACGCTCCCCGCTGCGCACCAGCGCAGGCACGCAGCATTTTTGCAAAGTTACAGGGTAGCAGAAATATCCCTGTTTTGTTTTTCCTTTGGCCACTCTGTCGCGCTTCCAAAGTTGGGAAAAAATTACGAAGTAGCAAGAGGGGGAAAAAAAACCCCAACAAACCCAACCAACACAGATTAGACAAATGCATAAATAAACTCTGTTCTTTGGGGGCTGATCATGCTCCAGAGTGGAAGAAGGGGGAGGACAGAGGGAAGAAATTCAAAATCTGAAAAATTGGAGGTTTTTTATTAAAAAGAAACCCAAAACCTGCACACGTGGTGACGCCATCCCGGGCCAGCCCGTCACGCTCCATCCCTGCGGAGACGACCCATCGGCTGCGGCTCCCCATCACCAGCCTCAGCTGGGGGTCGCTGACCCACAGCGGGGACCTGCTTGGGGGAAAAAATCCACATTTCCTTCTCCTTGCCATTCCTGCCAGACCACCCTGGCACTCGCTTGGTCGGGGCACAAGAGCACGTCCCCACCTCGTACCACCGTGCTGAGCCCCAGCGGGGCAGCACGAGGGAGGAGACGAGGATGAGCTGAAGGTGATTAAGGGCGTCTGGCGGAGATGTAAAATATCCGTGAGAGGGAGAGCAGCGAGGTCAAAGAAAAGTCTCGGCTCTGGCATGGGAAAGAGTGGGTCTGGAGCTGAAAGGAGGGCAAACAGTGCTGGCTAGAATGACTACGTGCGTGCTTGGAGCTGTACACGGTGCAGGGGGTGAGCTGGTGGCCGCAGTGAGCAGGACCAGGAGCCATTATTGGCCCCCACGAAGAGCACCGGCTCTGCGGAGCTGCTGGGGCTGTGGCAGCCCAAATTTCTTGCATAGCACATCCGAAAAGCCACGGCCCCAAAGGCCGAGCAGGAACCCAAAACTGAGCTGCAGCAGAGGGAACTGAGGGCAACACTTGAGCCTTTGAGGTTTTCATCACAGCCCTTCCCTGAAGGGAAAAGCATATGGGACGGAAGGTATAAAGCACAAAACACCATGTTTTCCTCCAAAATGTAAGAGTTGAAGGCATCACATCCCTGGCTGCCGGGTGGACGGGTGCAAGGTGGGCGCCGGGAGGAAATCGTCCCAGCGGCGGGTGAGGAAGCTGCGAGGCCGGGTCTGGATCCGGCACACAGTGCTGGTTAACACATGTCACAAAACTGAAAGCCAAATAGAGAAGGAAACAGAAGGTGACAGTAAAGATACCGTGACTAACGGGATCTTCCAGGGCCGGTTAGAGGAACTGGCTTTGCCTTGAGGTGGTCGGGGATGTGCTCGAGAGCTACACGAGGCCCCGCAGATAGCATCGAATGCCACCCAGGTGGTTACGAGAATGACAGATAAAGGCGGTCGAGCAGGAACAGATTTGCAGAAGTGACACCCGACGGGGCTCAGCACCAGTTTTTGGCCAGGCCTGGTGGTTTCTCTGCTTGCTTTCCCAGCGAACAGCTACGCCTCAGCTCCCAGCCAGAGAACCCTTCCCAAATCCAGCCCTAGACTAGCACCCTCTGAGGGTTTCCTAACCCCGACCGAGGTTTCGAGGCAGGCAGTGTTGGTGCAGAGGTGCATGGCATCAGCGCGCCTCTAAGGTCTCCCGTTGCCAAAATCTCACCTTTCGGTCCTGCAGTTAGAAACCCTTTTACCCCACTTGAACACCCAAACACTTTTGCATCGGCGTATTTTTTGCTTTGGTGCATTTACCACTTGGCACAAAGGAGGAGGCGACCGCTCAAGGTGCCTCCTAAAACAGGGGGAAGGCATTCGCAGCCCCCCAGCAAACACCGGCATTGCTCAGCCCTCCCAGCACCCATGGGTGTTGCTGGCCAAAGGATGCTCTGGGCAGTGCTTGCAGGAGCATCTCCCACAGGACGACTGCAGAGGACTGGGATGGGCCGCGGCTCGGGGGGACTTAAAACAACGGAGGGGAGTGGACCTACGCTGCATTTCCCCACGGGACTGAACACCCCTGTGCAAAGCATCGGCTCCTGGGTTTGATCCTCCTGAGCAGACCCAGCTTGCTCGCAGCCCCTCTCCGCTCCTTTCACCAAAGTTTCACCATATTAAGCAGCTGAACTGCATCATCCAAGGAGTGTCAAATTGGTTTTAAATGGTTCTAATTATAACCAGGAAGTTTTAAAGTGTGTGGGTGGAAAGGAATGCAGCAGATTAATTTAATAGCAGTTACCACGGCACAATAGTCCTTCAATTAAGAGTTCTTTCTGGCTGGTTTTTGTTTTTTTTTTTCTTTTCCCTGTTAATAATAAATGTCACAAATGAGAATAGACATATTACTTCATCAGATGCTTTGGCATATCTTGTCGCCGAAAGCCTTTTGTGCAGAAATAGTAGCTGAAAGGGTAATTTTATAGGGCTTAGCACTCACTTAACACTTTAGGGGCCAAAATCAGGCCTCAGAAGAAACTCAGTAAGCTGCACCTGTTTACATCCCAGCAGAATCCAACTCACAACCACAAAAAATCCCCCCTCATGTAGTAGCAGGGCTTTGCTATGGTGTGTCAGACACAAGCCTGGCTGGGGAGCATCCCGCTGCAAGCGGATGGAGAGAGCACGGGGTGCAGCGTGGGGCTGGGGAGCTCAGCTTTGCACCCCCAAAATGCTCCCACTCAGCTCCTTTTGGTTTTCCAGCCCTGTGAACCTGAGTCTTGCACCAGCCATGGGGTGGTTTTGCGGGACACAGAGGGAGTGGGACCCCGCTCCGGCTCCCTGCGGTTAGGGAAGAGGATGGTCTGTGAAGGGGCAGCTTCCTCCCCCTCCGGCTTTGAACAGCGTGGGGGTTCCTGAAATCCAGGTGTCGAGACGGGAAACTACACATTTCCCAGCGCTGCTCTGCAAACAGAGAGGCTGCGTGAGGGGCTCGGGGTGTCCGCAGGCAGCAGCCTGCTCCCTGGCTCCTTCCCGGTGCTCGTTAGCAGACGCGAGCAGCGATGCCCAGCAGTGACGTGCCCCATCGCGCCACGTCACCGACTGCTCCCTACTCCATGGTGAGCCACAAAGTGCATCTCCCACCTCCCTGGAAAAGAGACACTGTGCCCCGTCTGACTTTGAACTCCTCTCATTAAAGCCATCAAACCCCATCCCTAATTCCTTCACAACTCAAACGCAGGCTGGGTTTCCGGCATCCCTCCCCAGAGCTGTGCAGCACTCCGGGCTGAGCTCCTGTGTCCCCGGCCATCCTCCCCTGCTTTGCAATTTGCTTTTCCTCTCAGGTCTCGACTGCAGCCAGGTACAGGGTTTCTCTTTGCAGCTGGAAGTTTGCCCCAGATCCGGCTTCCAGCACCGCAGAAGGGAACCTGCTGGCCTGGCCCTGCCTGAAATAGCCTTTGCCATTCTTTTTTTTCCTCTTTGAAAGGTTTATTCTGGTGGGTAATGAGGAGGGAGGCTGCTGGGATAGGGGAAAACCACGGAGCAACCCAACCCAGGCAGTTAATGACGAGAGAGGATGCAGCGGCCACAGCCAGGAGACAAAAATACTGGGAAGAGCGACCAGAAACATCTTTGAAAAGAAAACCTGTGGCTGGCGGGAGGGGCAGGGAGGCTCGGGAGACGGGGGGGGCAGGAGACTCCAACACCTCCAGGTTCCCCAGGGCACTGGGCAGAGGATGGGGGTGAGGGGGGCACACACACCCACTGGCATGGGTGCCCCATGGGCCCTCAGCACCTCTGGGTTTACACCCAGGGGCGGTGTACTGGGAGCACTGGAAGCCCTGGGGAGAGCTGGCCCCTGTCCCCCTGGCATTGCTGATGAACCGCAGTTTGGGGGTGAGGTGCCTGCTGCTTACCAGCACCGGCTGTCCTTTAATATTTAATGATGGCTAAAGTGTGCTTCCCACGCAGCGGGGCTCGCCGCAGGGTTACAAGAAAGCGATGGTCAGACTGGGAGAGCTCAATCTCTGCAGAGGCAAAAATGCACGGGCAGGAAGATGGCAAGGCTGGGTGAGAGGTGTCCGAAATGTTCAATGGGGCCCACAGGGGACAGGGATGCATCCCCAGGAGCTGCAGCCGCATCGCCCTCGCCCAGCGCTTCCCCGGCCCCGCTCAGCCCCAGCCCTCCTGTGCTCGCCACGAGGTCGGCACTCGCTCGTGGTGCCCAGCGAGCCCACGGGAGCTTCCCTGCACACCACCAAGTGCTGGAAAACAGCAAAGACTGACTAATATTCCCCAAAATCTGGCTTGGTCATTGTGATTTGTGTTCACAATTGGCCAATGCAATATTGAACAGATGCCTGGAGGGACTTTGGTACTTAAAAACAATGCGCAGGAGGTAAACAGGGAGATTTATTATTTTACTTGTGGTTTTGAGATAGTTTATGACACCAGGCTAATAACTCACAAACCAAAATCTTCATTGATCTGGGGAAATGTTACGTTATCTTCCCTCCGCACCCAGAGAGGCTGCTCCCCCACAGCCACCCTCTACCCCGCTACCTGCAGGGGACGGATCCATCCTGGCACATCCCTGGAGAGCACCCGGCAGGGTGGCCATGTCCCAAGCCCCATGTCTTGGGAAGAAAGCAAATCCCCGCTGTCCAGGGCAGCCTCTCAGGACCCTTGTGGTGCTGTGGACTCGGTATTACTCATGCTGAGACCAACAGCAGGAGTGGCCCCTGCCATGGCTCACAGCATCCCTCCCTCCACTCCCTTTCTCCCTCCTCATTGCAACGCCGGGACCACAGGTCCCATGCTTCCCTGTTATTGACAGCTAATTAATTGCCACTTGTCACATTCCCTCAGGGAAATGTCCTCCCCCAGCCATTGATCCCTGCTGCGGCTGGGTTTTGGGAGCATCGAAGGCATCCCCACCCCGCAGGGTCTGGCAGGACCCATCGCTGCAGAGAACCAGCCTGGTACCTCCTGAAAAGTTTGGCCTCATGGCACGGCACGCTGCCGAGGAGGGCTGCCGGGGTAGCCGTGCCAGTGGGCGATGCTCGAGGGCAGCACATGGGCCAGGCTGTTTCCCCGTGAGAGCCCAGTGAGGGAAGAAACACAGAGGCCAGCACCCCGGGCCGTGCTCCTGCTGTCTCACGCCGGCATATTTCTGTGATATATACTGTAAATCTGCTTCATTTGAAATTCACGGTTAATGACTGAGGTGCTCTCATCCAGGAAACTCCGCGAGGTTCCGGCTTTTAAGGGAAAAGATGTAACCAGGCAGGAGTTGACAAGCTCTGCGGAGAGCTGCCCTGCTCTCCAGGCACTTAAGAAGTCTCCAAAAGAAACATCAACCCCCCCGGGAAGGCTGTGATTTATCTGCCCTCAAGGCTGCGAATCCCAAACCAACCCACCCCACGTCCCCTGGCCCATTGTCCCAATTTGAGCTACGATCCCGGACCGAAGGGCTGTAACATGACCAGAGAAGGCTTTGGCAAATCTTGCCCACAGCCTGTCGTTTGGCTGGCACCGGGGACACCCAGCAGGACCCTCCACACGGTCCCGGGTGGAAAACGAGGTGGGTTTTCCATTTTGCCCACGTGCTCACTGCTATCATTAACGGCAAAGTGTTGCCATCATTTGAACTATATGATCAGGAGCCTAATTCAATACAATCAGGCTCATTGTTTGAGGGTTGAGCATTTAGCTGAAACCCTAAGCCAGCCCTGCAGTAATTTGGCTGGGGAAGAATTGATTTTGACCATCAGCACTTTCTCATTTTCAATAGAGCACGAACGTAACCAGGTTAATTTCTGTTAAGCACATTACCCAGGTACTTTTTGCTCTCCAGCCCAATGATTATGTGTCTGATCTGAAAGATTATAATTGCAACCCAACAGGACACAAACAGTAGTCTGTGATTGAAAGGAACCGGACTGAAAGAAAACCAGCTTCTCTTCTCCCTAAAAACCAAACAATCTTCACATTTCCCCTCTCCAAATTTCTTCATTGTTAATGACTCCACGCAATAAAGTGGTGTATTAGATCTGTTCCAATAAGTAAATACAATTCAATTAATCTTAACCCCCAGCAGACTAGTACAGCGCCCATCTCACTGGGTTAATGCAGCTATTGCAAGTTTGATTTGGTCCTATGCAAGTTTTAGGTCTGGTTTTCCTCTTCTTTACCCAAACCAGCTCTTCTGCTTGCAAAGGGCTTCCCAGTGTGGTCGCTCCCAGCACCCTGCCAGCCCCAGCTCCTGTAGCCATCCTGGGCGCTGCCTCTTTTCCTGCTCCAAATTTTTGTCTCAGTGACAAAGGAGATTTGGCCACGGGTCTGAGGTTCCCAGATGCCGGCACGCTGTCGGGATGGCACTGCAGCGAGCCTGCTCAGCAGGAGCACAGTGAACCGACCCTGTGTGTGCCACCCACACTCACTCCTGGGGTTTCCCCCAAAATCAGAGGTGGGGAAGGGTCCCTGCGCCACTGCCCAGCTGAGGACACCCATCCCTCCGCCAGCACCACCCATTCCAAGGGCTGAGACCAGGAGGAGCACAGCCTTGCCTTGTCTCCAGCCCTGCCTGTACATTATTTCTCCCGATCATCATAACGTTCTTCCGCTTCTAAAGCACCTTTCATCACGAAACAGGATGGAGCACGGCAGCTGTTGAACAGCATGGAGCTGCGCTGCACAGGCAGGGACGGGCAGGAAGTGGAAGCGGCTCCTGCAGCTGCTGGGACCGCGCAGGAGAGCTGTACTCACGCCACCGCATGCCGGGGCCTTATCACATACCCCAGCACGCTCACGGCTCCCTTCTGACACGCAAGAAGCCCATGTGGCAGGTTGCACGTGACGGCACCAATGTGACACGCGGCGGCTGGGGAGGGGTGAGCTGTCCTTGGAGAGAAGAGCTGTCCTCAGCCGCAGCAGAGCATCGCGCCTTCCTGCTCTCAGCAGCACCAACACCCAGTGCAAGGACCTGCCGTGCTGCAGGTCTGACCGGCGGCAGCGCAGGTCCGAGTTGTGGCATTGCAGGTCTGGATTGTGGCATTGCACACCCAAACCACAGTGCTGCACACCCAAACGGCAGCATTGCACACCCAAACCGCAGCATTGCACACCCAAACCGCAGCACTGCACACCCAAACCACCGCATTGCACACCCACACTTTGGCGTCGCGCAGGGTCTTGGCTCGCTTCCTGGGGAGCACGCTGTGGCCTCTGTCATGCTGGAGCCACAATTCTTTTTCTGAGAAATGACACAGACCCCTCCCTTCCCTGCTGCCCTGATCTAAGCAGCCCGAGGAGCTTCGCACTGCAAGGACGCCCGAGTGCCTTCACAGGGACATTCGGTCGCATGCCCTGCAGACCCCTGATAAAAGCATCACGTTTGCTGCAGTGGATGGGAGATAACCGATGCTGTTCCCCAACCACCCCTCGACCAGAATCTTCCCCTTTGAAAAGGACAAATATAACCAAGATGAGTCAGTTCCTCCGAACTCCCATCCCCTGTACAATATGTAACTGGAATTTTTCATTTCGGCACTGCAGGGGAGGCATAACTGGAGAAGACAATGGAGTCAGCTACGACCCAAAAAAGCAGTGCCAATTTTGTGTGCATGAGAAATAAAAACATTTTTTAATCTAAAAATAAATTAACTGTAAGTGACAGCAAGAGCAGATCTGCATGTACTCACTGTCAGCCTGCGCAGGACCAGTCCCTGCTCCTTGGCACAAGGCTGGTTTGGGTGAATTCCCTGCTCTTTCCGGCCTGGTTGGGATTTGCAGCAGCACCGCCGAGCCGGGGAGGCACTCGGCACCTGCACCAGGAACCGGGCTCCCTGAGTTGGCATCGGACCCAGAAGCAAATCCACAGAAGCCAGGGAAACCTCATGGGTTTATTTTCTAAGTGCATTACGGCAGCGAGAAGGGAAAAGGGGCTCCACCAAGCTCAGGGCTTCGCTGGGCCAGGGCACTGCACAAACCCATAAAAACCATCCAGCTTCCTGTGATTAAATAAAAGGGTAGCGAGTACGCAAGTGGCTGATGGCCCCGCTCTGGAGCTGAGTTGTGGCCACCCCAGTGTCATGGAGCGGAGCAGATATGTGGGGCAGCCCACCCTCCTCCCCAGCTGCTCGCCCCTCTGCTTGTTCCTAATTTCTGCTTGGAGGAGACATGGAGCGACCCAGCACAAGGTGTCACAGAAGGCTGTCTGGATGCTCCAGAAAATAAAAGGCTGGTCAAGGGACTGCAGGTGGGACCTGCAGGGGGGTGCAAGTTGTGCGGTGTTTCATGCATCTGAGAGCTAGGCCACCATCCCTCCCTGCTCCCAAAACTTCTCTGAGCCAAAGCTGGGCCACGGCTAGGGTTGCTGCTGCAGTGGCAGCAAGATGTTTCTCAGTTTTCCTTTGCTCCTGTCGTGCACTGATAATCTTTGCTAAAAAACACCTCCATGGGGCTACCTACGCAGGTGGTGGGACACCCCTCTCTGCAAAGGGCTCAGAGCCAGCGAGGATGGGACCTGAGGGGCAACCTCAGGGCAGAGAGGACAGGAGCTCCAGATGGAGCAGAGAGCTACTGGTAAAGCCGTGGCCCAAGCATGTAACGCTGATTTTGACAGCACACTGCCCAATTTACTGTGCAATGACATCAACCACTTCGCTGGCTGCTTCTTTCAGAGATCTCCCCGCTTCCGGCACCAGTGGTCCCTGTCCCCAGTGTGGTGGCAGCTTGCTCCATGTACATGGAAACCCGACAAATCCCAGCCAAGCCCTCGAGATATGGAGAAGGCAGGTGAGAGGGGACACCCAAAAACCAAACCACGTCAGGATGATCCTTTCCTTTTTCTTAAGATACTGTCAACAGGGCTATATAGAAGCCTCCTGCATCCCATTCTTTGCCCCACTCTGCTCAGTTTTACAGCACTGGCTTCATTAGGTTGGGTTTATTTTTTTTCCCTCTGACTTGACTCCTTGCTGGGTAACACTGTATTTGATATTTTTAATCACTCAGCATGCATCAGAGTTTGGCAGTGGAAGAAAGTGAAGTTAAAAGAGAACAGAGAGAGTTGGCGTTTGCCAGGGCTGCCTGCCATTGCCACAACCCCTCATCGCTTGTGCTGCGTTTCCCTCTGCTGGAAAGCCAGGAGCCAAAGCTGACAAGGCCAATTTAAAAAACATGTCATCGGCAAGCAGTTATCGACCTTACAGGGTTTGGATTGTTACTTCAAAGAAAAACAGAAGTCCTGAACTCTACTTTTACTGTACATCACACATGCATACACATGTATGCATTTGTAGGTGCATATCAACGTTGCTGATAACCCCTTGTAATAAATGCACTTTTGGCTCTGTATGGCTGGAAGCTCCTGGCTACTCCAGCAATGTTATGCAAATTTTTAATTCTTTCTGAAGAAATTGCAGCAAAGCTTCTCATTTTCTGTGAGAGCAGCAACTTTCTCCACAGCGTGGGTAACCTGAGCAGTTCCCAGAGGGGCCGCGCGGACAGATGGCACAGACAAGACGGACGCTCTTGCTTGGTTTCTCATCCCACGCCAGGCTCTACCCTGCATCTCGCCGGCGCTTCCCGGTGAGCCAAGGCTCAGCGGCGTTCATCTGGTTCACATGCTGCTTCCTTCCTTTAACTACAAAGTTTGCATCACCCCATTGATTCTTTGGAAGAAGGAAAAAAAGGTTGACTAACAGCGTTTACTAAGCCACGGAGTCACCTCACACCCACAGCAGGCTGCCTGCCCGGACATTAGTGTCTGGAACAGACGGGTGATTTAAAGATTGCCTTCCAGACACCTCTGAGGTGGAGGGACAAGGCTTTAAATCTGCCTCCAAAGGTAAAAACGAGTCACCGCTTTTCATCTGCTTCTCCTCGGCACGCAGAGTGAAGCCAGTAAAGCCCAACGCACACAGGCAGAACGCTCGCTCCAGGCTCCCAGGGAGGGAAAGGGCTCCTGGGGAGGCCGGGGCTGCCTCACAAGAGCCCCTGCAGAGCCCGGGCTCGTTTTAAATCAGCGCAAAGGGGAGAGGGCGACCGGAGGCCATGGTGGCAAACCTGGCTGCCGGTGGGGAGCAGAGCTGGAAGCCTCTCCAGCTGAATAAAAAAAGCCCCGCAGGTGTCGAGGAGAGGAGCACGGAGGGGCGGTTTAATGGCGGCAGGGGAGGCCGGGGCTGTGGGGGAGCCCCAGGCCCCGCTCGCCCTCGGCCGCCTCTACGACGTGAGGGGGCGGTGGCGGGAAGGGGCGGTGGCACCTCCCGCCCGCTGGGGGGCGCCCGAGCGCCGCGGCAGCTCGCCGGCCGGCCGGGCGCGTACCGGAAGCGGAAGTGTTTGTTGACGGAGCGCGATGGCGGCGGCGGTGTCGGCGCTGGGCGGTTTGGGGTCTCCCGATCCCGATGGCGGGGTGAGGCGGCGGCGGCGGGGCGCGGAGAGGGGGAGGAGGCGGAGGAGGGAGGTTTCCCGACTCTTTCCCAGTGCCGGTGGCTGAGCGTGCGTTGTTTCAGAGCTCCTCGGGCTCGGAGGACGAGGCGAGGCCTGGCACGGCGGCGGCGGCGGCGCAGAAGCGGGAGGAGCGGCTGCGCAAGTTCCGCGAGCTCCACATGAAGCGGGTACGCGGCGGCGGCCGGCGCGGGGCCGCCTCCTGCCGGCGCTGCCGCTGATGAGCGGGGGAGCGAAGCGGGAGGGGCGGCGGGGGTTGCCCGGCCCGGCCCGGCCCGGCTCGGCTCGGCCGCGGCGCGGTTGTCCCCGGGAGGTGGTGGCGCCGGTTCGCTGCTCCCATCGCGTCGGCGATTGCCCGTTGTAACCCCGATCCGGCACACGCGGGTGGTGGTTTCTTTAGCCCTTCGCC
>VZSC01018414.1:0-121593 GCA_013398225.1 Steatornis caripensis | reverse complement strand
CCTCTAGATCACCATGTGACCATTAAGGATCTTCCGGAAGATTTTTTGATACAGGAGTGTGAAAGTACTCTCACGTGTACTGACATACCTGTACAAACTTACATGTACNCAGGCAAAGGAAGGCGACTGAGACCATGAAGAAGCCTCTAGATCACCATGTGACCATTAAGGATCTTCCAGAAGATTTTTTGATACAGGAGTATGAAAGTACTCTCACGTGTGCTGACATACCTGTACAAACTTACATGTATCTTCATTATGTGGCTAACATAGGTGTGCAGCACCAAGATTAATTGAACTTTGATAAAAGAGTTACCCTGACAAGCAGCTTATGCGTTCGCATTCACATGTTGCTGGAACATGGAGGCATTTCATGGAGGTCTCCACCCTGCAGCCAGCTGGTGTTCCTGGATTCCTTCCCCACAGGCCTTAATGCCGCTGTGCAGATACAACTGAATACCATAGTCGGGCTAAAGACTCACTGAACAAGGGCCAGTCACAGCATTGCATCAAGACACATTTGGAAAACATGCCTTTTGGATCACATGGCTCTGCAGTGTTCTACCCTCGTTTCTCTCTTATGGACGCAACTGCTTCTGAAAGTGCATTGACTCACCAAGTGATTCTCTAAAATGATTTCTTTCATTTGCCTAGAACATTATATAACAGGAAAGAAAGCATCACAGCAATCTATCTGAACCACAGTTTAAGTTATTCCTTTTCCCTAGAAATTATGGATCAGATTCCACCTCTCAGACTGGTGTAAAGTTATGCAGTTCATGGCAGTTACTGTCTTGCTCTTCACAAAAACACAATGCGGTCCTCCTTACAGTAGAGACTTGCAATGTGCATGAAAGCACAAGCAGAGTCAGCAAGAGGTACCGGGCAGTGCATTAGGGCAGCATCTCTCCTCATGGGACCAGTCCTATGCTCAGAAGCACAGTCTGTACCACACGGTTCTTAGTCCTGTCCTGCAGCGTACGATGGCCTATTAAATGCCCTTAAAAAGTACCAGCTAAAAAAGCTATTTTGCACAAAGACCTTTAAAAACTCATCTCCTTTTGCCTCCTTCCTTTGTGCTTGCCCTGCAAACTCCATGCAACTGCCTGTCCTCTTATCTCAATGAAAGCAGGCTGTCGCAGAAATAGAAACTCTGCATCATAAACCCAGCTGATGTAAATTAATATAGACCCGCTGACTTTTATGGAGCTGCACTAACTTACAACAGCTGAGGGTTTAAAGCCATTGACATTCAGCAAATGACATCAATTTTTAACAGAGTATCTGGCCTTCAACCTAAGGGTATTCCAAAGAGATTGCAAAAGCTCTACTTTGAAGGCAAGTGTGGGTGATGCTATAGTGCAGTTATTCCCACCAAACAGGGGGTTTCTGTATGAGGAGAAGGGGCCAAGAGCTCCTGGGCTGTGGGAGGCTGCATGGAGAAATTTTTCCTACTGCATTGTGGGTGGTAGAAGCACATTTGTTAGCTCTGAAGTAACCTGGGGTTTGAAAAATGCTGAAATTTGCACTTTTATGCATCTGCTATGAGATCACCAGAGACTTTTGATCCACAGATAATGAAGCTGTCTCCTATCTGCTCCTGTACAAAAGCCTCCCTGGGAAAATCCAGAAAGGAGAAGGAGAAGAAAATGCAGCCCTGAAGCCTGTGGTTTGGGAGCCTCCCCTGACGCAGCAGTGGTGTCACCTGATAGTCAACGTGTTTCATGTTATCAGTTTTCACCACTACATAATGGTGGTATAAAAAAGTTCACATCCCATTTGTACAACACTTGTATCTACTTTAATTCAATGATGTGCAGCTTTTCAGCAGCAGGACACAGACAAGGTCTGCCCTCTGGCATTTTCCTTTTGTCGTGTAAGAAATGGCAGCTCTGTTCTGGGAAGAGTCATGGAAATGCCCTGGCTTAGGAGACAACACCCTTAAAAAGCATCCATTAGAAATCCTTCAACACTAGGCAGCATGACTACACATTGTGATCTGCAGAAGGAAAACAGGGTCATGTCTTAACTTGTACTGGTCAGCAAAAAAAGCAATTCCAACATAATTTTGAGGTCACATGCACTGAGTGGTTAGAAAGAAAAATCAATTTTTAACAGAGGAATGTTCTTTGAATTTGCTAAAATGTGAGAATATGTTTCTAATCAAAGTATTGTATTTGTGTTTCAACTATTTTGTTCAAATCTAAACTAACAGCTATACTCTTCCCTTTCTGAACCAAAAAAAAAAAAAAAAAAGATGCTCTAGTTACCTTTAATATCAGTTTTGAGGGTAATCAGCACTGATTAACGATCCACAAACCATGAGCAAAAATGAATACGTCTCTCCTTTTATTGGGAAAATAACCAAAAACTGGCTGGAGAGGATGTGTGCTTAAGCTGTTCTCCTAATATGATTTTTGAGCCATACATTTCTCCATAATCACCCCCTGCTCACCATCCATCCAAGCCTTTACTGTATTGTGGTGTCCAAATACATAGACATGAATAGTCAGATTCTTATTATTTAAATGCAAGTCATTATTTCCCTGTTGTGGTGACAAAGATAAGCATCTCTAAGAAAACATTTACAGCTCTAGATTCAGACTTAGGTCTCAATGGAATGAACCGGGAGTGTAGAGAGGTCCTGGCCAAAGTCAACCAAGACAAGAGGGAGGGAAGGAATGTAAGTGAGTCTGGAAAACTTTAGCTGGATGGAGCTTAGAGTCCAGAAAGTGCTGGGATGCAAAGGCTGGGATCATTTATACATCAGAGGGATGACAGTTAAAGCTTCAATTTTACCCTTTAAATCCTTTTTGCCCATTTCATGACAAACATTAGCACTAAACAAGTCTAAGTGAACGCCTTATTTTGAAGCTGCCCTAAAGAGTATGTCCCGCACCAGTTCCCAGGCTTTGAATTGCTCTAAGAACTGTCCACCATAGTTTGGGCCACAGCAGCACAGAGAAAGAGGAAGGACGGTGCCTTGTCAGCATACCCTCACCTCTGAGATGTTGCCAGCACCTACATACAGCATTTTCTGTAAGCAGAGAATGCCACAGCACAACTGCATGTGCCCAAGACTGTCATTAAAGAAATCCACCAGCACCCTGCTGGCAGCTAAGAACACAAACCAGAAATCACAGGCTTTAATTTGAATCTGAGTGTTTTGATGAGACATGAAAACTGACCTATTTCTGCAGAGGTGGAAGCTAAAGATAGATCTGACCAAACTGACAAAATCAGCAGTGTGCTGGGTTAGACAGACTGGCAGTGTGCAGAAGGGTATAACGACGGGGAAACCTCCTTCCAAAGAGAGACATCATGGAAAATGGGACAGGAGAGTGGTTGTATAGGAGCTCTCAATCACTTCAGATCTACTTCTCTCAGAAGTCCCATGCTCCATAAGCTTCTAACATTTTCTGTAAAATGCTTTGCACTTTGGCGCTGAAGAATCTCATAATGCCACTGGTTCCTGACAAACTGGCTTCAGAGAGCCGCAGTCCTTGTGAAAGGGAGTTTCAGCAGCTGCTCCTTCCCAAGGAAGAAGTGGAAGAGGGCAGTGGAAAAAGTTGCCTATAGAAGGACTGAAATAGACAAAAATAGTGACAGTCTTACTGTGAAAGAGAATGGAAAGGAAAATCTGCAAGTCAATGAGAGAATTCACACGTATAAATAGAAAAAGGCAGATGTTAATGAGTCACTGCTCGCTCAGAGAAATAAGCCATTTGCCTTTTCTTTGAGTCCCTGGCATATCCTGCAGCAGCAGTGACCTCTTGACATGAACCATTTTTAACAATTCATTACTCATATAGTCTTCCAGCTGTTTAAAAGCTCCGTGAAGGACTGAGAAACATGACATCATCTCTTGCCCATGCTACTCCCTACCTGAAACGCACACTGGTTGCTGGGGGAGATCAGCCCTCACGTATGAGCAGGAAGAAAGAGCGCCAGAGTAAGAGGGCAGGTGTTGGGCTCACAAGCAGACAAGGATTCCCCGCCTTGCGGTCCTTGGTGGCTGCTCTGGGACTGTAGCTCTTTATGCTCACTACAGACCCTCCAACATTCATCATTCCTTAGCAAAAAAATTGCCTGGACTAGAAAAACCTCAAAAAAAGTGTGAAGTTATTGTCCGCTCCACCATAAAACACCAGCTCCTCACTTTAAATCTACTGCAGTAGTTCTCAATAAAGCTACGAAAAATGTGTTTCTCTGTGGTACGCAAACAGGCATCCAGAGGTGAAGCTAAAGGGTTGACATAACAGGGGAGGAGAGAAGCACGAGGAGATAACATGAAACTACACAAAGCGCTTATCAATTTACAGGCACGATGGTCTGGCCTAACAGTTTGGTGCTAAGCCCTTAATCTATAGACTGAAGTTTTGCATCTGTAGAGTGGCTTTTGGGACTTTTTTTTTGCAGGATTATTTCAGGCTGCAGGGTAAATTATGTATAGCACATGGAGCATAGAACACACTGTATGTAGCGCTGAATAAACAGGCATTTAAAGAATGCAGCTAGGAGAAGTAACTTACTGAAATCTTAGGTCACTTTTAGATTGCATATTTCCAGGCCAGCTTCCATCGGCTCCCCTCCCTTACTCTTCAGTCCAGTTATCACAGGCTACCTCAGGGTTCCTCCATCTGCCAGATGTCTGTGTGAGTGTTCCCTCAATGGCTTGCTATAAAGGACAGTCAGTCCCAGGACATCTTTGGACTACAATTGTGGATTTAACCTCAAACCAATGTAATTTTTCTTTCCGTGCTTTTTTCCTACCCTGCAATCATGCTTAGCTTCTTTCCCAGGGCCCATGATGCGGTGATGTCAGAGAGAGGAGGAATTTCTGATTCGCAAGGGCAAGTGGTGCCATCATCTCAGACTGTAGGAAAGAGGTACTAAAAATTCAGTCAGAACCAGGATTGAATCGTGGATGCAGATCCCCAATTTAAGACCATCTCCATCCCAGAAGTCACTCCAGTGCTTGTGAGAAATGAGCAGTGGATGTCATAGGGAATTAGGATAGGAGACAGAATTGTTCAGTTATTGATTTCATATTGATTTTAATAATAAACAGCTATGAGAGACAAAACATGTTTTGTTCCTAGTATGCGAGTTGGACATGCTTTGAGGAAAGGAGAGGGCTTCAGTTTCAAGGCTTGCTGAAATGAAGCATTTCTGGCATGAATCGATCGATGTTGCTTTCTACAGTGAAGCAGTAGCAGCTCCTTTCAATCACATAGTACAGTTTGCTTATGGAGAAGAAATATTGGGAGAAAGAAAAGGTGCCTTTAAAAAGTGAAATCGGAAGGCTTAGTAGAATAAAAGTTATGAATTGTTTCTTACACACTTTCAATCTCTCTAGCCATCCAAAACTAGATATGGCTCTCAAACACATTACCCAAATGACTCCTAAAATGAAAGGGGGGTGATAATGTATTCTTTTTTTCCACAACCTAAAACCCAGTTACAAATTTAGGAATACAGCTGTCTGCCTATCAGGGAGGATGAAAGTTGCTTGTGGGACATCTTGGGTAAAGATGTTGTTTGGACACTTATCACAGAATGCAATATTATGATCGCTATTTCAGAAAAGGGTGTATCTAAGGTTAGGTAGAAATTTATGGGGAAGATCTGGATCCTCTGTGAAAGACTTAGAAGAAGAAAACATGAGACAAAAGTTGGGCAAAATAGGTTTTTTCCGTTTCAGAACTGCACCCAAACTAGTTCTGGCACTTACACTACATAAACAATTTAACCCAGAGAAAAGAGTCTTCTCCCAACAGACTCACTTAGGCAGAGAAAGTGAATTGTTTTTGAATGTTAGCAATTAGTTACTCCCTCCTACAAACTGACAAACATCAGCCCAGACTTGTAATTACTTTCAAACTTTAGCCAACTGCCATGGGGAAGAGGTTGGAAGACCATAAATACTGGCTGACAAAATAATGGAATGGATTCAAGATCCTACAGAAGGGAACGTGTTGGGTAATATCTCCTTGTGACTTGGTTCTGACTAGAAATTAGTTTTATTCTGATTATTCCAGCTATTCCCATCTTTGGGTACCAAAGAAAACAGAATAGGTTAGAAATCTTGCAAATAATCAAAAGGCAAATATCTCCCAAGGTCTCAGGGGAATCAGACACATTTGCCCAGTCAACTTGCCCAGAATTTATAGCCTCAGCCTTTGTAGACTCTACAGCTGACTAAACACAGGCATTCACTTTATTCAGCAGGAGACAGAAACTCAGTTAAGACCAAGTAGATAGCACATAACAGATGTGACAGTCAAATACCTGCATTTAAACATCTAACAATCTCAACACGGAAACAAACAGAAAAAAAAATAGAAGGGACAAAAAAGAAAGGATGGAGGAAGGAAAAAAGGACAAATGAAGCTGAGATAGAAACAATTTCTCCAAAGTTACGAAGGATAGGGGCTTTAGTTAGGTCTTCACCTTAAGTCTACCCTACCCTCCATGCTCATGAAGTACAATTTTGCATGGAAAGATGAAGATGAAACTATGTGACCCATACAACAGAGCCTTGTATAACTCTTTAGTATTATCAGCCTTACTAAGCTTAATGCAGAAAGTATTCTATCAGACCACATCATCTTCTAAATTGAATCAGCACCTAGAAATTACAGGTTTCACCACATGTCAAACCACTCGTGAAGTCAAATATTTCGAACATTGGAATAGAAGCATAAGCAAACTAGAAAGGTTTTGCATGTCAACGTGGTTGGAATACTTGGTTATAAAAGCAGATGTGCAAACATCATTCTTGTGATTTGGAAATCAGTATGTGCTTGTTAAACTGCTCTCTGGAGGCAAAATTCTCCATTACAGCATTATCTCCGACAAATACATATTGTTTGTGGAAGGAATAGATTGCAGGAGGGACAAGCAGTAAGACTATTTTCACTTCTAGGTAACCGCACAAACTATGTATTTGAAAACAATTTATTTGCTAAACAGGAATAAGCCAAAGGTCTATGTTGTGCTCAAACACCTTCGTAAGTCTCAGAAAAGAATATTATTTTTTATTAATTGCTGCAGAAGAGGCCTCTAGGCCAGCATGGAACCAAGCCTCCCAGGCTGAGCAATCATTTATTAATACCTAGTGATCTACCCCTTCTGCAAACAGGCAGAGCTTTTAGTCTCCAGGACAAGTCCAGCACCTTTGAGGTTACCTGAGTGCAAAGCCAACAAAATACTTTCCTGGATTTGCCGCTGCTGCCTTGCCTTTGAACAGGGAGTGTCAGAGGCTACTAAACCGTGAACCACAGATGTGGCTGAGAGCAATGATTTTCACCTCTGGTCTGCCCACTATTTAATTGCTATTTTAGTTAAAGCAGATCTGTAGCAAATGTGAAGTTCATTTAAGCTTATAAGTGAGACCAGCGACCACAGTAACTGCTAAGTTATTAAACAAATTAATTGCTTCATTGTTAGAATTCACAACTCTTTTAGTCTGATCTTGCCTCATCGTGATTTCTGTTGACTGGCAGTTGTAAACCCAACAGTAAACATGTTCCCTGAACAGCTCTTCAGACTCTGTTCTCCCACTCTGTTTTTCTTTCAATCTGTTTCCATGGCCACCACCGTCTTTTAAAATAATTGTGACTGATCATTGCTTTCCCAGACAGGCAACAAAACTCCAGGAGAGCCAGATACCAAAGAAAGAGGTGAGTTAGTCGCTGGTTTAGAGGCCCAGGAATAAAAAAAAATCCAAAGAGTACACAGCAAAGTAACATGAGAGTATTATCGTAGAGGTAAGCAGTGTGGCTGGTATTAGGTGTATGGAACCAGACATTTCAAGACACAGAACAGTATTTTTACCTTTTTGCCTGTTTTTTTTTTGTTCTGTTTTGCTATCCAAAGTCTGCAAACTGAATACTGAGATAAGTCAGTGCCCCTTGCTGATCAAGAATAGGACAGAAACCTCAAAGAAGCTTATTCATATGCCACTTGAAAGTGGAGACCTAAACAAGTATTAGTTCAAACTTCTGAGAATATTCTTGAAGTGGATGACCAGCACAACCCCTTCAGTGAATACAGTCCTTCCTCAGGAAGCGTCAGACTTTGTGCTACTGACATCTTTGCAGAAGAAGGAATATTTGGGATACGTTGGTAAGATGTGAAGCAAAAGCTGCAGATCTGACTTCTCCCAACAGCTGTAACTGAGCATGGTGATTAGGAATAGTCTTTTTAAGCCATCTTAAACAAAAATAGCTTTCTCAGCTCACCTGTGTGAAGTTTCTGTGTCCTACATTTACTTCAACAGGTTAAACCGTGTGAAAATAGACAACATGCCAAGGCAGTTGTGACAAATTTTATAGGGACTTCTTATCCATAATCCTTTGCATATAAAGGGAGTTGCTTCTCCTCCCTTTACCAATCCTCTGACTGACTGTCTATGTATCTAGCCACCCTTTCTAGAACAAGATCTTTTAAAAACTACTATATAGGGAATGATCAAAACAATTTTCATCTGAGAAAGTTTCTGGACTTCAATAACTGTGTGCCATTGTGAATCTTCTCAGTGCCACCTGAAGGCTTCACTGTTCTCAGGGAAACGTTTCATCTCTCCTTAAGGCATTCAGTGGTAGGAACCAGCTGTACACATAGGCAAGAAAACAGAGAATTGCAAAAGCTGAAATACACTGGCCTTTTCTTTTCTGACTCTCTGGGAAGAGGATTACAGGTCTAGTACATGTCTCCAGCACCCTGCATCTCTAAGCATTGATGAACCCTGCCCCCAAAAAATGAAGCTTTCTCATTGCTCCTAGTGAGGAAGGACTGCACATGGGGGTCTCATGAAGCTTTTTCAAAGATCATGAGGGAAGAAGCATATAGTCTGCAGAACACTAGCCACAAGGCAAAGATGCCAGGGATGACTCAAACACAGAGGAGGACAGCAGGAGCCATAACAGGCCTCCTTGTGTATCAACATCAGAGGTGACCGCTCCATATCCCATTTGGGTTTCCATCCTCAGGAAGCAGACAGATTGGGAAGAACAGATTTCTAAAGACATGCTGGAAAAAAAACCCCAACATTAATGAGTCAGATATGAATTTCAGACATCTTTCCTCTCTTCCTCTCAGCAGCTCTTACTAAGAAGATGCATGTCTCCGATTCCTATGCTTAAACCAGGTTACCTCCTTCAAAGCTGCCGGCTTTCTTCTAGCTCTGCCATGACCACACTCTATCCCTTCCTTCTCCAAGTTACTTCATTTGGATTAAAAAAAAGCAGACACATCCTGCACTGAATTAGTTCTGTATAACAATAGAAACTTTAAGACTCCTACTTCATTTCTAGGAAGATTTGCATGCTACATGAGGAAGGATTTGCTGGAAAAGATGATCTCATAGCTCTGGTAATTGGATACAGACTTAGACTGGATATCAGCTTCTACCACCGAGTACCCCAGCACACTAAGATAAGTCATTTCAGCCAGGTGTATTCCCTGTTTGACCTGGGCTCCAGCAGCCTGGTGTGCCGAAGCTCTAAGTACTTACAGCTGCAGCTGAACTCAATGGGAGCTGGGAACAAATAAAGTGCTCTATACCTCTAAGTGCTCTGAAAAAAAATCAGCCATTGGAGATCTTTCAATAAGCACCCAAAAGTTGGAGGTTACTTACATCCTGCATCCCTAGTCCCCCATCAGTCTTATTTGTATCCAGGCATAATGGAAATGAATAAGGGGTTTGTAAATACTAAAATGCTTCAGTAATTGGCACAATAGGAAAAAACCAAACAGAAAATCTCAGAATGGACTTGAATATTATCCAGTAAGTAAAGCATGCAACTGATCTAAACAATAAGAGTAGTTGCTCATCCTCATCACGAGAAGTACTGAATCACATGCGGAAAAAAGTAATCATATTTTTTGAAACTGTACCATAACGTACATATATAAAGAGACCAAATTCAGGTTACTTAGGAACTATGGCTCCAACTTTTCCCAACTTTACGAAGTTTGGCCTTGCGACTTTAAATACACTTACCCCAAAATAACTCAAAAAAATACATGTGGTGGCAGAGCACTTTGCCATTGAAGTTAATGGCTATAGTAGCTATAGTGTAGCTAAACCTCTTAGAGAACTCTTAAAGCTTCTAGCTTTAACATTTTATGAAAACAAGAAAACGGATCTCAACTGTCCTTCGTAGCTTTTAAAAGAAATTTTTCCTAAAAAAAAAAAGAAAAAAATTCCTTCAGGCATAGGAAAGAAGACAAAGATGCCAAGCAGGGAAGTGAGGGTAGCTAAGTGGATTTTAAGCTAGGAGGCTGTGATTCAATTCACTACTCTATTACAGGTTTCATACGCAGCTTTCTGAAAGCCAGAATATCAAATGCACAAAAGGAATTCACGTGGCAAATCTCAAGGTGCACTCTGTCTCTGCAGCAGAGCTCCATAACCCCAGAACCCACCATCTCTCCCTCTCCACAGCTTAGCTCGCTGATCAGCATCATCATAAGATGCTATTCTTCTCCTCAGGTTTCAGAGTGGTAGCCATCTCTGGAACCCTCTCCAGGACAAGCCAAGACAAGGAACCCTGTCACAGATGTTGAAGCACAGAATATGTGATTGTTTCTAGTCAATGGTCAGAGAACTCCAAGACGTAAAACATCTCAGTGCCATGCCTGGAGAATGTCAAGCCCTCATTTTCCATCACTCTGCAGAGAGTGTAACCTCAATGTTTAGGACACACAAGAACTTAACATACAGTCACATTTGGAAAGGGTGTTGTTCTTCCTTCCATTTCTGGTGAATCTGGAACCTGGACTGACACCTTGTCACACAGTCTATAAAGAGCTGAACCAAATCTGAGGACCTTTAAGATTTTCAGTATCTGAAATACAGATCTGTAGCAAAACTGAGAGCCAATACTATCCACATACCCACACAATACGTGTTCTCCTGGCATGCCTTCATAATACATTTATATACAAATTTCTGTTTAGTAAACTTTATTTGACTAATCACCACTTAAATTCCAGCCTTTCACAGATTCACACACATCATCTGAAATAGCTATCAGTGACAGATAAGGCAATGGCATGAAGACAAGCATGTTAATACTTGGCCAGCTCTAGTTAGCTTTCCAAAAGCAGAATTCCAAAATGCTTCCTTACCAAAATCAGCCCCTCTGACCTCAGATCGCTGCACCCCCAGACAACTTCCATGATGTCAGTGCAAGCAAGTCTTCTTAAGCAGATTTCAGGGAACGATTCCGAGATTTGTACTCTCTATCGGAAGCACTCTGTGTTTTCTCTAAAGATCTACGGAAAACATGTCTTCGCTTTTTCTCTTACTCTGAGTTAAGCAAGCTTATTAAAATATTAAATGAAGCTCAATAAATTTGTTGGTCACATTACTTGCAAATTGTTTGATTTGTTGCTTTGTATGCAAAAATAAAATGAAGTATAAAACCCAAATGCAAACATACTCATTTCCTATGCTGGCAGAGTTATTTTCTCATGCTTGTGACAGCTAAGTGACCTATTTTATTTGCTCATGTCTCAGTGCCTCTGTGGTTGGAGGCACAACAGGGATGCTAGCACTGTCTAGAAAGGGATGGTTGTCTGAGTAACTAAATTAACCTGGGTTATCTGTGAACAGACACGATTCAGAAGCCAACAAATGTTTTAGTTAAAGGCAACTGATAGATGACAGTGCAAAGCCTTGGTTCAGAAGACGGGAAGGTAAGTAAAGGTGCCACTTTAACCAAGATCTGCATCATCATCTTGGTTATCTGTTACTGGTGATTTAAAAAACTGACCTTCAAAAAGAGCTGCAACTTCACCATAGTAGGAATCAGATCTTCACAGTGGTTGTCAACGTGAAGTCTTCTACTCACTGATTCCAGAAGCTACCCATTTTTAGTTTGAAAGGGTGAAGAATACAGCATTTCAGACATATCCAATACTGGTTTGGAAGTACTCTAAGAAAGGCCAGTCAGCTTAGCTGCCCTATTTCTCCTCTCACACGTTTGCAGAAACTCTGCAGGCCTTATGCATGTCTTACATTACTCCAAATCCTGAACTTTGAATAGAACAGTCATAAGGATAGCCACATCTATGAAAAACCCGTCTTTCCACCCTTCAGAGAGATACAGCAAAAGGTACATATTAACTAATAAGGAGCAAATGGAGGTGTAAAAAGACAACACAATTGATTATATGGTAGATGGTGCTAACAGAGAAGCTTAGGAAGTAAAAAATCAGCAAATCTGTCACGTGGACTCTATCTTTAGTGGTCACGCCGTGATCTTTCTCATATGCTCTCCTACTTGTAGGCAAATTTCTTTCAGCCTTGTGAAGAACAGAGACCATTTTCTTTGTTGGCAACATAATTTCACTGACCTCTGTGGATTTATGCAGGCAGTGAATTCGGACCTCTGTGGAAAACAGACTGCTTCCCCTGAGTAAATATTATTAAAAAGATTGGCAGGAAGGAATCTCCTCTGAACGGCACTGGAAACATGGTGCATCTAGGAAGTGGATTTTGAACTTGGCAAAATAACCTACAGTAAATGCTTACTTGTGCCAGACTTTATGCAATTGATTCAGTAAGATAAACAAAAGTTAGTTGGATTTGTTTTCCTCATATCTTTAGTTTCATCTTGAGAAGAACCAGTATGCCTAACAAGAAAACGCAACAAGCTACATCCCACTCCCCTTGTTTTAACAAAAATTCCAGAGCTAGTGAAATTTTCACAGGCTGCAGCTGAAGGTTTCTGTAGCAAGCACTCTTTCTGTCCCTGCTGTGGTACGCAGTTACCATTAATGTCACTGGGAGAGCTACTCCTGACAAAGATTAGTATTTGGCTCGTGGGGATTACCTATCCGTGAGCCTTTACTGCAGGCTGGGTTACTCCTCATTTATGAAATCATCCAGACCAGAAAATGTCATCCTTGCGAGAGGGGAATCGAGGGGTGTGCTGATGAGGACCCATAATACAGTGAAATATTTCCAAATGAGACCTTCTTCATCCTATTTTAGGTTTTCCTTCAAAAACCTATTTCTTATGTCTGTATGGCCTCAAAAAGTATATGAATACATAATGAAGTCTTCTTGCATATTACTTTGTGAACTGACATACAGCTCAGCTACAGCTGTGCATTAAACAATCAGCATCGACTTTGAATGATATCAAAGCCCTTCCTCATATCAGCCATTTTGTATGTAATCTGCAAAATGCCAAAAAATCTAATGCCCCCTCAGTCCTCTTGAAATGAATAATCAAACCATTACACTTTGATAGCAGTTCATCTCCGCCTGTTAACAATTAGGCTGCCAAACAAACAGCTATCCTGTTAGGAACCAGCTTGAGTTTACTGCTTTCTGGCATCCCAGCTTAAATATAACAAAGCTTTAAATATAACAAAGAACCTTCGAGAATGTATGACGCAG
Source organism: Steatornis caripensis (assembly GCA_013398225.1). Lineage (NCBI taxonomy): Eukaryota > Metazoa > Chordata > Aves > Caprimulgiformes > Steatornithidae > Steatornis > Steatornis caripensis. The sequence goes on along the minus strand of VZSC01018414.1, from coordinate 108,173 downwards.
CTTGTGGTAGCTAAACTCCCATATACGTGAACACCAGAAGAATGTGGTACAGCACAAAAGTAATCCTTAAATCCTTTAAGTCTTACTGTGTCCGCAAGCCCCACATATAATATTCTGAGAGGGGGAAACAAACTCAGGATTTGATCAGTTACTGTTTGCAGGCCAAGCATTTGCTACAAGCACCAAGAAAATTTGACACGCTTAGATTTCCAGATGATGGCAAAATTGCAATAAATATGTTTTCAGCGAACTTCATAACAACCAAAGCTAGAAAAGCAAAATTTATTGGGTAGTTTATTGTACAATAAAAGAAAAAAGAATAGGTGCAGCTCAGATGGAAGTACTGAAGCTTTGAAATCCTTTCACACTTATTTTGGGATAAGAGGTGAAAACTTCAGCCATTCAGGTGAAATGTGAATAGGCTGCCAAAATTTGTCTTGTAACATAATCTGCTGCTAAAGAAAGAGGAGATTTTTTTTCTTCCTGTCTCCGTTTCCTTTCTCCATTTTTCTTGAGGCCAGGGAATCTTGCAGTAGCAAGAATTTAAAAAGAGACTTCCATCTCTTTCAAAAAGGTTTCAAATGTGATTTTTAATACATGACTGAAAAGGCTTTTTATTAAGCTTTTGTAATTTGTCCTAGCTACTCTTCTGTTTAAGGATTTTTAAGATGCTTCACACTGCACCTTTCAAGCAATCTGCATAGCATTGGAGAGCTCTTCAGTGAATTAGAAAGGGCCACATACATTTGCACCGGGGAGCTAATAGTTACCTTTGGTATTTCTCTGCTTGTGTTGATAACTTACTAAGTTTTAATGCCTGCTTGATGAATTTAAATTCTTGGTGCAGTGGACAAGTAAGAGTGCCATTTTTGTATGCAGGGTTGCTTACAATTTTTCAGTGGAGAAGATACTTCTAAAAAGAATTTCAGCTGCTTTCATCTTGAAGAGTATTCATTTTTAAAAAAAATATATGAAGACCTTCTGGCTAAATATTTATTTAATATTTTGGCAGGTTACAGCTGAAAAAAGAAATCTTCAGATATTTACATCCCTTGCTGATGTGTCTGCCTAAAAGGAAAACCTTTCCTCTAGAACATTCAGTTTTATATGAAAACACATCCCTTTCTTCCTGCTCATTGATTGGGCCTCATCACTAACGCCATCTTGTTATAGAAGAAGAGTTTTGTAAAACAATAGTTTTGTCACATTGCTTAAAGACACTGGATTCACGTCGTCTGCCGTGGAAGTCTGTTTCACAGCTGGCTCTTGGCAGTCAAGGACACGTTTTCCTCAACTGACGCATACATCGTCCTAGACTTTGTGATCTTTGAAATCTTCTATTGTATGCTAGCCCTCCCACACATTTTTCCCTTTTCCACTTTTTTTTCCATTTTGTAGCCCAGCCCTGACCAGGACATACTTTTTTGCAGGAAAACAACCGGCCAGTGAACTGCCTCCCTTTAGGCAAAAATTTCTTTGCTCTATAAACTTGTGTCCTTGTGCTTTATTAATTTTTCCATATCATGACAATGATCTGCTAACCTGAGTGACAAAGGCACCTCTCCTGGGCACAAACACACACTTACAGTCTTCTACAACAAAGAGTTACCAGTAGAAGTGCCGTGTTTATACACACAGGCTCAGCTTCCAGAAAAACATGCTGACTTTATTTCTCTTGCGCCTGGAGAAAAGCGAGGCACGTTCCAGTTGAAGTCAAATAATCCCAGAAAATCCCTGAAACTTTAGACTGTCTAGAAGAGTTTTGGAATATCCCCAAAGACAAAGAGAGAGATTTTGCAAAGCATTCCAATACCCATATGAAAATGATTTTGGGGAACTACACAAAATGCAAACCACTCTAGGGATTATGAATCTTCCAGCAAAGGATTCCTTCAGCTTTGCATTTCTTGGATAAAAGACTTCAAATATACGGAAGTATTATAATCTCATTTTAGAATTATTTGTTCTGACTGATAAGGGTTTCAATGCACTGACAGGTGACGGAAGTGCTATGTGGTCTGTTCACAAGTATATAATAGAGTATTGGCTTCCACATTTCTGTAAGCATGTATTCGTGCCTCTTTCTTCTCCCAGCACGTGTCTCTAGCTAGCTAAATATCAATCGTCTTGATTCTCCCCCAAGAAATACTAGGATAAATCAGAAATAATCCTAGCGAAATCACTAACTTAAGCCAGTTTAAGCAGAGAATCAGGCCTCAAACAACAGTAGTGAGTTTTGAATTTGCCTTTCCTGTCACAAGGCAAATACACACACCAAGTGATACACTGTTGGATCAGAGGGCTCTGAAAGTCTCTTTTCACTGCAAATAATTAATACACAGGAAAATCAGACCCCAGCTTTTTCACCCAAAAAAAAAGAGGAATATCTTAATTTGGTTTTAGAAGAATCTTCCTGTCCAACTAGAGAGCTCTGTACACACATTAAAACAGAAGTATTAACAAAACGAGGCATGTTCATAGTGAATTTGTTACAGGCAAACAACATATAAGCATTCAAGTGAGCCAGCAATTCTTTGGTGGCCTATTTGAAATGAGCTGTTGGTTTTGCTCCATTTTCTAAGTAGATTCATGCCCACATTAAGTATGCTCAAAGCATTCATACAGAAATGGGAGTAGGCTGATAATTCCAGGATTTTTCTTTTTATTTTGGTTGCGATTTTGAAAACCAGTCTAGTTTGGCAAAAACAATCCATTCTGTTTGAAAATCTGTTTAGCAGAAATTGATTTCTTTCACAGAAAATCCTGTGACTCTCACACAGGCCAGCTCTGCACCACAAAGTGACCTTCAGCGCTGGGCTAACTGGTCTTTATTCCTACTTTACTAGGAGGCTAGACTTTTTGAATGGTATTTGGGAGATAACTGAGGCTAAACAATGACATGCTTCCTAGATTAGACCATGCATGGTCTTTCTGCCAAGTGCTTTATCTAAAATAATTATTCTTTTTGGCAGAAAGGCAACACATCACGGTTTTTAGTTTCTAATCTATTGTTTGTCTCATTCCTTCCTGCACGCTAAATAATGAAGACTTGATTTATTCTGTACTGAAAAGAGAAAACTTAGTGACTTTAATCTCATTTCTGTTCCCAAATTTTATTTCTCCACTGTAGCAGTCTGAACATCAGAGCTCTCACACCTTGGGACAGGGCCTGAAACAGGAGGCTACTCCACAGTGGAGGGGCAAGGGATATTTACTGTCCTTCTGCTTGAAGGTGTTCCACTTCACAGACAACATTTACAGTTCTTCAATTACACGAACGAGGGGGTGAGGGTGAGCTGTTGCCTTGTGGCTAGAGAAGGAAATTAGACCTTGATTGCTCTGTCTAGTCTGAAGACACTTTCATTTAAGAAGAGAACAAGACAAAAAAGAGTAACAGCTCACTTTCACTGGAAATTACCTTCTTTCAAGATATTGAAGGGTGTAAGATGTAAAACACAGCCTGTCCCCAGTGCTTCCTGACTTATTATTAACCCCTTCTCAATTCTGAGGCATCGAAGCCTTTCCATGCAGTGCATATACAGAATAGCAGCACTTAATTCTGCATTCTCCAGTCCCTTCTGGTACTTGGGTCATGGTACCTACTAACAGAAATGACCTAAGAGGACACAGTTGGCAGAAACAACTAACAAGGTGCAGAGCTAAGCTGCCTTTAAAGCGTAACCAGAGTTCTCATGATCTCTCTTCTTAGAAGTCTGCTCTGGCTCCTGAAACTCATGAAACATTTCATCCTCACAGGGTTGAGACATGACACACATTATCCAAAGCCTTATTTAATCAGCTTAGGAACCTGAATAAGGTTAACAGTAAAAACAGCTCCCGCCAATCCGCTCTCCAGAGTTTCTGCTTTCTAAGCAAACCAGAAGAGTTATTTCCAAATACCCCATAATCTCACAAGAAAAATTCATCACACACACTTGTAAAGGTGTACTTCTCAGTGGTAAGTACAATATAGTTAGTCCCTTCATTTCACGGGGCATTTCTTTAGGATATTTTAGGTCATTCAGAATTTACCTTCAATACATCTGCATCCTGTTCACGTGCATTTTAGCCGCGTGCAACTGGGAGGAATCACCTGCATCATCAAGGCTGGTTCCCTGCTACTGCAGGCAAACTCATAACGGAGACTCTTTCGTAAGTTCACATCCAACGAGCTCGTGGGCATGCTGGCATAGATATCCAAATTCTTTCATAGTCCCCTCTGTCAGGGCACAGTAGTATCAGCTGCTTCCAAAGGCACAGGGAGCCAGGAGTGATCCTGGGGCCAGCAGAGCAGGAGCCTCCCCAGCCTCTGAGCAAGGCGAGCAGGACAGGCCAGGGGGTGATGGCCAGGTTCAACCAAGAGTCCCAATCACCAAGCAAATTCATAGTGATGAATCAGGTTAAAGGTCAAGCCAGGAGCAAGCACAAATCAGGATTAGGTTCAGTGATGGCGAACAGGGTCAGACACAGCCCAGTGATGGCAGACAAGTTCATAGTGACACTGCAGAGTCGATGTCAAGGCAAGAAGTTGATTCATGGGTCAGGGTTCAGATCAATGAGATCCAGGGCTCAGCATGACCAAGATAGAGAGCAGCAATCCTACCACATAGCTTGAACCAGGAGCAAGGTCCCAGGACTGAGCTTAAATCTCCTCCTAAGCCCGTGGGCAGAGTGGAGGCCTCAGGTGAGGCTAGTCAGGTCAGGGCTGTTAAGGCTATTAGCGCCCTCAGGGCTCTCACGCCCTCACAATTCACACGTATATTTCTTCCTCTTTATTTCTCAGCTTTTTTTTTTGTTGTTTTTCTTTGCTGTGGTAGTCCACAGTGGAGGGGACATTGATCTGGCAAGACCTTCTCAAACTGGTGGGTGGATCTTGGATTGAGAGCCGAAAGGGGCCAAAAGCAGGCACTAGCTGATCTCTGCAGGGAACAGCCTCTGTGCTGGTGACCTGACACCACTACATTGTGCTCCCTGGGCTGGAGGGCTGAAGTCAAAGCTAGTCAGTCAGTGGAGCACAGCTGCAGGTCTGCCTGCAGCCTTTGAGGCACTCAGGCCCAGGCTTTTAGATACCTTAGTTCAAGAATAGGACAGGTAATATAGTCTACTGTGTATCAGCTGTAGCATTGCTGAGTTGTTACTCTACTCAGTAAGCAGCTTAGTCTTCCTCATAAGCAACAGTTTCCCATGGTCAGTGACTCCAAGGCAGCCTGCTTGCTTTTGCTACAGCATCACTGTTGTGCAGGTGCAGTGAAAGAAAGTAAGTGAGGTTTAGTAATGTGAAAGGAGCACCACAGCATAGCTTTTCTCAGCTTGTGTGAGAAAGAGCTTAAAGTCCTTGTGGGGTTAATATATTGATAACACATTACTATGCAATTCATACACTAAATGCAACACAACAAGCTTTCACATTACGCCAGAGCAGAAGTCAAGTATCCACATCTGTACAAGATCGTGTTTCCTCAGCAGTGGCAAGAGAAGGCCTGGCGTATGTGCTGAAGAGCAAAGGTGACTGTAATGGGTTTTGTTTACAAAAGAGCCCATGGAAGCAGCGTAACCAAGTTCCAGTGAATCCTCACGGAATTCAGGGGCCTAATTCCTTTTTGAGGATTCCTTTTTGGCCTTTTTGAGGACACCAAACATTAACAAATTATGTGAGATGACAGCAACAGCATTCTTAACCAGTGAGTATTCCCACTATGTTTTTCTATTCTCCCAGATAAACTTTTGTCTAGGATGTTGCCTGTGCTGTAATTCACTCATGGATTTCCCTCTGGAGCAAAACACGTCATTAACATTTTGTGTTCTTAAAACTCCAAAATGAACTTCTATACATTATAAAGCTAATTCCTAAAACAAAACAGAAAGACTACAAAGACAGGACATTTGTAACCAGGGCTCACAAAGCAGATGCTCTTCAGATGCTGAAGATGCTGGCTCAGACTGTTCCTAGTGATCCTCCACCCTCTGGGACAAGTTGATACTTCTCCTTAATGCTGTAGCATTCCATGAATGTATTTATTTTTTGCAAAGGGATGATTTAATGGTTAATCAAGTCCTACTGAACATGTATAAAGAAAACATAATCCCATCCATAGGTTTTACACTCGAGATCTAGCTGAACATACTCCTCCAACCTATGTCACTATTAAAGGTTGGACTTTCCAGTGTAAGGAAAATGAAGGTGTCATCATTGCAAACACAAAATGTAGTCCACTGTGTTATGATAAGTTTCTCAGAAATCACTTGCTCAGAGTTGCCTAAGAATTACAAGGTTACAGTGTTGTGTGATGATGCGTTTTTTCGGGACAGTTTAGAAAGCTGCCGCCCCGTCCCATTCCCTTTGTGTCTGAAGCCACACACGGACCTGGCTAAAAAGCTCCTTAAACAAAACCAGGTTATTTTTAGGTGAGATCACTTCAGCCATCTTGTTCAGAACTGTGTGTGGACAGTTGCCTCAGTGTTACTGAAGGAAAGTAAACTGCAGTATGCAATTTGAAATGAGTTTGCTGCTGGAGAAGACGTGTCTCTGTTTTCCAGAAATTAATGGGAAATGGTGCACTGTCTTTCTGCCCTGATCTCTCCTTATTGTTTGTTCAAAACTTTAAATAAATTACATGCTCTTTCTATTGAAAATCAGAATGAAAAGTATAAATACGAATTAATTTTTTGAACTTGCAATCTGAAAAAGACCCAGCGTGTTAGGTAAATCAGCTTTTTAAAATGCCAAGTGCTGTTCTCGATTCATTTAATATGTTGGGTGTATATTTGAAAGCCTAGAAAAGAGGATTAAAAAAACCTATTTGGGAGGCGGGGTGGTTTTCTGTTCACTCAAAGCCAACTTTTATCCACAAACCCCACGAAAATTTATTCTGCAGTACCTGATAATACATGATGGTTTATAAGCACTTCTACCACAGGCCAGTTCTTTTGTTATGACTCAAGTCCCAGTCAGACTTTTAAGGGTCTGCAAAAGAGCACTTAGTTAACCCAGAGAAGTTATTTAGGGACACTAAGGCACACTCAGCACTTTTACGATTTCATCTTGGCTCCATGTTAACGTGACCTTGTGCACATAAAGACTCTATATATCAGATGACGGATGGCCCACAGGCCCTGTCAAACCTTATGCATCACTCACAACCCATTATTTCTGAAGTGCTGTTAGTAAGCGAACTCAAACAATCTTTTTCCCAAGCTGCCCTTTCACCCATGGCCTTAGCAAGCTTTAAGTGCAGAGCAATCAGAAAGCCTCTTCAGTTAAAATGACATGCTCCAAATGGATATTCAACTGTTTATTTCAGTGTGATGACTTCCTTCTCCTGGATCTTATTTTGGATCTTTTTCTGACAGAATTTGTGGTGCACAGATGCTTTCTAAATTGAAACAGATTTCCTCCTCCTGCTCTGTCTCTCTTTAATTCTCCCCTCTTTTTGAACATACAGAGAGACTGAGATAGTTGCAAGTGATAGCTAAGACAAGGAGACAGCAGTCTCATGGATGGAAATAAGCATGAGCCAAGGCACCCAGTTTACTTCTGAGAGGCTGGCCTCTGCAGTCAGACACCAGGAGGATGCCAAATAATGAAGTCAGCAGTTGTACGGATGCCTTGGGTTTGGGGCCATGCTCAACATATCAAATCTAACTGGAAGTTTTTTTGAAGGTTCCTCAGAAGTGGACCAAATGGTGCTTATTGTACTGTCTAGATACAATTGTTGATTGCTGTGTCTTTCTGACCAAACTGGCATACTGCCTGTCACTTAGGAGACACTTACTATTATTACAGCAAAACTTCTTTCCACAATGAACTTCACTGCTTTTGATAGCTATTTTGAATACAGAACAGTTATTTCACTGCTGAATTCCACGAGCAAAAGATGGTTGACCTGCCCCTAAACCACCAAATCTCTTTTCCCAAAGCACTTTTGTCAGGGAGAAAACTATTAACCTACTTGGTGAATAATCACAAAGGATATTGCTGTTCTGAAGCTGCTTAGCCAGGGTCGCACAAGAAGTCACTGTCTGAACCAGGAATTTAACACTGTCCTCCAGGGTTGCAGGCTAGCATCCATCCACTTCAGCTGTTTCCTTTGTTCTGGTGAAATGGAAGATCTCCTGTTCATTTCTAAGAACTCCAGTCTTGGGGATTAAAAGAGATGGAGTTTGGCCTTTTTATTATCCATGTTGAAAGATCATTAGAGACCACTTGAAGTTCTGAGAGCTACACTGGCAAAGTAGCCTTTTCTAAAGATGTGGAGCAAACTTGTCAGAAGAATGAGGGCTCCTTAGCTGCACAAGAACAAGGCAAATTTTTAAAGGCAGGCAAATTTGCAGTCCCACTCTGAGGCTAAACAATCAATCAAAGGTAGACACCTAGCAGCTTGGATTTATAGTATCAAGTCACGCACAAAGAAATCTGCATCCTCCAGCTTTTTTCTGAAGGGTTAAATCTGGACGAGACTCATGGGGACTACTCTTTCACAAGATTAATTGTAAAGGAAACTTTGATACTTACAGATCAGAGTTCCAGTTCAGTTCCCATTACATCAGTAGTTCTCAACTTCACATTATGACCATGTAAGAAAGACTGTCTCACAAATACTTATCTTGCACTTCACTATAAGGCAAAGGTACTGCCTATTTACAGAGCTGCTACTTTCCCTAATGCTGATACAAGCAAAAATGTGAGGAGAAATTCACACAATTTTGCTAAATGTAATCCTGATTTGCTTTCATGAGACTGAATTACATCTCATGCTTTCAGGCTGCTGCTGGTTACCTCTAGGAGTCTGGGAGGGAGCATGACCTCTGCATGCTCCTGAGGTCTAGCAGCTCACACAGTTTAGTTTCCTTCTGCTGAATCACAGATGCTCTATTTCTAACTGTTTCCAACTGGTTGGAGTGGAACTGTTGTCAAGGTTGGTACCATGTCTTTACTATTTGTTTTAACATATCGGCTGTAGCCTTTATCATCCAGGATTGTCAGGTTTAGAAAAGAGATTTTCTATTAAGGTACAAACCTGGCACTGTTCCCCTGCCCCAGGAAGTGCAGACTACCTGCACTGACCTAGGGTACCACTGTGGAAGCTTTTTGTACTGCTGGTGCCTGTTCCTCTCCGGCTCTGTGACACACAGCAGGTTAATTTCTGGTTTAAAAGTAGTGCAAGAAGACAGAGGGTCAGTAACAGTATAAATTTGTGAACCAATGGAATATCCTATTAGAGGACAATAAGCCACTGAGCACATTCTTCCATTTCTCTGTCCAATGTCAATTTGAAACATTAAACATTACTGGCAGACACAAAGAGACAGGCAAGGTAAATAAAATAGTTTATGCTTTGGTTAATTAACTGCCTGAAGTACCACCCACGAAGGAGATAAATCAGACTATTCTTCTGAGTCCTGGCTGAAACAAGGTTAAAGGAATATTTTTAACATTACCATAATCTAACATGTGAACAAATGTACAGATACGGCATTCAAGAGAGCTGTAACAAAATAACAGTACTGCTATGGGGATGTCGACTGGATAAATGCCAACATGTTCACTGCCTTGAAAATAGAAGACTAGAAAACACACATACCAGGTTAAAGTAATGATTTATGTGTCCCAGAGGCAGGTATCAGTAGAAGGAACTCCTAGAAGGCACAAATAATGAATATATTACCTGTAAGAAAAGTGTTTAGTTCTCCTTCTAGTAGGAGGCTATTTCATAACAGAGAGCATGAGAATTTGATATTCCTCTCAACATTTGGAGAGGCTTACTGATGCTCCCCAGAGGTCTGTCTGTCTGCAAGGAAGCTACTCCGTGAGAGTGGCAGGTACTCCCAAAGGTGGTTGCATTTGTAAGTGGGTGGGCTGGCTACAAGCAGAGATCAGGGCTGGCAAATTTTAGAAAATGGTGACCAGAAGCATGTACTGGAAAGCAGAACAGTCCACCGAAAACTGTGGCTGGAGAGAGATTGGACTTGCTAGAGAAAGGTCGCAGCAAAATATACAAGAGAAGTTTTCAGAAAGTGCAGAAGAGAGAAATATAATTTAGCACAGTGCTAACAAGTGGATCTTTCTATACAATACAATGCATCCTTCCCAAGGAAAATATACTGGCTAGCTTAGCACAGCTGTATCAGTCAGCCCTGGTGAAGGTAAGTAAAATAATACAAGTGCAATGATAGACTAGCTTGGCAACCTCTTACTAAGCTCAGGACTAGTACCTTTGCATGCCACTGTACTATGCCATTTAGATAGTCAGCATTTGTCTTTAGCTCATAAACCTAAAGTGTATCCCAATGCACAATGTAACTCTAGCCACAGGAAATTCCCCTGTAGTCTTTCAGGTTGTGGCTCTACTGCTGAACGAAACAGGGAAAGTTCAAGGTCTCAGGCACTGGTGGGTACAGTCAATACCATGCAACTGTTACTGTCTTCTGTGCACAATCATGGTCTGTGCCAACTAGGAGTCTTCAGGGCAACACTCAGACTCAGTTCTGGGAAAAATAAGTTCCAGGGCTTATTAGGTAATGTAGGCAAGACTGCAACAGGCTGGTTTCTTACCGTACGCTGCTCCAGGGGACTTTGCACCCTCAGCAACTCCCAGTATGCATTCATGGCACATCCCAAGACATGCAACGTCTTCATGTTCATACAATAAAAACACCATTTTGATGGGCTGCAACACTCACACTACTTCCAGCATCTTGTACTGAAAAAAAAAAAAGCATGCAAAAACTAATAACTACATGTTAAGAGTCACATGCACACAACAGAGAACCCAGCTGTGCTGTGAGAATGTAGCCAGCCTGTGTCATTTGGCATCTGGACGAGCAAGCTGCCAATGATTTGTTTAGCAAGGAAGAACAGGCCCAAAATCCAGGACCTTATACTTAAACAGGCTGTATCCTCAATCTACAGTCTGGTAGTACAGTAAGGTTTTCCAGACCCCAAATCAATAGACAAGATTCTGTCCATGTGTCCAGCCCCCGTGTCACAATCCCATGGTGCTCCCTAGAAGGGCTTGTTCAAACAGTATTGTAATCGTATTAAAAACCAGAGCCTCATCCAATTTTCAGCTGTGATTGTGTGAGTGAGCATGGTCAGGGTCATTTCTTCCTACACTTAAACAACTGCCCAGAAGGAGAGACTTTGCCCACCAGCAAGCTTCTTGCCTGGAGAGCCTGCAAGGAACAGCTTCTGTCACCTCTGTTGCATGGCAACTTGGACTCTAACCTTATAGTTACATTGGTGGCATGCATTCATGCCTGAAAATGCACTCAGAATATCCAACAGCCGATAGTTGTCAACCGAGTTCTTAATATAGACATATGACTAGCATATCCCCAAGGAGATGCATCCCAGACTCACATGATAACCCTGAGATCCCATTAGGAGAAGCTTAATGCATTGACAAGGACTATAGGCAGAACAATGTTCTTCACACATGTAAAATAGATGCTAGAAAACCAGCATGTATGTGGGATGAAAAAAGGAGAGGAGAATAAAAGAACTCTTTGAATAGATACAAACCCACTAATACTAGTAGCATTAGTTCACAGGAAAGAATACTTATGATATCAGAAACCACGAAGACATCTGTTTATCTTAATATTAAAGAAGATCTTCCCTAAAGGACATACGAATGCGCTGCAAGGACTCCCAGACCAACTTCAGCCAGAAAGGCAGGCAGCAGCAAGATACAGTTACTCAACCACAAACTGCCTGCAGACAGTGAATCAGACTCTGCAGAGATCATCACTCAGCAACCCATGGAGCAATGAGTGTCAGATCCGCTAGCTACAGTCTAACCATGCGCATGGGAAACATTTGGGGTCTCCGCACATTGCGTATGTCTGGGCTGTAACCTAGACAGAACATGGAGCCGTGCACACTAATTCTGATGCCAGAATCTTTGCTGCTCATGCTAAATGAGGACAAATGGATGATAATTGTAGATTATTCTGCCGCAAGCTGGCCTGTGGTGATAACTGTTACTGGTACACACACAGATCCATGCTGTACTGTAGTGTGAAGTACTGAGGTACATTCAGAGTGATCAGAGGGGATCTGGCAGGGTGTAAGGTTCTCTGAAAACTGTGGAAATTTACTTTGGAAAGAAGAGACAAAAAGATGAGAGAACGCCACACAACAGATGTTAGTCAAGTTGGTTAATACACTTAGATGCTACGGCTATGAGTATGGTAGAGAAAAGTCTATAATTTCCAGGCTAAATTCATTAGCTTTTGATGTCTTCCTGGGGAAAACCAACAGAATGAGGCTCACCGTTGATAGAACTTGATTTGAGGTTGTTCATTTTTTGGAGTCTGGAAAGTATTTATTTTCATATGAGAGAATACACACACCATAGTCAGCTGTGGTGAGATGTGTGAGGTTTCTTTCCAAAAAGTATGTTTTAACTTTAAAAATGTTGTCAAGATCCTCAGAATTTCCCAGTAGAGTATACTAAATAAATAGAGTCATAGGTCTCCAGCAAATGCTTAAGAATTTACTTATCCCTTTTGAATTAGCCAGCATCCAGGATTGGCATTATTTTACAGACAGGACTTTTTTGTCAGATACTTCTTATGTTTATGGCACTTCAAGACACTCTGTAATGTGCAGGGAGCAAATCAGGTCACAAACAGAGCAGGTGTTCTCATCCAGTTTTCTCTTGCACAGAAAGAATCCAACTAGGTTTATGCTTTCCATAGGCCAAACTTCCACATTTTTCTACTTGATCAGCTTAAACAAGCAGCTGGGGGTTTATTTTGTTTGTTTGGTTGGGGTTTTTTTCAGAAGCGTGTAGAATCTAATTTCAAAGGACAGACACCTTCTTCAGGTGCCTGCGTCTTTTTGAATATAAAGGTCTTCTTAATTTATCCCTGTCAATGCCCTACAATCACTTTTTTGCTCTGAGTGCTCAACTCTATTCTCTTAGCCTAGGGTTTTAAGTTAAGAGATTCAATTTTTCTGTAGCACTGCTCCCCGTGCATAGTTAAGCCCATTAATGGTATTAAGGTCATTGAGAGTTGTGAAGATAAAATCATTATTTATGAGATATTACTGTGATGAAGGCAAACAACACAAAACGTATGTGGCACTCGCCCAAGTGGATCAGGTACCGGGAGCTGCATTGCTGCATGGGACTGGGTAACAGGCTGGGAAGAAAGCCATGGCCAGCCTGCTGCTGGTTCTGGGCAAGTTTGATCAGAGCCGGCCCACTTTGCACTACACTGTGCAGTGCACATACATCTGCAGGGAGTTTCCAGTATGCTGCATTTTTTTTTTTTTTTTTACTTTTTATGGTTTGTCTTCTCTGAAGTGGTTAACAGTGGGAGAATCTTGAGAGTTTTGAGTTCAAAAGTCAAAGTCCTTATAATTTTTATGGTGGCTTGTAGGTCAGGATGAGGAGAGAGGACACCTCCATCTAGCCCACAGCACTTCTTCCTGAAGAACACAGGCATAACCATTTTACAGATGAGGGTCTCACTCTGTACACACGGATTCCAAGTACAACATCCCACAGAGGTCTGCCAAAGCCAACAGTTGTTGCTTTCAAACATAAATGTATCATTCCCATTTAGTATTAAACTAAGACTTTGTTACATTTGTCTGGTCGATACAGATCATCCTCTTCCATAATGCGAATAACTGCTCAGATTCCAGAGACATGTTTGTTTTATGTCAGCCTTGTTTCCAGGTGATGCTAGTCTCCCTGGTATTCTAAAAGACTTTATCAAGACAATCTCTGGACTCCAGGAAAACAACTCCTTACTTCCAGGATGACAGAAACATGTCCCAGGGGTGTAAAAAAAATAAACCCACTCACCCACCTCCAAAAAAAACCCCAGGTGGAACATGTTTTACTTTAAACTGGGATATTTAAGGCAGGAGTGAAATTACTATGCACTGAGCTGAGAGTGCTCAGTATGTTTCCATTTCATGAAAGAGGTTGTAACATTTTTGTTTGCTGAAATAGGCTAGAAGATCAAACCCCTCACTGAATTCACAGATCTATGATAGATGAGCTGCTAGGACAGCATTGAACTCCCTGATACTGAAAGACTTACAAACAACACATCATTAAAATTCAAGAGGAGGCCACTGTGGAGTGTATCAGTCCGTTGCATAATAATATCCTGAGAAAGAGCTATTTGTTGTTATCTTACAGTCTGGAATCATCTGGAATAAAGGTATGTATGCTAAAAGCATTCAGATATGGAATTATGTCACAGCATTTTTTAGAAGCCCCATTAACAGGTTGAGCCTCCCCTCATTTTCATTGATAAAAAAATACCGAATGTATTCTGAAGGCTACAAAGCCTTGTTTTGCAAGGCCAAAAGTCATGGTAACTGCAATGAAGGCTTGGGAATGAAGGCTGCTTTGAACTTACTGGGAAAAAAGTCAAAAGAGAAAATTTCTCAACAAAATGTTGGATAAGAAATGGCATGAGAAAGAGACAGCCTAGGAGGAAAAAAAACTGTAAGGAAATATCTCTACATGAACTTTGTAGAGGGTTTTAACTAGCAGAAAATGTGTATTGGTTGCTCTAAAGCATAAACGAGCAGAGCTCCTCTGACTTCAGGGAGCTCTTGACATAGTACCTGGGTTTAATAAATGAAAATGAGTGAAAATACTTAAAATCCTGGCTTCAGTTGTGTTAATAGAATTTTTTACATTGCCTTTTCCTTGGATCCAGAGTTTCACTTGACAGTTTCTTGTATTTGCGTTCACCAACAAAAAGGGAAAACTGGCATCAGGATGCATGATCTGACTATCCTATAGCCAGATATAAATAATCCACTTCCTTTACAGCTTTGACAGACAAGCTTGGAGAGGACATGATGGAATAGAGCTAATGAGCACAGTATTTCAGTCATTGTTTAAGCAGGTTAATAGATCCTTTGGGACTTGTTGAAGATCTTGCCACCCAGAGCACATTAAACATCATCTTCAGAGGCTGTTCAAGATGCTGCTCTGAAAAAAAAGCATAGGCTGTTCTGTATGTCTACCAAATGTGAAAACAGCACAGAGACATACCATAAATAAAACTCACAGTATAAATGGATTTCAGTTGTGGAATATATACCCAAGGTACCAGGTAGGATGTTATGGCTGTCACAGTTACAGCTTTTTAGCTTGGATACCACTAATTGAATTACAGCTAGGTTAATTACATTTGTCTGTTCATGCCGCAGTTGAATTTCCCAGCTGCCATGTCATACAACCGAAATTACACTGGCTTCATGACTGCGGGAGCAGAAGAGACTTATAAAGCTTTGGCCATAAAAATGTCACTTTCCATTGAAAATGGGCTTATTATAACAGGAATTTAAAGAGGACAAGAACTGAACAAGAATGTAGTAAACAATCAAGAGCACACAGTGAGTTTGTCATAGCAATTTGAAGCAAATCAGAGCGAGCACTAAGCAGGGCTCACACGCAGTGCTCTGGAACACAAAGCTGCAAGAGCACAAAGACCAGAAAAGCGGGGTGATTTTCTAAAAACTTATGATGAAACATTGCCTTTTATTTGGCTGCCAGCTTTACTAACTTCCCAAAGGCACTTCTTTTCTAGCCTGGCTTGATCAAATGTTTCCCGGCATAAAAAAGGACCTCTCTAGACAGATGGATCAACCAAGACCTTATGCTCAAAATGAGGATAATATCTCCCGGAACTACCACAAGCCTAAAAATATTCATGATTGTTTATAATACTACAGTAAAAGGGAATGCAAAGGAAAAGATATGTAGGCAACTGTCCCAGTTTCCAGTCCTAATGAATTTTCTCAGACATGCATCCTATGTCTCAATCTCCTTCAGAGCGCTTTGCTTTACAGGTTCTTACAATAAACATCTTCTGCAGAGGCTGTTCAGGACGCTGCCCTAAAAAGCAGAGCAAGCACCCATGCTGCTTCTGGATATGTGATACTGCCTCGCCCAACAGGGCTGCCGTGAATGACCACTGTATCAGATTTAATTAAAAACTCCAGGCTAGCACACAAAACAGCAATGAGGAATGCTCTCAACTGCAGACACTAAGTTTGGCATGTCAGGCTTCGTTACCAAATCTTTTCATCTTTCTAGGCCAGTAAATAGCTTCGTTTCCAACCTGTATTCAGGAATTACTGCAGAGAATTCAAAGACAAGGAGGGAATGGAGAGATGGGATAAGAAAAGAGGATGGCAAGTAGTTTTGTGTTAAATAAGAGCTTGTTTTGAATTGATATCTTGAGTACAAAAACAAATGGCCTTCAGATGTGGCTTTACACATTACAGTATCAGTAGAAAAGAGTCTCTTAAATGTTAAGTTTTCCCTCAAGATTCAAGTGAGCATTCATGCTGGCTTCATTCCTTCCTCTAACTTCCAAGCTGAAATGTCAGCTCAAACTCTATTTACAGTCCCTCGCTTTAGACTTTGCTATGGCACTGTCAAAGTAACATTTGAATTTCCATTTCATCAACTCAGAGAAAAACAATCCCAAACTTTGGATATATTGGATGCAGGGATTAAAATTGTGTACGGCTTACGTGTCTCCTAGTTGTTTTGTCTAAAACGAAGAGATTGGTTCTGTGCATGATTCTGATGTGTGTATTATCTAAACTATAAAGTAACACTAATGGGACTAGAGCACGCTGAGAAAAGTTAATCAAGGGTGGGTTTCCGTAGAATATTTAACTACAATCATGACACTGCCCTTACACCCTCCACTACTTTCTGATTATGGTGTAAGTCACTTAGTAATGCTAAAGCACTAGAAGAAACATTTTGTACCTTCTTTGCTCAAATGTTCAAGGGGCATACATTCATCTTCTACAGCATTAACAATGTTTTAAGAGTTTATGACCCTGTTAGACCCCCCAGCTGTGCATATTCCTCCTTCTCCCAGTTGTTGCACTAACAGTTAGGTTGTGGCAGTCATGTGCTCTAAAGCAAATACATGAAATTATCTGGGTTAAGAGCATTTTTAATACCTTTTATTTAAAGTCTGATCACTTCCCTGATCCACCTTCGAGAACTTCTCCCATATCCTATAGCAATGGCACATCTGAAAGGCGGCAAACTCTGAACTTCAAACTTCAAGTTCATACACCCCCTAGATGTCTGAGATGATAGTCTTAAAAATAAGCATAAAGGTTCCTGAGTCACTCTAGTTTCTTTGGAGAGCAGATCACTACTGCTCTTAGGATGCCTCTGATGAAATGCAGAGCAGTCCAACTCTACCTTGAAAATGTGTCCAAACTTTTTTCAGATTGAATTATTCTGATGGTCCTAAGATGTTAGATGATATGAGTAGCAATAAGAACCGCCAACTTGGATTAAAAGGGACTCAGTCTTTTCTTGTGCTGCGTCTTCCAGCGCATGCATCCAGGAAGCGGGAAAAACATCAAGAAAACTGTAAAAAAGGCTGTGCCAGCCGATATGCCAATGGATTTTAAGTTACTCCAGAAACTATATCTATACAGTTGGATAGGGAGGACCAGGAACCAATATCCAGTTCTAACATCAGATTTTGCTTACCGGCTCATACCCACACTGCTTACAGCCAGCCCTCTGTAAAGCAGACTTATCTTAGAGCTTGCTGAAGTGCTCCAAAACAGAGTCCAAAAGACACTTAAAGCAGCACGGACAACCAAAAGCCCTTGCTTGCTTGCCCCCCCTGATTTCCTGGACCTCCTTTACTTAGCAGTACAGACGTACCAAAAGTGTATTCGTGAGTTTCCTCTGCTTTGTCAAGATACAGAACTCCAAAACCCTGTGAAAGTCAGCAACATGCTGCTGTGTGGACAGTGCTACAGAGGACAAACCTCTCA
Organism: Steatornis caripensis; assembly: GCA_013398225.1. Taxonomy (NCBI): domain Eukaryota; kingdom Metazoa; phylum Chordata; class Aves; order Caprimulgiformes; family Steatornithidae; genus Steatornis; species Steatornis caripensis. The sequence continues at coordinate 90,367 of VZSC01018414.1, read as the reverse complement.
ATACTATTCCAGGTCAAACAGCCATCAAAGAGCTGCTTCTCATTGCAGACATACAGGACTGATGCTTGACCATAAATGATGGTTTTTCCACCCCCTGCTGTTTCCCTCCTCTGCCTTCACATGTGAGGTCTCACCTGGAATCATGCACTTGCACCATGCTGTGATGGAAGTTTAACATAGTAAGTAACTGGCAAAGCTATATCGCTAGCAACATCTCATGAGTGAGTCATTCTTGCTATAGGAGCCATTTCCTTTAAAGTGGAAAGAAAAAGAATATAATAGAGAAATAAGGAACCAGTCACTGAACTTTCTATAAATTATGTTTCCTCCTAGTTTTCTTTCACCAACTGACTTGCACTCCTTGCTTTCTCCCTTTGCTGCCTAAGTTCCCAGCTCTAGGTTCTAGTAATTTGTCAATAAACAGCAAAAGGAGCAGCATGAGTCATATCAAGCTCAGACAAACAGCAGCCTATGGGGAAACTTCTCCCTCTCCAGAGGGTAAGATTTTATTCCCTGGCTTGAAAGACTCAGTACAATTAGAAGGGGAAATGGGAAAAAAGCTGTTCCAAACATGATGTCAGTGTTTCCACTGCTTCATGGGGAAACCATGTCCCCCTCTTATTTTAAAGATGACATATTAGTGCTTATTTTCCTGTCAGTCGTGTGTGTGTGAGGAAAGGGGAGGCAAACGGGATGAGGATTTGCTGGCTTCTTTTACCTAACTACGAAAATATCAAGAGCCTGCACCAGCTGAGAAGTGGGAAGCAGCTGGAATATATCTGGAAAGAACACAGCAGCCAAGCAAGGTCCACAATGGAAAGCTCCCCGCACTGAGGAAATCCTGAGATGGCGCAAACTCCATGGTTCTCAGGGAGCCCTTCTAACTTCATAAAGAGTGACATGAAATGGGTCTGTATTCAGAGGTTAGACAAGGGTTAAAAAGAAGAAAAATATCTAGGTGCAGAATAACTATCAGTATAGACTATTCAACATGAAAAATATAGCTATTTTCCATGTCCCCAAGCCTGATAAAAATAGCTGTTGAGTGTGGGTAGGGTATAGGTTACATACCTGCACTGACCAAATCTGAACATCTTGTTTCTCCATCGCCAAGTGTAATTTAAGGTGCTGTTTCTGTCCAATAATAAAAACAGTTCTCTTACATTTGCTCCCCAGTATCTGTGTATGATGTATCGGAATATTTGGCACAAATCTATGCATGAAGATGCATGACAATATATGCTCTTTGTAGAGCAGGATGGTGGTAAATAATACAACCCCAGGTAGACCAAAGCACTGCAGCATCTTCAGTCCCCCTGGGCTGCTAATGCTATGGGGAACCACAAAAGTCAAGGCTGATGGAACAAGAGGATCCAACAGGACCACAAACATTCAACGACCACATTTTGGGCTTCTCTTGAGTCAGAGATTGCTGATTATTTGCCCTTTTATTTCCAGGAGCATCACTCTGTTTGCCAAGAGCAATTGGTATGCCAAATCTGAAATATCTTCTGAGTTCCAGCTTTGTAAGTAACCAAATGTCACCCCTTCTCACCACTGTCTTCAACCACATACTGCTCTTTCCACCACTTCTCTCACCTGTGCCACCAGAGCAGCTCCCCATCATGTCTCACTTTTGCATGTGCTACTGCATTTGACGCTACAGCATCTGTCTGTCACTGGCAGTTTGCTACATCCACAGGGAAGCAGTTAGATCCATGAATAATCCCCCCTGCTGTTTCTGTGTGGTGTGCATATGTTATAAGCAAAGTGTAATAGTGCAAATATACATTAGTTACGTTAGTGTCCAGGCAAAGGCAGAAGTGCCTGCAAATAGTATCACCCTTGTGAACATTTTCCTTCCCTTTCTTCTGTAAATAGAGTGTAACGCTTAAATTCCTGTCCCCATCTCTTCCCTCTCATCATGCAAAGTTCAGCAAGAAATGTGTGTTTATTTATAGAGGTAAGCAATTAAATCCATGTCTCATCTTGACTCTGTCTACCCCATTCCATTAAATACTATTCCTCAGACATTAGAAACAAAGAATAGAGGGATAAAGTGTCTCTCAAACATACATACCAAATAGCAATGTGTTTAGCATTTTTGCTCTTATAGATTGCTTTTCCTCATTTTGATAGTGACTTTGCTGCTTTCCATATAAACAATACTCAGTAATCCTCTCTTTCTTTTCCAAATGGCTTCTGAAATCAGAGATGATGTCCTGCCTCACAGGGCAGCAGCTGGGTTGCCTTTCTCACTCCAGGAGTAACTGCAACATATGATTTTCACTTTATTATGTTATAAATTATGAAGTCATGGAAGACTGTCAGAGAATAAGATACACACGTCCTTGCAATGTAACACTGCACTGCCTCCACATCCATCCCAGTGGACACTATGCTACACGAAAAGACTTAGGAAGAGGGGAAAAATTCCTTTCCCATCAGCAGCTGGATTCAGACACTACCTGTGGCTCAATCTACTGGCTGATTCAGCTTTCTCTTGTGGTTATAATGAAGTAACCCTGGCTAAGATAGTGCACGGGGGACATTAAGCCACTTGCTCAGAAAATTTAATCAGGCACAATATGATCCATTGTCCTTTGCTTGCTTCATATTAAGGAAAATCAAAACCAGCTTATAGCAGAGGTTAAAGAACAGACATCTTGCTCATGCATGTAGCTATTGTCAGTCAACAAAATGCAACAGCCACATGGAGAATGGCAGAGTAGCTATGGAAAATATCTGCAGTTCTAGTCTTCTAGCGAAGGGAAGGATCTGTTTGTGGGATTGAGTACTTCTACCATGCTGAGATCCCATGTCACTTAACCTTCCCAGGCTAAACCTCTGTCTAGGAAGAGAGCCAAGCTCAGGTGTTTCAAACTCTTCAAATGGAGAACTGTATCTTATAGGAGACAAAGCCTGTACTAGTAAATCACCTCTACTCTCATTTACTATCAACAGATATCCTAGGGCAGCTACTGTAGTGACACAGTCACATTAAGACAGTTTTCCATACTTACTTCGCCCTCCTCATATAGTTTAGCATATCCTGAAGCAAAAACAAATCTTAAATACGTTGTAACAGATCTGCCAGAAAGGCTGCAGGAAGTACAAGACTGAGCAGAGAAAACAAGAGGATTTGCTGGCACTTGAACAGCGGAGATGGGGTGTGGGGCAAGGGAGCTCTTCCAGGTAATGAAGAGAACAGTGGAACTAGTAAAAAAGAAGATGATGAAGAAACAGGAAAGGAAGAAGAGAATATTTGACCTAGGAGGGAAACAAAAAAGGAGACACGGGGTAGATAATGGAAATTCTCATGAATTCCAAACACTGAAACCTCTCATGCTTTCTCCCTTCCAACAAATGAGCCAGAAATCATTTATTTAATTAGCCTTTTTGTGTTTACTGTCACTCAATTTATCTCCCAAACAATGGTTCTTACTACAACTACAAAGAGTCATCAAATGGAACACTATAGGAAATCTAGTTATTTTACTCTATACCATTTCTTATCCAGGACAAATTAGATGGTTTTTCCCCTGTTATTTCCAGGAAACCTGCAGTTTGAAAGAACAGCTTGTAGAATATAGGAACTAGTACAGCACAAAAGATGGGCATGAAAATTCTGCAGGGTCTGAATGCTTAACCATGCACTCAGTTCAAATCCTCTGATCCTGATGTGGGAACTATTGTATTCCAAGTTCCTCAGGAACATTGTTTTCTCCAGGAAATCTATCTTCTGTCATACACACACGCACACATATACATACGTTTGCTTGCGACTGCTGCCTCTGATCCTCCCTCCATCCAGTCCTCTGTGTTACATTCACCATGTTCTTGAGAGCACTCCAAGTCTCTGTGGCCCATTAAAAGCTGAAGTCTGCAAACTGACCCGTGGGAAGCTGTTCAAGTGTAAGGGCAAACATGCTCACTAGGAAAACTCTTGTTGAACCATTAATGCCAGACCAGTTCCATGCAGAAGTGTGTAATTAGTCCAGATAACTAATATGGGAAGCTATTTCCCCGGCAGTTTGGGAGGTTTTGAAAGCCATAACAAAGTTATAAATCATGAAAGGACAAAGATGAAATGCTGTTTTAAATTATCAAATTCACTCTCCTTGAGGGTGCGTACAAGAGAATGGCAACCCATTAAGAAACAAGAACCAGCTGAGTTTAAACAAAACTCAAATCACATGACTTTTCACTGAACAGTGGTGATTACACAATTGTTGTTCCATTATATAAGTAGGGACTATGTTGCCTGCAAATAATCAAGTTTAAATCTTGAAGGTCCAGAGACGTAAACATCCTCCCCATTGGGAGTCCAAAGGTCTTTCTGAAAGAAGCATCGATCTCATTATACTAAAAATATCTAAAGTGATTAGATTTTGTTATGGGTAACATCTTCGCCGAATCTCCTTTATAAACATTATTTTGTTTTTAATGATTAGAAAAAGCCACAAATACCAATCTGGTAAGCATTATTGATTTCAGAAAGATGGGCACTATGGAGAAAGCTTTTTCCTGAATTAGGACAATTTCATTTTTGCAAGGATTTGCTGTTTTAAATTGTTAGACACTTTCAGTTATTATATCTTTTTCCCTACAAAATGAACAAAACACATCCTGTCCAGCTTCATCTGACTCTGGTAAAGAGTAACAGGAAAGAAAGCAGATGAAGTTCAGTAGTTATAAGAAAATACAGTGTTTTCATCTCCTTTGTCACAGTCCAGAAAGCTGCTCTAAGAACAAAATGGCTGCTGAATAGTACATTCAGAGAGCTACGTGCAACCTTTACATAGTGCGACCTCAGTGCATTTACATTCAAATGAATCTGGAGAGGGCTTAAATGCATAAAAGTGCAATAGACATCAATACCAGTCCTGATATTTTGATTTCCTAGATAAGAAACCATGATTCTGACCCTGCATATTGCTGACATTCAAATAAATGAAAAAAATCTCCCTGTAACAGCTGGCATTAATTCAACAGCTTTTTCTCCAGAACAATCCAAAATCCTTAAATGGTCCTACTAATCCTAGTGGTAAGGAAGCACTTCACAATCTTTAACACTACTCTAGTACACCGAAGTGATATACCACCCCCACCGCATGCAGATCTAATGCAGAGAGGCGATATTGTACTCGGGCTTGAGTTCTCTTAACCTTATTTCTACACGCTAGACCGCCTCACAACCTTTTTGACCAGCTGGAATCTGAAATAAGCTACCTATGTCTCTGTGCAGAGAAGCAATAATGCAGACTGCAGACACTCTTGTAGGATGGTCCCAGCAGGCTCAGCAGCTACACTCTGCAAAACCGAGCTTCAACTCACGCGTTATCGTGAAATCATTATTGACATCAGCTCAGAAAGTAACGAGCTAACCCTCACCCGGTTTTCCTTACCTCTGATTAAAATCAACAGCAACTGGATACCTAAACAGCTTTTAGAAGTTACACAGCCAGCTTAAAAATCAAAGAAGCCTGTGGGACAGCAAGAAATTGTACAGCAGCATTCCCGTTCTTCAATATTCTCTCTTGTCTAAACTGAGTAAAGCCAAAATAAAAATCTAACCTGGACCCCCTTTCCACAGAACTTTGTCCAGAGTTTGTTAGACTCTTACTGATCTGGTCAGCGATCCCAGGTTTGCTGCTGAAAGCAGAATCCAGGCTTTTCAGATTCAGGCTCAATGATTTGCACAGTTCCCCTAAATATACCCGTAAATAGAGCTTTCAAAATCTGCAATAAGACTCATATAAGGAGTAAAGCCCAGACCGACATAAATCTCAGAAAATGTGTTTGGTTCGGATGAGCCTAAAGAAGTTTGAACATTGAGCCAAATCTGTTTAATCTGGAAATGATGCTGGAAATCTCATAAAGTCAGGCTTTCTTGAAAGATTTGTAGTACTTCCTTATTTTCATATGGTCAGAAATTACTATAAGAAAAATGTCTTTTCATGCTATTTCAGTATTTCAGCTTTAAGTTTGGGCCAAAATCAAAGCTGCTTTAACTTTATTTTCAATAAGCTCTAACCAGCCTGTAAAAAGAGGGCTGGAATTAGCTTTAGGTTGATATGTCAAGATATCTTCCACAATCCTGAATACAATACTCTCATGCTTTTTGAGCTTTTTTTCTGATCGATCAACTATATTTCCATTTTACCAGCAAAGTTTTTGACTGGTACGGCCAAGGTAGTCCCCTCTTGTCAGGATAATACCCACAAATTTTAGACTCTCAACTTAGCAGGGGACTCCTGCTTACATGCTTCCTCCCACAGTTAACCATGTCATTTAGCCTTCTCTGAGGAGCCACCCTGGGGCTGCCTGAACCGCACACAGCTCAAGAACAGCAGAACAGCCACTCTTCCCACAGAGGGAACCTCTTGTTCAGCAGCACGAGTGCCTTGTGACTTTGAAGTAAATACTCTCAAATGCAATTCTCTGGTGCCCATTGGCTTCAGCAAGGTTTTTATCTGCACCAGATGCCTGCTAATGAAAAGGGGTTGCTGCTGCTTCTGCCGAGTCCAAAAACAGAGTGGCAGCAGTGAGCCTTGCCAATTCCGGATCTAAGTCTAGGAAAGTTGCATTTTCCAACCCCACCAAAAGAAATGCTTGTCACATTATTCATACATGTGGTCTCTTACCATATGAAGAGGCAGGCTGAGAAAGGGATAAGCCAATGTTAATATTTGCACAAACCAACCCAGCCCAGAATTGGAACAAGCGAGACAGTATGTCCTTGAATCTTACCGTAGAGACTAAGCCATGAGAGACCACTGTTTAGCCAGCCATCAAGGGGCTCCAAGGATGATTGCTCATGAGCCTTAATGGATATTTTGAACCCCAAGTTCTGTGACCCTGGTGCACAGACTATATAGTAACAGCGATACAAGGATGCCTCAGCAGTACCAGGATTCTGGCTGTATGCCATACCAATTAGGTGCTCGTAATACTACAGCATCGTAAATATGTCTGATACTGGTCTCTTGCCACCAGGTCCGGCTGTCCCTCTGTGGCCTGTTCCCTATCCATACCTCCTCTACACCATGGCAGTGGGGTGAGGGGGCAGATGGAAACAGATCATTCTCCCCTGTTCCATCCCTCCAAGGACACATCTCCCTCTCTGGAGCAGAGCAGAGCTTCCCTGCATGCAGGCTCACGAGGAGGTGACAGATGTGGTGGCACAGAGAGGCTTCTCCTACAATGTGGTGCAATAAGATAGAGAGTAAGCCTCCCTGCTCTCTCCCTGCTGCTCCGAATATAGATTGCATTCAGATTCCTCTCAATTTCTTTCTCTGAAAATGCAGAGTGCAGGCAAAACCAAAAGGATCTTTTGCCATACAGAAGTGTTCTGATGTTTGGAATTTCTTGTTGTTAATAATATATTTTTGTTAATAAAGGCCCTTATCAGAAACACGTTGCCCACATTTGCATGAATAATCAAATATTGGAGGGAATGCTTTGGAGAAAAACAGAGAAAATGCATGTTTCTAAAAAAAAAAAGCAAAAATAAAACACTTTATCCAGAGAAGCTACAGGATATCCATAGGATATTCTGGGGATTACAAATAAGATTTGGAACTGGAAGCAATAGAACAATTATCCCTCTGGCCGAAAGGAGAATAAACTACTCCAACTTGATTTAACAGGGGGAAAGGGCTCTAGAAGAAAATCCGTGGCAGTGAGTATCTAGAATTTTCCAAGAGCCAAGATGCTGGCAGAGAACATCACAAAATCCTACCTTAGGTGCCAAAGGAATATTCCAGTTAATGAAACACGCATTATTTTTTTAATAATGGAAAAATCTGCCAGATTTTGTAAAAGATGCCTTGAAAAAAATTATTCCTTCTAGCAATATTTCCAATTTAAGAAAATCTCTACTGAGCAGGAGACCAATTTTAGACTGGAAAGGCTTTTACCTATCCCAGAGGACTTGTGGAGATGAATACAGAAAAGGGTGCAAACAAGTGACTGGGAACCAGGGGGAGTTTGGTCTGGCAAAGCAAGAGCTAATAGAATGTGATAGGGATGCTTCATGGATGGACTGGAACAGAACACAAACAGATGAGGAAAACATGGATAAAGTAAATGAGGAAGAAGTAACTTAAAATTTAGGAAATCTTAGGAGAGGGTTAAAAAACTGTTTCAGGTGAAAAGGCGGAGGGAAGGGGTTTTTTTTTATTAATCCAATTCTCTAGGATAGCACGTCATTTAGCAATATAACATGGTGGCATAATATCTGGAGTGACATTCATGGGTATAAATGTTAGGAAGGGAGAGAGCTAGGTTAAAAAACGCTGTTGGCACAAGAACTTAATCTTGATGAAATGAAGTTCAGCAGTCTTGCTCCAAGCTTTCACTAATAAATGGCCATAAGCTAGGCAGTAATACGCTAAAGTTGAAACAAGAAGGATTTTAACCATCATAGATAAGGTTTTGAAACAGCCTCCTCACAGGGGTAGTGGGACTCAGTCTTGATTTGAAAATCCATCTTGATGCATTTATGAATGCCACTATGATATGGATGCTTGACAGAGCCAGAGACTGGACTCGACCTTGAAAGATCTTTCCAGCCCTTTTTCCTAGTTCCTCCAACAGCACTGTACCAGTCAGTTGATGCCTATGTCCGCTTTAGCACAGGGCTGCACTGCATTCTTCCCAACACCCCAGACTGAAGCAATTTCATAACCACCAGCTGAATAAAAAGCAAAATCTTTCTTACAGGAAATGCACCAGCCCTTCTTTCGTGTTTGGACTGCAATATCGAAAGGCCTATCATCCAGCAGCCAGTGCGGCTTTGTTTGAAACCTTCAATAAAACAAACTTCAGCAACACTTTGGAAAGGCTTCACTGAAAGGAAAGGCCAAGTTTCAGATATTACAATGTTTCCACAGCTAGATTGCAATTGCCTCTTTCTGCAAAGGTCAGAAATGTTTAGTTTCACAGTCTTGCTCCTGCCCATCCCAGAAACTGGGAAGATTTGTAGAATTTGGATCCATACACCCCTTTGAGCTCCAGCATTGCCCCGAAGGACTCTAGTGGAAGCTAAGTGCCTCATCAAGACCATGCATAAACAAATCTTGCTTTTCTACAACGTCTTTACGATGAGTAAGCAGAGAGTTTGTTGTCTCTTAGTTGGGTAGATTCTAAATATTTTACCCATTTTGCTTTGCTAGCATTCTGCTCTCATTAAAGAGTTAATGAAGAGCACCAGATTTCAGCTTCTAGCAGGGCCTTGTAGTTAATACTTCATGACACAAACACTGGTCAGGCAAATATCATTTATTTACATTGTGGCTAAGTCAGTAGCCAGACTTTCTACCACACTGACACGCAACAAATAAAGTAAACTGCATCCAGGCTTTCTGAGATACATGGGAGCTGGCAGGAAGCGAAGGTATAATAGCATCCTGCCAGCTGTTCACCAACCTTACTCCTGATGGGTGAAAATTTCTCCTTTGCTGAACTGTTGCCTAGGGCAAGCATAAACAACACACTCACTTGTCCCAACATAAAAGTGGGGCGTACTCAAAACAGTTTTGGGGCAAGGATTCAGAAACAGTGTCCTCGTCAGGGTGGACACTAAAGGAAGACACCTATTTGGGCTCATGCTATTTTTTGTATATTCACAGTGCTACACAACTGAGCTTTCTCTCTCTAGCCTTGTTCATGATGAAGAACACTGTACAAAATTTTCTTCTTTGCTTTAAAGAGCTTACACATGAGAACAACTCAGTAAGTCTCTGATTTTGCAAACATGAACAAATGAGTAACTTCACTACAGCAAGCAGAGAGCTGCCAGATGATGGTTTCAAATACATCAGTAAGCCTCAGCTCAGAAGGATTGAAAAGCAATCATTTAAAAGATACAAAACAGTGTTTTGCTTAAAACCCATCAACCAGCCGTGACCATAATCCTTTTTTATGACCCAGAACACTTAACAGCTCTGCCCACACTACTCATGCATTTTGGGCCTGAGCCAGTTCTCAGAGCTTGCCCATCAAACAGCTCAGTCCTAAAACCCACCAGCCTCAGAGATTTACAGCCTGAGCACTTCTGCAGCTCAGAGTAGGCCATTTCCTCTTCCATGCATTTCAGGTGGATCAGAAATAGATGGGGTTGAATCTGCTGTAGCCAAGTCCACAGCACTCCCAAAGTCCATTCTTCCCAAGCCTGTCACTGGTGTTTTTAGTCAACACTACTGTCAGGTCAAGACAGATACACATGGAAGAAGGAAAAGAGTTCTCTTTGCTTTTCTCTTAGTCCTGGAGGGCTTCAGATCATGCCAAGCCAACTGGTGTTTTGGTGGAACTTTGTCAGTAGCTCAGCCTGCAAGACCAAAACCTCAGCCAATGGAGCTGCACATATAATCAAAGTCCCCTCAAGGCCTTAGGTTGGATTTGCTGCATGAAGATGGCCAGCATGTGACAGCATGAAGCTCTAGTTTGTGTCTTTTCAGTAAAACACTGGTTTTTATTCACCAACATGAAAAAACACACTGGACTTGTTCAGCTTCTAATGCTGTTCTCAGCATAAAGAGAACTGAAAAGAAAATACTCACAGGCTTCCCCTTGGGATAGAAGACCATCATCTATTTCAGTGGGGGAAAAAGAGCAATTCGGTTTTCACCAAAACTGAAGAAAACACAAAGCACTGTCTTTGCAAGAAATGGGATATGATATGTCAATATTTCAAAGGGCTTTTTGCTGGTTAAAATGTTTTTATGATAGTAAATTCTTCTAAGAGGGAGATGATGGAAAGGAAACCCACAGAAGGATGTTCTTCATAATATCCCACTGATTTTAAAGGATCAGATTTTCTCCCCTAAAGATTTGGTACTGGCATTAATTAACCTCATTTCCAATAAAAGTTGGACTCTTCTGTTCTTAAAACTCTCCAATGACAGCAATTTCACACACCCCTAGGCAATTTAGTGCCTCAGTCTCCTTAGAACATCTTTTATAACATATTCCCTAAAATTTCCTTTCCTGTGATTTAAGTGTTTGACTACTGTTCTTATTTATACTGCACATGAAGAACAGTTTAATCTTTTGCAGCTAACTTTTGTGTATTTAAAGAACATTACGTCTCGTTCAGTTCTCCTCTCCACATTTAATAAACCCCATTCTTTCAGCCATACACCAAAGGTCATGGTTGTTTTTAAACCTTTGATCATTCTTATTTTTCTCCTCAAGGGTTCCTCCAACTGCTCTTCACCTTTCCTCAAGTGCATTGCCATTTGTGAAGGTCTACCCACCAGGAAGCTGGGAGCCCAGGATATAAGAGATCTGAAGACAGGGAACAATAAGACAACTAAAACCTCAGAACAAAACTATATCATCTGGAGGATGTTTGCTCACAGTACTTCTTATTCTAGTACAACTTCAAAAACTCAGGATTATGAGGTAAAAGTTCAGGGTACTTATCTTATCTGAATATGTTTGCACATTCTTAGCCGTGAGTCAAAGCTTCTTCAACCAGAGTCCAGCTCTGTGAGTTTAAGTTCTTTGAAGTCAACAGTAGATGAGGCCTGTCTAGGTCAATCTGTTACTTTTGGAAGCAAGTCTGTTCCATTATCATTTCCCCTCCTCTCCTCTTTTGCTGGTTTAACAATGCAATTAGTGTTTCCTGATTTCTCGTTCCTTAAAAAAGTAGATGATGGAAGCAAGCATCGTGGATTTTCTTTGCTATAATGGGGGGAGGGGAAGCAAGAAGATATGCACAACATAGCACCAGGATTTACAAGCAAGTTAGATGAGAAAGCAACAAGACCCAAAGAGAAAGGAAGATGGAAGAAGCATAGGGTAAAAGTGATGTGATCACCTGTTTTTTACTCACTTTTATGAGATTTAGGCAATCCAGAAAAGCTACAAGGTCAAAACCCACTCTCTCTCTAGACATCTAAAGCCAATATCACCAGATTTCACAGAAGAAACAAAATACTAAGGGACTCCATGTTGACCACAGAATGGATTTCCTCTCATTACTTCCTATTTGTTCGTGTTCTGAAAATAAACCATTCTTCCTCCAAGGAAGCAGATGAAGATTAGGCAATGGAAAATGAAACCTTGCTTAGGGGTGAGGAAATTGTAGGCATCATTTCACAGCAGAGACATATCCATTTACATGAGAAAGATTGGCCAAATTGGATGACATTACCACATGTCTAGCATCCTGCTCCACAGGCATGCCGGAGAGCAAGCCTTGTTACATGTAAGCACCACATCAATCGTAATGAGCTTGCACCACGAAAGAGAAGGCAGAGGGGACAAAAAAACACACTTTTCAGATCAAGTTCTGCTTTCTTTCTGCGAAAGCCATTCACAAAGGCATCATTCACAAGCTTAGATCTGATTTGTTTTGGTTTTGACCATTTTTTAACATGACTGTTAAGCGGAATGTATGTGTACATACACACTCCCGGAGGAATGTTATTTACAGAGGAGGATTAACGTAAACAGTTATGCAGGCTCTGGTGATCTAGTCATTCACCTTAACTAACCAAGCAGCCTAAACACATCCATCTCCATCAGCCTGAGTTGTCTGAGCTCCCTGTGCGCTGCTCCTGATTTCTAAGTTTCCATTCACTGTTTCCAAAATGTTGATATATTGACTAGAACAGCAAGAACTGTTTTCAGTTCTTTTTCTGAGTCAGAGTGAAACTTGCCTTCAAACTAGCTACTCGATTCACATTTTTTTTTTTCACTCTCTGTGCCTGCACCCTGACCACAGAAGTCCTTTCCAAGCTTTTCTCCCAAGCGTGCTTAATGCCAGTTTTACTGGGCTGCTGTTCATAACCTCGAGCCAGGGGTAGGTCACTCAAAGTGCTATACTTTTTCTCCCTGTGCCTCTGCTTAAGCTGCTGAACAAAAAGGCCAGCCTAGTTTAGCAGCAGATTTCCCCCCCACCCCGCCTCCCCACTTCAGCTTTTCTGAGTTAGCTGAAAGATAGGACAGGGAAGGAGTCATAATTTGCTAGTCCTCGTGCCTGGGCTTGGTAGGCAGTAGTTTTGTACAGCACCTTCCCCGACTTCCCCATATACCAGGGATTTACATTTTATATTAGAGACAGTCAACATACAATTGTATTGTGCAAGGTAAAATGAGATTCATTTGCATGTGGATTATCTAATTAGATTTTACAGAGACTTATATGCTGATACGGTAATGTTTCACATCCATTTGCACTTTCTCTTGCACAGGAAAAAGAAAATGAGTATCAGGCAGCAGAAAAGAAAGCAAATTATGTGTTATTTCTACGCATATTTATAATATATACATTAGAAAAATGTCATTGTCAATAACGAGATGCTGAACAATCACAGTAATAAAGAGGACTGGCTACTATGAAATATTTGATGGAAATATGAGGGGATTCATCATCTCCAAATGAGGTGCCATTTACATGAAGATGGAAGCAGCTGTAATTCCCACTATTAAGTAATAGCTCTCACCTCCTCCGTTCTTCTACAGTATCATCATTACCATTTATGATTTTTAGCTGTGCATGATACATGCAGAGGGAACTCCATTATACCATGCATTTGGAAACTCAGGTGAAGGGAAAACACAGTCTTCGCACAGTGAATCGTTCCAAGGGCAATCATACAGCAAGACATGTACGAAAACTCCCTCTGCACTCCATCCAGGGAGTCTGCTCTGCTCTGTCCTCCTTCCAGAGAAAACAGCAGTTCAGTCCCAAGGAGGCTAATCCAAGCCCAAGCCAGCCCTGAGGCAGCACCCAAGCAGGGCACAGCCTGCACCCCGGCAGCCCCAGGGGAACCCCTGTGGGAATTCCCTGCCCACTCTGTGGAAACAGGGAGGCAAAGCAGCTCTGTACATGGACAAAACATAGAATAAAGGGCTCTACACTGTTCTCTGCTGCTAGCTTTGCACAAAAAGGCCGCCTGTCATCCTGCCCCCCATCCTCCTGCAGCAGCTCCCCATGCAGCCCTTGCACACCCTGATGCACGCAGGTCCCCTGCACAGGGAGTCTGCGCGCTCCCAGGGGCACTCATGGCAAGGGGAGCCTGGCATTTGAATCTGGATCAAGCTTACATGTTCTGGTTAAGCTAAAGTTATGCTTTTCATATAGGGATAACAAAGTGCTGTGTACCTGGGAGCAGGAAGCCAGGGAAAGCCCTAGAATTTACCTAAGTTGCGCTCACAGCTTGGAGTAGTTGGGAAAGGGATTTTGAAAGAGACAGGAGGAAACATGCCCTTCCGCTGTACCTTTTGGGGAAGAAAGAGCCACTCAAGGTATTTTAAGTCACGGAGTTGCATGGAGCCTGAGATCTGAATGCTGAGGTGGAATCTCTAAGGAGAGCAAGCCTTGTGAAGGCACTCTGGTAGACTTTCTCCCATACTACTCCTGTCTTTTGCATTTTGTCTTCCAAAATACAAGAATTTGAGGATTCTCTTTATTTCCCTCAGCATTCTGCTCTGTATCAGATCTTTAATACATGCATAGTCATTTGAATGTGTTCCTGAAATACTAAATTTATAGCACATATGTAGGCCATCTGTACATGGATGCACATTTCTGACAGAGAAATCACGTGCAGAGATAAGATAGCCTTAGGCAAGCACGCCTGGAGCTCACACTGAAAATCACTTCAGCTGTGAAAAAGCTGCACGACCTCCTGTGACAGCACATCTTACAAGCAAGAAATGCACCTCCAGAAATTACAGACTTAATCAGTAGTTACATTTCCTTGCGGAACTCCAAAGTGTTGGATTCTAGACCTTTTGTGCAGCCAACAGGACCTGGTATGAATTTTCTCTACACATAGGTCTAGCTTATTGCTCAGGTTCTTGTATTTTCAGTTTGCCCTGGCTGGTTAATGCTCTTTCTCTACAAACTGCAGCACCCTTGAAAATGTTCTACATTAGGAGAACTCTCCAGTTTTAAATATAACTTTACTTATGATTTATAGGGAATGTAATTAAACCAAAAGTGTGACCCTTCAGATAAATACAAGCCAAAAAACTGTTGCTATAAACATACTGTGGGCTTTCTGCCTGCTAGTCTCTTGAGCCAAGCTGCTTTATTTGTACACTGGGATTCTTAAACACAGATGTACAGTAAAGATGCACATCCAACAGTCTTCACAGGGTGAACCATGGATCCCTGTGGTATCAAACAGTGATCCTTAAAGAGGGGTTTACCTTTATCTGTACATTTGGAAAGGGCAAATTAAAACATTGTGTCCTCCTCCCCGCAATTATTTCTTAGTGCTGGATAAGCTGTGGCAGAAATCTGCTTTTTTATTCACTCCATGGTTATCTGAATGCCCTCTGTACCCAATAAGGAGATCCTCACTGCGTACCCATAGTTATATGAGTTTGATGTAATAGATCACTTTTAAAAAATGCTTGTTTCTTCATTGACTGTAATACAAGCCAGACATTCCTCTTAAGACTAAATACCTGAGTTTTAGACAACAAACTGAGGTTAATCCTATCTTGTGTGCCAAATATCTGCAGTTCAGGGCTTAAGCGTTTGTAGAGTACCTATTTTGGGCTGATGTGAAATGCCAGCTTGTGCAAGATAGACAGCTAGTGTAAGCCAAATGAAAATGCAAAGGCATGAATGAGCAAATTTAGAAAAAAATCCAAAGATATCTCACTGAATTTTGAAAAAATATCCATGAACATATATTTGTGAATTAAAAAAAATCTGGAGATGCAATGGATTTTTAATGATTGCAATAACTGTGATTGACTATCTTAGTTTCTCTACCTCCCTGTATGTTATATGTGATTCTATAAGGGGAACGACCGAAAACCTTATCCTGAGCTGAAAGAGAAGGAAACGGAGGCATGTGGACCTCCTGAAATTCAATAGGACACCCCATTTTACAGCTGCTCTTCCTGATCTTCCCCAGTGAGTACCAAGACAACCATGTGGACAGACAGATGGGTGTTCAGGGGAACAGGGACAGATCAGGTAGAGTCAGAGGAGACAGGATCTAGGAACTATTTGTAGGCTTCACCTTTTAAAGTCCAGCCACTGATTCAAAAGGATATTCTGTAGAATCCAATACAAAAGATGATCTGGGGCCAGTCTTTCAGTCACAGGAGTCAGGCAGTTCAGTTTGCACAAAAGCATCGCCAAGACCTGGCTGAAAGTGGTATGCAAATAGCATAAAAGTGAGGTGCCCCAAATCTGCCCGCCCAAAAAATCTATAAAGAATTTTCTTCTCTTAGATGTTTTACCCTTGGTCTTATTGTTCTGAGTAAAGCACAAATGAAAATTCTGCAAAGCGTTGCTGGCCTACAATTACACAACAGTGAATTTCAGAGAAAGTCCACAGAGGCAGCTTTGTGATGAAAACCTAACACCACCTTGTTTCCTTAGGCTATGCCTACATCTACAACTTAAGGTGCAGAAAGATTTCTATCCTAAACATTATTTTTGTTGTGAATTGGTCCTGTTTAGTTCCTGCCCACAGTTGGTTTTACTCACATATTTTGCGGAATTTGTAGGAAAATCCATTCAACCATTTTTCAGTTAGAAGAAACACAGTTATTGCCACATACTTCCCCCACACAAATACCTCGTGAACAGCTGAAACTTTTAAGTACAGATCTTGGCCAGGCAATAGCCTTGTCAGGGGTGTTTGGAGATATTAGACATGGCTACAGTGAGTCAGTATTGCTTTGCCCAAGCATTAAAAAAAAAAAAACAGAATTAATCACAAGACTGCCTTAAGTCACCAGATTAGATTATTTTTTTTCTTTTCGCTTCTGAAATTTTAGGATTCATGTGTTGAAGATTTTCTCTACAGTTATGATGCCTAAAATCAGGGGAGAAAAAAGATATTCATGTTCAAATATCATATTCCAACCTTTGGGGCTGTAAGGCAAAACTCAAATATTCAATGAATTATAAATCATGAGATGGGAATTTAGACGAACTCAGTTTGTAGAAGAAAAAACAAGTTAAATTATGAACTTTAGAATGCCGTTCATGCCACATGTCCAGAAGTTTGACTGCTTATTTAGTGGTTTAGTAATAACTGGTCACACCCATTCTGCCATACAGTCCATACTTAAAACCTACGAAGAACAGAGGGAAGAGTTACAGGAAATCGTTCTGCAAGAAAAACAGTGCAGGGTTTATATCTGGCTAGGACAAGGATGCTTGGCAACACCATAAAGGGTCCCTCAACTAGTAAGGGAAAAAATGCAGTAATAATTATGTTGACACAGTTACAGTGTGGAGAGGCTTCTAGTACAAATGACATTTTCATAATCATTCAGATAAGAAGAAAACTTTTTTCTTGCTATCTTCTGCTAGTCATAAATTCAATGGGTTTTTTACTGTCTTCCCTTCTAATTAATGATTTAGGAGGAAAATGCTTTGAGAGGGTTTAAAATTTCCATTTGTGGTGGTTGAGCTGGAATGAGGATTTGCTCTTTGAAGTTGGTTGAATGAGGGCACTGATAGTAAAAAAGAAGATGATTTTTAGGGGATGCTGAAGCTCTTTGCCAATGCATCTCAAATTTAACAGGTAGTTCTGGCCAAAGTAGTTGAGGAAAAACCTTTGAAAATATCAAAACGCTGTCATGTGATGTTTTCACCCTGATTTGCTTTGCTTTGTTTCCTAAATTACATTTTCTAGATCTGCTGGTTTGCAAAAAGAATATATATTGACTCAAAAGGAAGGCTTTAAATCTTTTTATAGTATTCAAAAGATTAAATAACTACAACAAACAAAAAGATTCAAGTCCAAGAGAACAGTTACAGATTGATGCAAAACAAATTCTCTTGAGCTGGTGGGAAGAAAACACTGAAGACTATTTCTTTGTCTTTCTCTCCCTTGGAGCTTTGATTGAAAAAAAACTAAGATGATTTCTTCTCCTTTCTTCAGTTATGCTACACCTAGAAAATAATTCCACCCCATCTTCTATACCTCTGCTGATTCCAGCCTGATTTACACTCTCTTCTGGAAAGTACATGTTTACGACACAGTGATTTAGGAGCACGGAGATTCCTGTTATTTGTCACTGAGAGTGTCGGTACTCCCTGTCCGCTCAGAGGCCTCCATGCTGCCAGCAGGCCCCAGGAAGGGGCTCAGTCTTTTACCTCAGAGATGACGATGTCCCTTACCAGTCAGAAAAGGACGACCTTGTGCTTGCACACAGTGCAGTAGAGGCAGCAAGGGAAGAGGATGGAGACTGCTAAGCCGTTTCAGCCTGAATGAGATCCATGCTTGCACTATGAGTGTATGAGGGGAGGACTACAAATATTGAGGTGGAGCTTTTTCTGAGGTGCAGCTTCCAGCGTTCCCATCAGGGCGTAGCAAGGGCCAAGGGCCTTGCCAGGCCAGGCCGCAGGGCTTAGGTGGCAGCAGGATCAGGCCCAGTGAGGGGAGCCAGGGCCAGAGACAGCTCAGAACAACCACAGGAACCAGGCTGTGCTCAGCAGGCCTGTGGTAGAGCTGGAGACCAGCACCCTACAGCATTCCTGGGACAGGGACCAAGAGCTGGAACGGGGTCTGGGAGGCTCAGGGTGGCTGGTCAGGGCTGTTGAGGTCTGTTGGTGCCATCGGGACCTCCCCCCACAAGCTGGGCAACAAAGCCCCCAGAAACATGGGCAGCAGTTTAATGGCTGTGGGGTGTTTGTGGCTACCTCAGAGGACAGAGCCAGGACAGGGACACTGGGTGCTGAACAGGGGATACAGCCACCCATGGGGAGGTCGGGGGCTCTTAGGAACCCGGGGGCAGGCAGGCAGTGGGTGCTGTGGGGAAGCCAGAGCCCTGGGCCAGGCTGGTCCCTGGGGGAGAGTGGAAGGGCCAAGGCCCCGGTGGGCCCAGCTCAAAGCTCCAGGTGGTTTGAGCTTGCTGAACAAGAGCTGAGCGGGGTAACAGGGCAGAGGCCTCAGCAGGCAGGGCCTATCCCACCATACCCAAGCAAGGCAGTAGGGCCAACCCAGGAAGGACAGCTGAGAGCCCGCAGCATTGATGAAGCTCCTGGTGATGAGGCTAGTCCAAGTTCCATCCAAATGAGCTTATAGGGTAGAATCTAGAGGAACAAAACAGCGTACAGTGTAGCACAACCCTAACAGAACTAGAGACAGCCCCCACACAAAGCCAAAAAAGGGCTCCATCGCTCCATCTAGGGCTTAAATACAGCCCTGATATGGCTGTGGTCAGGTGGAGTCTGTCGGGGTCGTTAGTGCTCTCTGGGCCCTGACAGGGTTTTTCTGCTAACAGCTGTGATAGGTGTGTGAATGTCTCAGGATTTGGAGTTTTTCATAGTGCCCCAGCTCCCAGACCTGACACGTGGCATGAGAACGTCAACCGCTGTTACCGCGCATCTGTGCTTCCCCAACCTTTCTGCATCTGGAAGAGAACTCAAACGTGTTGTCCGAGTGCATCTGAAAGGCAGAGTTACCAAAACAGAAAGTATGTGGTCTTTTTTTTTTTTTTAAACAGCCTTATGATTTTTGGAAGCTTCAGATTTGCAATATTTGCGGTACATTAAACCCATCCACTTTTATTCCCCACTTTTGATTTTCTTTTGCAATATTCCAGTATCTGAAACACAGAGCTCCAGTAGGTGCCAAAGACTGACACTGTTTGGGAATCTAAAAAACCAAGTGCATGAAGTTTGCATGTCTGTGATTTCATTTATGTATAAGTTGTAGGATAGGCAGTTTTCAGTATACCAAATTACAACAGCCTTCCCCTTTGCCACTCATGTAGGAGCTGAGAAATATTGCTTTGATCTTTCACTTTGATTTTGTTAGTAAGACTGTTGCACAGCATTTATTTGGTAAATTTTAATTTGCTTATAGTCCAGCTTTCTATTTATGTTTTTCTTTAAAACTCTTTGCAATGCACTGACAAAAATCTCTTGTTACATAGCTAGACAACACCTAGCTCCAGACTGTTTTCCCTGAAAAGCCTTGCAGTCATCAGAGCCTTCATTAAGTTAATAGAGGATAGGCAAGTTCACAGATGAAGATCTAAATTCTTAACTCTTTCTAGGTACTATAGGCACTTTGCCTTTTCTACTAAACAAACCCTACATAAGTGAGGAAAGGGTTAACAAGGTCGTTAAAAGGATAATTAATTGGCCTCAGTCAATGATATCAGAGGCAAGCGTTAGGGTTTTCCCCTTTTGATTTGCCAGTAGAGGACAAGGCTTAGCTTAAAAGGCAGTCGGAGAGCTGCCTGGTGGTTTGTGGTATGAAAACTGATTAAGTCCAAGGAAAGTTCTGTTATGGTATGCTCTCTCTGTAGGCTAAAATGATGATTATGGGTTTGGTTAGCTGTAGTTGGCTGTAGCTTATTTTAGCCTATGCCTTGTAGGAGTATGTCCATATGTTTTGTGCTGAGTTTTTAATAGCCTAGAGGTGTAGAATGGCCTAAAGCCTAGAAAGTACTGCTTGCTGAGAGGATGGGCTGGAAGAAAAGAGGATGTTCTGTTTCAGCATAGAGTACTGAGACAGGGCTTAGCTGCATTCTCCTACAGAAGCAGTTGTGCTGTGGTGAAGCTGACTTTTCTTTTGTCTTTCTAGAAGGAATGAAAAGATTAAAAGGAAGCAGGAGTAACATGCAGCATAATGATGTTAACTCTGGACTGCTGTGGTTGGGTGGGGGTTGCTAACTATGGACAATCTCATATATGAAGACTAAAGCTCAAAAATGAAGTCAGATTGCAGTCAGAGCTATCTTAAATCACTTATGTGCATTAAAAACACCTTTGTTCAAGTTAAACCATATTGTCTGTATATGGCTTTAGGGTATGCAGAAACAAAAAGAACCAAAAAAAAAACAAAAGGAAGAAATATACTGGCTGAGCTGTGATGAGTGTGACAGGGCCCCAAGTCCCTCACTAGGTTGTAATAACCCTGATCAACCTCACCTGGGACCCCTACCAACATTCTGCCTAGGGCCCAGCAAATCCATTTAACTCAAGCCTGGACCTTCAGATCTCCTAGAGCTATGTTATAGGTATGTATGTCTCCAGGCCTTCCTTTGGCCCTACGTCTTGCATGGGCTCTGGACATAGGGAGGTAGGTTGGTCATCTCCTGGCAGGACTCTGCATGTCCATAGTTCATCTCTAGTCTTGTGTTTGGTTCTGTCTCTTGTATGGGCTTTGCACCTATGCTGTAGCCTTGTCTCTAAATGTGTCTCTGGCTCAGTTTCCTTTTTCTCCTGGCTGTGCTCCGTGGAGTAACCGACCCTTGTTGCTGCCTGACAAAGTGAAGGAAATGTATGCTTTGTAGATGTACTCAGGGACTTCTTGTCTAAGGTGTTATGTTTAGCCTTTCAGTATTTTGAAGCTATATAAGCTTTACAGTGTCCATTATGGTGATGTAATGGTGTGTTTAATGTGGCTACTGCTCATGCAAAACAACTCTTAAGGCATTTTATTTTTCCTCTCTGGAGACTTGAGGAAGCTGTTTTTATATGCTGCTCCTTTCTGCCTGTATTCTTCTTTTTCATTCCTTCCACATTACATGTGACAGTAGGTGGGACTATGCAGCCAGATAATAGTAATTTATTACAGATCTGTCGAGTTGTTCAAAAGGCTTTCCAGCTAGTACTATTAATTGAGCATTTCTGTTCTTTCCTTGCCTTTAGTGATCTGAGAATACTATTCAAGGGAGGCAATGCCATGTCTAAACTTCTTGCAAGCATATAAGTAGCATATACTGAAAGATGACATATGGAGAACTATTTTTCTCTTACCAGATAAGATTATATTAATCAGTCATGTCTACATGATAGTTATTGTAAGTTTTTGCATTCTGTGCTCCCCGAAGTGAGTCTCCCTATCTTCTTTGTCTCTGCTTGCAGTACAGGATTTTATTAAGGACTCTGTGATCTTCTTTCCTTCCCGCTTTGGAAATATAATAGAAATTTTGCTCCTCCTTATTTTTGCTTTCTGTGTCAGCGCCTTCCTATGTTTGATTGTCTCAGATAAAATGAGTTGGGAACATCAATCAGCTGTTAACATTTCTAGAATTATGATCCTGATAAATTCTCATTCTGGTACTTTCCCAGGTATATGAGGGTATTGTTTATAACCAAATGGGGGAGGGGGGGAAGGGGTTAAGAGCTGGAAGATAATGTTATGGATATTCATTCTAGGCTTGGGGACAGAGAATCCTGTGCTAACTGTAGTTTTTGGGTCAGTCATAACTAGTGTTATAGGGTAAAGGGAAGTATGCATGCTGTACTGTACCACCATGTAGTATGAGGAATGAATTTGTCACTCCTCCCTTCAAAAGAAATCCTCTCCTCCCATAAAAAAAGGAGGTGGCTACAAATGGATGCTAGCTTTCACTAGGAGCACGTATTTCTCATAGTAGAAAGCTAGAACTTTCAGTCCTGCCTGTTTGCCTCTTAATTAGTTGATAGTTTTGCCAGAATTGGTTGTGCTGAATCATATATTATCACCAGGTAGCTGGTTCTACTGCTGTTGGTATGTTTAAAATTAAGTACAATGCATTGTGCATTGGTGCATCTGAATGTGACTTGGTAGTGAGTATCTTGTCCTCTAAAGCCATAGCACTATTGCTAATAAATAAAAAATAAATTTACAGTGAATTTCTCCTTTTAAAGAACATCTTTCCACAGCCTGTGTTGCTGTTTTTCTGCTAACACTAAACACAATGGATTAATTGAGCATGTGAATGCAAATGGTTTCAAAGCAGAATAGCTCATAAGCTTTCAGCTGCACCATTTTTTGGTTACGAACAACTCCCTGGTTTTGTGTCAAAACTCTCTTGTGATTTAATTGCATTTCATCTTTTGGGGCATTCTGAGGAGATAGCAGGAGGCATAGCAGTCTACCTGCTTTCTCTTGGTAATCCATCATCAAATATGTTCAGGCTATCGTCACCCTTGTTCAGGTTCAGGTTATCACTCTTGTTCTCAGAAATTATCACCTGAAGTCACCTTTTAAGTTATGAGTTTTCAAGAAAGCGTTGCTGTTGTAAATGTTCCTAGCTGTTGCAGAGTGAGTGCTTACAACTTTGACTTCCATATTTTTACAGTTCCCTATTGGATAAAATCCATTCTTTATTGGATATCACTTAAAGGTATACATGCAATAAAATGAGACAAATGGAACCCTAATCAAATGTTCTTTAATAGCCGTTTCCAAAGTGCTTAACTATTTGTGATGGAGACACTTGTAGTGTAATCAAGAAGGAAGAATTGTGCTTTGAGCCTCAGATAGGAGCAGAAGCTCCCAATCTAATTATTCTGCTTGTGTTTGGAATGGAAAGGAAACACAGCATTTATAACCAATCCCATTTTGAATGTGAAAACATGAGAGTATGGGCTGGTTTTTGCAAATGTAGATTGCTTTCATAAGGGCTGAACTCAGAAAGAAAACATAGCCCTGAAGCCCACAAAGATGAGATGCAGAACATTCGCTACCCACCCAAAGCTGTTTTGCAATTATGTGACAGATTTGCTTGTCTCATTCTCATGGAGTTTAAGTGAACTTGAGGTAACCCAGCACCAGTGCTGAACAGTTAGCTTCCAGAAGTCACTCTACTGCTTTTAGAACATCAACTTTGACTGGAAGCCAGTGGGATAGGCCCTTAAGTGTTGCAGGCAAAACTCTTTCAGGAGTCTACAGGGCAAGCATCTGTGAGCCATTTGTTCCTTTCCATTCCTTCCTAGCTACTGTTTTACCAGGCAGCTGAATGTAAAGCAGTTCTGTGTTTTGATTTCAAAATCTTGGTGTCCTGAGCCCTGAACTAAGTGGGTCCTGTGGTGATATATGTATTGCAATGTGCAGTCAACGCTGAACTTCAGAGAGGAAAATCATGTGCTGTGTACTGTCTGCCTGGGTTCATTGTTCTGCAGTCGTTTTGTCTGACAGCAGTAAAGGGGTTGTCTGCTTAGCTGTAGTCTCAGTGGGGAAACAGCCTGAGGATGTGCTTTCCCCAAAGCATAAATATCTCCTTTCTGGTCTATTAGGCCTAAACCTTCAGTACCACAGCAGTTGCCAATCAGTCTTTCACATTCATGTTGTGATGAGTCTTTAGCTCTGAACGATGTTTGTTTTCAGTTCAGAGAGTGATGCTCACTGCTGTGAGGATTACTACTGAGAGTGCTAAGCTCTGAAAATAGTAATTGTAGTATTTTGGGGGAGGGCAGGATACAACTTTTACAACACTATGAAGTAGATAGATACAAAATGTTCTGCCTGGCAGCGTTCTGCGTAAGTGTTAAATGACAGCATGTATGCAAGGTGACAGACTACAGCATCTGTGCTGTAAATGCACTGAAATTAAATGTTGTTTTGCATTGTTACAGTTACTCAGTCTGCAAAGAGTAAAATGAATGTTCCTGGATATGTAGTGTTTTGTAAATAGACATAACCAAACCAGAAATTGTTCTATTACCTTGAATGCTCAATACTAATAGAGCACAGGCAATTGACATTCTGTCTCAAAAATAGATAAATGGCTTTGCATAGTCCTTTTATATCTCATGCTGTACCTTGCACCCAAGGACGAGAGCAGCTGAAGACTGGGACCGCTTAAAAACACAGCGGGATAATCCCCTCCTTTGACCAGCTTGTTACAGACACTGTACTGACTTGAGATGGTGTGGGAGGAGGAGAAGTGAGGGGAATATCATTGAGAGCATCTTGGATTCCGGCTCAAACAGAGTCTATCTAATGTTTATCACAGAATTCCTTCATAAAATATAAAGAATTTTTGGTACCATCTCCTTGTTCTAGATCCCATGCTGAAACTTTCTTAAGGATACCTTTGGAGTGTGTATTGTTTTAATTTCAACCTCCTTGCATTTCTCTTGGAAGAACTGAGCACCAACCACATTAGAGTATCACTTTCCCTGTTAACTAAAAATTTGGCATTATCTTACCTCATGTCTGCTTAGAATTCTATACAACAAAAGCAAGATTTAGTCTAATATAGCTCTGTTAAAGTAGATAAATATTTATTATAACTAACATGGGACCAAGTTAATATTTTTCTTAATTCACACTGAGCTTGGCTATAGTGGCTTGTCTGTATTCTTTATATGTAACATGTGCTTAATGTATAAAGTTAGGGTATTGCTGTCATCCTCCCTGGAAAGATGAGGATGTTTTAGAATGTCTGGTTTTTAGTAAAACATAGAAATAAAGATTATTAATGGGGCTAATAGAACCAGCTGTATACCAGGAGGCCTAAAGTTTCTTGCTCTTTATTTATATTCCTGGAAATCGGTGCCTTCTATCCAAAATGTTAGACACTAGCTACCTGTCTAGCTTATTGTCAGCAGACTGCTTCACTGTTGTCCTTGTCTCTGTGTCTGGTAATTTGGTTGGGATGGTTTTTTGTGTGGTTGTTTTTGTTTAGATTTTGTTTGTTTGTTTGTTTTAAACCAGCTTTTGTTGAGCTTTAATTGCCTTGTCAGAGTTCAAAGGAGATAACCCCAATGTTTGCAAAGCTGTTCTTCATTCACGTTCTCATGAAGGTAACAGGACATGCCTGGTTCTTGTAAAGCTTGCAAAAACTGTCTTGAATTCTGGCATTTCTTAACTATGGACTTCTTGACTTCGTAGCTGATAGTACTGTGATACTTAGTCCAACTGTGGTATTTGCGCAATGCTCAGTGTTTACAAGTCATGAGTTCTTTTACTATAATTGCACTGTAGATCACTCTATTTGAAGTGGCAGATTTCATTATGTTGGTGGCAATTTTGGCACAACAAAGTCCATATGCAACTGAATTTTTTGAAAAATATCAACATGAGAACGTGGAAATAATTGTTTTTCAGGCTGCGGTTTCTTATTCTCATCCAAGTACAGCACCTGCCCATGCTGTCCTCGGAAGAATGCTCTAGGACACTCAATGCTGCTGGCTAGAATGCAGGAGGGTTCAGCCACATGCTGCCTTCCCTGCTTGTGAAAGATGCTGAGGATAGGTTTGCTATCACCTCTCCCTGTTGAGAGGTTCCTGCTGCTACAGAGTTAGTGATATGTGTATGCTGCTAGAATCATTCCAGGTGAGAGGGGTTTGCACATGTGCATGGGGCAAGATAAAGCCTAAACTGGTTGTCCAGCTGAAGATCTCTGTTTTGAGGCTTATTTATTTATTTAATGGTAGCTGAAAGACTGATGCTGGCAACAAATCCACTCAGTTCTTTATAGGTATATTAATGATAAGCTACTGCCTGCTAAAACTAAAAGCTGAACTGCCAGGAGGCAGTAAGGTGATAATCAGTCACTGGCCTTACAAGAAGTCTTGCGAATGTGCTTGTTCATGTGAGATGAACTTTTGTAATTTGCCTGCCCAGAGGAAATGAAGAAACTTCTCAACTCAGAAGTTTAGAGAATCTTTTAAGGTTTACCTAGAAAAGAAAAGAGTAATATCTAATCACTGAGTCCCAGCTGTCTAGCCTGACACATTTTCGTGATTTTTATCGTCCTCTGCTTTGTCTCCTTTCCCCATGGCACATCTAATCCTCCCACAGGCATGTACACAAATGACTATGTGGAGCTGTGAGCTCACCTTCTGTCTGTGATTCACTGAGCTGCCACACAGCATACTCAAGAAGAGCTGTTTAGCTGAGGCAGTGTTTGTCAGCATTCATCAGGAACTTGCCCTCATGTCTCAAAGAAGGCACCACCTCACCCAAGTTAGCCTGGTGGAAATATGAANTATGTGGAGCTGTGAGCTCACCTTCTGTCTGTGATTCACTGAGCTGCCACACAGCATACTCAAGAAGAGCTGTTTAGCTGAGGCAGTGTTTGTCAGCATTCATCAGGAACTTGCCCTCATGTCTCAAAGAAGGCACCACCTCACCGAAGTTAGCCTGGTGGAAATATGAAGGATAAGTGGAGTCATTCAGATAATTATTTGCAGGTTGCTTACATTTTCCAGCTGTGTGATTTGTGAGGGTTTTGTATCGGATTATGCCTTAGCAAAATTAGGGCGATTTTTAAAGTACTGTTGGCTCGTAATCAATACAATTTCCCTGAACCCCATTGATTCTGCAACTGTTTTTAAACTAATTGCATTAATGACAGTTAAGTTTCAGGTAGCTTAGATCTGCATCTTTCATGTATGTAAATGTGAATTTGAACCAGACATGCTTTGATTTCAAGGGCTTATTTGTAAGTAGAAAGATTATTAATGTTTTAATCAATTTTCTCCTCAGGTCTGAATAAATTCCATTTTTCCAATCAGAAAGTCTGGTACAACTGACTGGCCATATTTTCCAGTGACCTGTGCTCAGGAGTTTTTTGTGATGTTCTTTGGGTTTTTTGCCAGTGCTGCAATCAACACGTTTAATGTATTTGCAAGTGGGAAGATAACTACTCAAAATGTTTTATTTGCAAATAGGGCACTGGCTATCAAATCTAGATTAAAGTCTGATCATCTTGCAGGTTTTGGCTGGCTTTGGAGTTGGGAGTTTTGGCCAGTTACTAGTAGAAAGGTATCAATGGAAGGTCAGTAACAGCAAGGCACATCTTATTTCAGTATATGCCAATTTCAAGAGAGCAAGTTTGGAGTTGTTGACTGCTTTAAATTCACTTAGTCCTATTGGGATTTGATTCTCTGGTTTTTGCCAGTAAGCTTTTCTCAAATGAGAGAAACAGCTATGCTTGCAAGTGACCCAGGGTGGATTTCCAAGAACAGATACCTAGCGTGGGCTTCTGTGGCAAGTGGCTGCAGGAGGTGGTAGCCTCAATCTTTTTTTAATGTGCCTTGTAAGATACAGTGGAAAATTAAACTGCATCTTCTGCCTGCTGCCTCTTGCAGTGTTTCCATATTGGAAGGATTTAATGAACTATATAAGAGAATGCTAATTAGGAGGAAAAAAGAAGAAAAGTTTTATTTCCCAGGCTAACACAAAGAAACACAACCTATATAAACAGAAATAAAATCAAGACTCCCTCTCCTTTTCTCTAAAGATGTCATCCTGAGATGCACTGTTGCTGTGTTTGTGTTTCCATACAATATAAATCCTTTGACCCAATGAGAGGAAAGTCCGTTCCTGGTGTCAATGACCCCAGTCATTGCTACTCTGATAGTTCCGTTCCTGGTCTGTCTGAGCTGTCACTGAGAGCTTAGTGCACAGCAAGGCTAGTTAATCTCTCTTCCATACCATCCACTTTCTTTTTCACAGCCTTGCCCCCTACATTTCTAGTGGACTTAGCATTGGCTGCTTCCTGTAGCACTGTCCACCTATGCAGACTGGTATTGGATTGGTAATCGGTGCAGGGTGCTCCTGGCTGTGTGCTTACAAGGGATTGTGCCAAGAATTGATGCAACTCACCTGTGTTATGCTGGAATTTGAAGACCATCCACAACAAAGGGTGTGTGTCTGGTACTGTCCTGACCTCATAACTGAAACAGGTTAAAAGGTGGTAATTGTGACTGTACCAAAGTGCGTGGAGGTTGAATAGCTTGTCCTTAATAACTTTCTGTCTGGCCACTAGATCTAACTCACGGTATGGGGATATATTCTCCTTTCCTATGCTGTTGTGCATAGTTTGAGGGGAAAAAAGTATTACTATCAGGGCTTTGGTCAGCTTAATAAAACTGTTTTGTCTTTAAAAGTCTTGAGTTTTTGATGGAAAAGCATCCATCCTTCATGTGGTCTATGAAGATTCCTGTGTTACTTTGTACCTCTTGAATAATAGCTAATAGAGGTCTTGCTTTTGTAATTCAGTCTGGCCTGTAAGGCACCATTCTAGCTCGCAAATCTGTTGACCTGCTAAACTCTGCCTTAAGATGCTCTGTTTCTGTTTGTTTTCAGGCTAGAATCAGTTATAGTTCAGAAGCCAATAGCATCTGTATGAATATTTAGAAAACTCAAGTGTTTTGTTGTTGTGCAAGGTTAAAACTATGTAAATTACCTTACTGGCCTCATAGGATTTTTTTGCTGAAGTGAAGAGTTCATGTTTTGTTTCATGCAATTACTGTAAAATACTCCACCATAAGTTCAGTTCTTTATAGAGCATTAACCCAAGGTCTGTGTGCTCTCCATCCCTGCTATGAAAGATTGCCTGGATTTTAGTGAAAGCTGAGGATATCTGGTAAGATGGTGTAGTCGGGAAATAAAGCTTTAAAAAAATGAGTCTTGGAACATGCCATCTGGTGGAGGAGAGGGCTGCTCTCCATCCCTGCCTTGTGTTCTTTGTAAGCACAAGACTGATGTGAATTCAGATTTCCCTGTGAAAAGGCTGATGCTACTTCTCTTCGATATCCTTGGCTTTTCATAGTAATTTAAAGAGCCATTTGAGTTTGGTGTTCATATCACCTTATGCTTTACAACTGTGATGCAGTCCTACATATACACAGAATGCCTGTGGAATGTCACAGCCTTCTGAGCCTCCACTTGACTTTGTTTTTAAGTCAACAACATTCATGTGTGATGTCTTTGCTTTTTGGAAAGAAGATTCTAGTGCAGGAATAAAGCACCCTACCACATACTGAGTATTCGATTTTTACTGGCATGGGTGAGGTATTTTCCATCTGGTATGATGCTTGTACTGATCTGCAAATGTGCTAACAGCTGCTGCTCCTACCGCTCACCTTTCAGATACAGTAATATTGCAAAGAACCAGGGCATGTGCTGCTCAGCAGGAAGTACTTGCTGAACTCCACCCATGGCAAGTAATCAAAAGTTGTTAGTGGAAAAAAGGGTTTGAACTATAAACTCTGGATTAGTGAGTGTTGAAAGACTTGGTTTTTTCCATGTATCTCACCTGGCAGGACTTTAAGATGGACAATAGTCAACCAGAGACATCAGCTTTCATGGATGTGGCAAGGGTCTCTGAAAGATATCTTTCTCTGTTTTTCTCTATTTGGCTGATGCCTTCTTTTCTCCCTGAGAAGGAGAGAGTGTCCTTCAGTGAAGATGTTATCTACCCTAGGCTGCTTATTTTTGGCAGCGGGTAGAGCCCTAAAATCTTTCCAGGCTTCTGCAGATAAACATTCCCAAGTTTGGATTAGATTCATGTGGTACAAAATAGAGATTTAAACTGAGATTTGGGGTTGAATCAGTGTTAGACTTCAAGCTTATTGGAATTAATGCTGAGGCTTAAAGAGCTGTTTGTTAGGCTTCTGTTGTGAGTGACAGTTCTTAGTTCAGCTGTAATGTTTCAGCCAAATGGTAAGCAAAACTGAAGAGGAAAGTGAAAATCAGAGAAAGGCTGTCCCTTGTGGATCTCTGGTCAAAATCTGAAGCAACATATTTAAATGAAAGAATGTGCCCCTGAACACCTGAGAATCTGGAGTCTAGATTGCAAGTTTTTGTCATTGACATAGCTATATTGGGAACTCGAGTTATGCTGGTAGGGCATGCGCTTGAAACTTGAGATTCTTGAGGTCTCCTTTAATGGAAAATTTTGAGAGAAGTACCAGTAAATTAGCTTCTTGGGGTGTGATGGAGACTATAGCTACTGGAGCAGGCTGTGCTAGTATCAGTTGATTGGTGGATTCAGGGGCTTTTTCATTTATTTCAATTCTTTTGTGCACTTAAATATGAATCCAGAAAACTAGGATTGAAAAACCTTTTGGACCAGAGATTTGTTGTGAGGGAAAATGAAAAAGCAGCTTTTTTCAGGCAGCCTGGTTTTCCATTTTGTTGCATCAGTTGTGTAACAGTATGGTTCAGGTGAGCAGCACAGAGAAATGGGCCTTTGGTGTTTCATTGTTTTTAGTCTCAGCCTGAAATGGATGGAGGGAATGTATCTGCACTTCAGTAACAGGAGAACTAGCTTGAGTTTTCAGGTGAAGGCTCAAGTAGAGTATTTTGTATAAATCAGTGTAGTTAGCCATAACAAAAAGCTTAACCTACCTACAACCTACAGTTAGTGCAATAATGCCCAAAGCAATGCTTTATATATATTGTTCCAGACCAAGGGAAGGTGTAACTCTGTTTTAGACACCAGACTCCCATATTTTGTTACTGGTTTTTCATATCCATGTTTCCTTAGGAGGTAATGTAAACATAACTTGATCAATGCTTAATTTATTGCCCTAGAAACAGCTTTGGAGATCTGGCACTGAATCAAATGTGAGTGGAGGGACAGTGTTTTTATGCTTAACATGAGTGAAATGATATTTATAATATATGTATGAAACAACATGGGAGAGGAGGGCTGGAGTTTCTGTTAGCCAACTTGATGATGTTTTTAAGAAGCTGTGTCTGGCAGATCCATTAGCCGTTGTTACAGCTTTCAGGAACTCTTAGTAGGACTGTTAAAACATCCCAGTGGCCTGACCCCAGAGCACACAGCATACGGAATTGGAGTTCCTTTGCTGTAGTGAATAATTCATCCCCATCATCTTGCTGACAGTGGGAATAGCTATAACAGTATGAAAGGATATCCAGAGATTTGTGTTTCTCACCCTCCTGAATTTAGTCAAGGATGTTGTTGATGGTAGTGTGTAACTGGGACTGGCTGAGAACTGGTAACGTTCTCATCGTGTGACCCAAGTCCTTCAGTTTCCAAAAGACATGGCCACTAGTGGCCAAGTCAAATGTCAGTAGGACACCTGTAACTATATTATAATTACTTATGAACTGATTAAAGTGTTCCTGTGCATCTCAAGCTTCTGAAGAATCATCCCTGGATTCTTCCCAGCTATTTTTTTTTTTCAGAGTGAGACCGCTTGTCACTACACAAATACTTCAGCAACAACATCTGAATCTGAGGACAACTGGCATAACTCCAGCGTTCATTGCCAGGTCTGGGGCAGAAAGTTTGTTTGCGTCCCTCTTGTTGCAATCTGGAGCTACTCACTAGGGTGTGATGCAATGCAAGTGTCTGATGGGTTAAAGGGAGCCAAGCCAGTAAACCAGCTTCGGGTCTGGCCATCAGATAATTTAAGTGATTAGCTGTGTCAAAGGAATATATTTCCATGGAAGCTGATCTTAGGAAAACTTAAAATGATGCAAACTGTTACACTGAAAAAAAAAAAACCCCGAAGCTCTGAATTTGAGTTGTCTGCACTTCTAAGCATTAAAGAGCTTGACTTTGATATGAGGTATACATGTGCAGTCAGCCTCTCTACCTACCATCTGGATCAAGATTTACTCAGTACTTCATATTTATGAAGTACTTTGTGGGGAAGCCTTGATATCACCAGTTCTCAGCCAATCATATGAAAAATGAAGAACTTGGTATCTAACTCTTAGATAGCAATGCTCTATGCATGATGTGTACTCAACACATCCAGCTGGGTTGAAGGAGAGCACCAACCAGGATGAACAAGGATGTAGTCCAGTACCCAGGTAGCAATCCATAGCTTGTCTAGTTGGATTAAGTTTCTTGTCTGTATTCCTAAACTATCCAATAGGTAATTTACATGTGTTTGTTACTTGGTGAAACAGCTGAAAAAACTTTCAGATCCCCAGATTCTATCATATTTCTTGATTGTCAACATGGGAAGCCTTGACCAGCAAAGACCCACAAGTGTGCATTTTGGTGAGATCCATATGTGAGTGCTGAAGCCAGGGCGTGGTTTAATTACAAAGTACTAATATTTCAGGAAATGCTTGGCAGTATCTATTTGAAGTACATATTTGAGCTGAAAACAAGTAAAAGGGGAGTGAATTGATGCAAGCTGAAGCTAAAAAGATACTTGTTTTTCCTTCTCTGACTTGTAAACTGTATAGTTCCAGAGTAATCTGCTTTTGAAGTCTGTGGCAAAAATAAGTAAAGAGTTTACTGGAAAACTTCAATGCCAAGGAAAACAATGATCATTTCTCCTGAACTAATGATGAGCAGACTGTCAGGGTTGCTGCTATGCAGTCTGAAGAGGAAAGATTGGCACTACAGAATTAGTTTATGAGTTATTTACCAGTGTCCGTCACTGCTGATGTGGCCCAAATGCCTCAGGCTAATTCACACTTTCTAGACGCATCCTTGATTAAAATTCAGCCTGTGTGTGTGTCTTCATGCAAAATGAACTACACTTGAGAAATGTCTAGTCAAAACTAACAGGTAGAGCTCAAAGGTCTTAGCTATCACATACATAGACTGAATCGCATGACTATTACAGGGAGTAGATAGCTGAAGTCCTTTCCGACAGACCTCACTGAAATTTGTCTGGTTTTGAAAAGGGCGTATGTGGTTTCTGATCAGTAGTGTATGATCAGAGAGAAGAGACGCACTAAAATGAATGAGACTTCTTTTAAGTCTTTAGTATATTTACTTGGTGATAAATTGATTTTGAGAAAGGGGAGGGGAAAAAAGTATCACTTGTTTCTGCGATGGCATTTGCACTAGCTGTGAGAAGTATGCTAATTCTTAATGCTTAGATTATTCTAATCCTGCTTTTCTCTGGACCGTATCACCTTTTTGGAATAGTGGATGCTGTGCCAAGAATCTCTGCTTTATCTTCCAGTTTTTCTCAACTTGTATATTACTCTTATCTGTAGTTAAATCTGGTTTATTTGGCTCAGGGAAGGGTAACATTCCTATAATGAAGTCATTCAGAAAACTGATCATCAGAGGTCAAAGAGCCTGGCATATCTCAGTGTGGGCATACTTAAATAGGTGTATTTTCTGTGCCTGCTAACTGATATGGTTGGTGATGCCTGGGCAGGGAAGCAACAGGGAACCATTCTCTGAGCAAGTGGAACATTTCTCACCTGTGAAAGGAACAGCATCAGGTCTGAAGAACTGCATCCCTTGTTCCCGGTGAAGGCTGTGGAAGGCAGTAACAGCTGCCTTTTATCTCACAATCAAACATTTTGAAACACTTGAGGCAAAGTATTTATGCTACTGGACAGTTTGTTTAGTCAATGGACTTTTCTTGATTCTTTTTTTCAAAAGAGCTGAAAATGGGTGACGTGTATGTTCCTTAGTGTAAATAAGAAATGCATGACTCCTCGTGTCAGTTAGAATTAGTAATGCTTCATGCTGCTCTGAGCAATTTAAGGAAATACTGATGTGTGTGCACCAACAGAAAGTAAACATCACTTAAAGGGAAAAACAAGCTGCTTTATCTTAGTTCAGTTTTAGACAGAAAACCTCAGGAAGAGTCTCTTTAAAGTGTGCAACTTTTGGTATTAAGGGCAAAACCTCTTAGGAGGGGTAGACTAGCATGCAAACACACATCTTCACTGGCTTCTGAGAAGCTGTAGGAGTGAGACAAAAACCAGGTCTGTGGCAATCAGAATGTTTACAAAGATTATTGCACTTCTAAACAGCCTGTTTCCAGAACAGAAGTCACAACCCAGCAGCAGTGTGAGACAGCGAGGTTCTATAGCTACAGTAGGTATGGGGTGGAGAAACCAGGCTGTGCAGCTGGCTGGGGATACAACAAATGTTATCAAACTCGGGGAATTCCTGGAGGTGAAAACAGTTTGAATTTGGGAGAGTATTGGGGAGAAATACTGTACTGGCTTGCCTTTTTCTTACTTTTAGGTGCTCATGGCCTCACTTGTGAGTGTGGCTGAGTTGTTTTAGCTAACGTCTCAGTTCTGCTTGTCCAGAGGTCCCTTTTGTGTGACCCTTCTGCCTGTGCTTCTTGAGCTGAGTTGGTAATATTTCATCAGCTCCAGCAGTGCCTAGTAAGTCATCTCTTACGAACCACTTCTCTTGAAGAAAGCCTCTATTTTGAATGTACCCAGCTGCTGAATTCAGGAAGCACTCATCAAATTCAATCTTTTGCTGACTTGACACTTTCCCCAAAGATGATGTTGCTTCCAGTTACTTTGGGCTGACTGAGGATCTTTCAAAGCAAGTTGTTTGTGGAAAACTCTGTAAGACATTGTGCCAGGACAGTGAAGAAGTTATCCAAAAGCCAACCCCTAGGTTAATCAGAAAGATTAAACTGACAGAAAAGCCGTAGGGCTTTGCTGGTGTCTCTTGTGTCAGTTTATTAAGCGCCTGTGGCATTCTGTAATATGCTGTGTTGGTTCCAAACAGTTCTTGAGCACCTTTGACCTTCCCAGTCTCCTTGCACCTAGCTTGGGTTATATAAAAAGTTGATGGCAGGCTTTTCTTTCTCCTGCTAAGCCCCTTCCATTCATTTCCTTTTTAAGTCCAGAGTCTTTAAATGGGATACTGGCGAAAAAAATCCCTGTATGTCTTCATAAAATGTTGCATTCTAGTGAACAGCTTACAGCTTGCTATGAACCTCTGCTCTGAAGCAGTGTGGCAATATAGGCATTCAACCTTTGGCAAGTTACTTTGACAGAGACTAAAGTATTTAAGACTCCTGTTACTTTGATAAACTTTGGAGGATTTTTGTAACTAGGTGCACCTTTGCAATTTAAGATGATGATCCAGACAATGGGTAACTTTTCTAGCAAAAGTGTTATCTTATTGCAAGCTGATACAGTGATAACCTGATCTCAGGTAGTGCTTCTAGGTTCTGTGCTCATTTTTTTCCAAGGTTTTCATCCAAAAACCTGAAGTTTTGGATGCCATGGAAGATGTCCCTATGTCTTAATTACAAGAATTTTATTTAATTTCTAATAAGATAGAATTACTTTGGAGGAGGGTAGACTTTCAGAGCAGAAGGCATAAAGGGTAAAACAATTTGAGAAGGGATGGGGAAAAAGTGAAAGCAGAGGTTCTAAAATCAGATCCAAGATTGATTTTTTTTTTTCTTGCGGGGGATGGGGGTTCCAAGAGCCAGTATCATTTAGAAAAGTAGTGATTTGCTGAAGTTCCTGCAAGTTAGGTCTTGAAAAACTTCATCTAGTTCTATTTTAACTGAAGTTTGGAGACAAATAGAACTTCTCAGGGTATCAAACTATCAAATGAATCTTTCATAATCCTTAGGAGGGGATATGACAGCTTTTTCTTTGATATGTTCTAAACATTAAATTCTTTCAGCTTTGGGATTATTTCTTGTTATAATGATCTTGATTCTTTTTTCTGTTTTGAAAGTTCCTTTAAAATGTAAATGAACCACACTTAATTTGGGGGTCAAATGTTATTTTGGATTAAAGCAATTTTCAATCTGTCAAGAATGCTTTTGCTTTGCCAGACCACTTATTACTTGTAGTTCTTTGGAAATTCTAAAATTGCATCCTTAAATACGCAAGGTAATTTCAATGTGTAAACTCTGCAGTCAATGCTGCGATTCTTTCTCTGATATTTAACACCTGAGCTGTACTATGCTTTTATATATTTTTTTCTCTATAGAATCACAGGTAATAGGGGTTGGAGGGGCCCTCTGGAGATCATGCAGTCCAACCACCTGTTAAATCAGGTTCCCCCAGAGCACGCTGCACAGGAACGCATCCAGGTGGGTTTTTAGTATCTGCAGAGAAGGAGACTCCACAGCCTGTCTGGGCAGCCTGTGCCAGTGCTCTGTCAAAAATATAGAACTAAGACTTGAAATCACAAAACACAAGTTGGCCTGGTTGCAGCCATGTTTGTGAGCAGGGTGTGCTTGGCGAAGGGCAGCAATGCAGTATGGCTGCGCAGTGGAGTCTGTGGCTGATGGACAGGGACGAAGCAGACAGATGCTTGCATGTGTATTTTGAGCGATGGTTGCCTGAGGACTAGTAGCCTGTTATAGGTCAATGTGACTAACACAGCTGCAGAGATACTGAATCATTCATGTTTTATAAACTTGGTTTTATTTGTGCCCTGCACACTGAGCTGAAACAGAGCCCACTGCTTCACAGTGGTGTTGGGGGCAAGGTAGGAGTCTGCATTAGTCATAGGTCTGAAACAGCTGATAGTGTTCGATGTACCATTGCTTCANTGCCCTGCATACTGAGCTGAAACAGAGCCCACTGCTTCACAGTGGTGTTGGGGGCAAGGTAGGAGTCTGCATTAGTCATAGGTCTGAAACAGCTGATAGTGTTCTATGTACCATTGCTTCACTTCAGCAAATGGCCCAAAATTCTGACAGGGAAAAGAGCCTATCTCATCAGACACTCTTTTCTTTTGTTTTCAGTGTGCTCTCAAGTGTTTTGTCTTTGGTTTTGTTGGATTTGGGGTTGGTTTTTTTTAACCAGTCTGTGTAGAGCGTTTCCAGACTCCTGCTTCACTGAGTGTTCTCTGTGTTGAAATAATGCCTCTTGTTCCTTTTCCTACTACTGTTACTAAAACCCAATAAATCTTAAGACCACCTTAAGCTTTTGTTAAAGAAAACCTTCCCTGTTAAAGCTTTTTTAGAATGGCTGAAACTCTTTTCCAGGTCCTAAATTTAATTGAATTATTGGTGCGTTTTAGGTTACTTCTATGCTGTAAACTAAAACTGATCTCTTTCAAGATAAAGCAGTGAGATAAAATCTAGGAATGTCCGTGTTCCATTACATGGCTAGTCCCTAATGCCTTCAGAGAAACCAGAACACTTATTTTAATATTCGTCATTGTGTGATGAGTGTTGGAAACTCCTCTGCAGAACCTGGGTAGCTGAAGAGGCATCATTGCTCATCATCTGTGCATCTCTTGCCATTGTGTGAGTGATCTATGCTTATGCTCTTTTGTTTAGGAATTCACAGTTAGTAGCTTAGTTAAGGATGTCTGGCAGTGCTTAGGTGGAAGCAGAGAAAATTATGCAACAGTAGAAAAGAGCAGTCAAAATGCTGAAGTCCAGTTCCTTGTGATACCTTGGTCGCCTTACGTCCCAGGGCTCTTCTGACTACCAAAAACATGGTTGTTTTTCAGTGTCTGTTCATAATGCATTAATGCCTGTCCATAATGCATTAAGCAAACTGTGGAAAAACTCATGAGTAGTCCAGCTGTGTTGGAGCATGGCTCTTGGAGAGTTGAGCTGCCCTCTTGTATTGGGATGTGTGCTGAAGTGACTTCAGGCCATGGGAGCTGTGTGTGTGCTGTGGAGAGATTATTGCCTTTGAGATGAAGTCACTTGTGGGATGGTGTTGGTCAGGCCTTTGCTTTGGATTTTGTAATGAGCAGCTGTGAAGCCTGTCCAAGTCTGTCATGATTGTCGCTGCCCATTAGGACAGCTTTTTAATCTCTGTTCATCATGGATACAGTTCTCTTTCAGATTTCTACTCTCTCCTAAAAAATTGTTGAGAGCTTTTATCATCTTTTGAGATTTGATTTGGTTGGTCACCTGTGAGTGTAAGTGTTATTCCTCCCCTTATACTTTACTTTGCAATGGCACCATTCTTTCACAAGCAACACTAATATTAAACCAATAAACTGCATGCAGTAGAAGTCTTTCTGTTGTGCTTTATATATACTGGTATAATCTAGAAGTAAGATATGTTCAGAACAAGCTTTTTTCTGGTTTCTTTTAAAAGCAAAATGTTTAGTTAATCATTGACGGTTGTACTGTGGAGTTTAAACCTTTCACAGAGAGTAAGATCTGAGCTTTGATGAATCAAGTGCATCCATTATGTAGCCCCCACCTCTTCTTACCTGACCTAAGTAACTTAGATTTTTATGCCACCTCTTTTCATGTGCTGTTAGGGGACATATGAGCTTCTTGCATGCTCTTGCAGAAATAAACAAAGTTTTATGAGGAAAAGACAGTATTTGACAATACTGAAGGAGACAAAACAAAGAGATGCTATTGATCAAAGGTGTCTTGCACAGTTTCAAGGACAAAGACAAATGCTGGTTTTGTTCCAAAACAAAAAAATCCCCCAGCTCTACAGGAAGAATGCTGTTCTTTTCCCCACTGTCCCAAGTTGTTCAGGATCTATGAATGATGAAGGCATCACTTTCTCTTTTTCTACAGAGATCCCAGGAGGCTTTCCTGACCACACTGCCCTAGCTTCTAAACGGTTTGTCTTTCTCTCTGTTTGCTTTCAGAGCATCTTTAAAACATCTTTGCCTTGTTCAGTATGTTGGAGAAGCTGGCTGTCTAAATTGCAGCTAAATCAAAAACATAGCTGATGATTTGGACAGATACAAGCTGTGTAGGATTCTTGTCAGCATTATATTTGCTTTTGTCTTCACAAAAAGTAGTACTGGGAGATGTAGGATTGCAACAAGTAAGAATATGACAAAGGCATGTGCTTTTATGGAGAGTTTTTTTTAGAAAACTTATTTTTCTAGTCA
The DNA here is from genome assembly GCA_013398225.1 of Steatornis caripensis. Lineage (NCBI taxonomy): Eukaryota > Metazoa > Chordata > Aves > Caprimulgiformes > Steatornithidae > Steatornis > Steatornis caripensis. Next base: position 51,403 of record VZSC01018414.1, on the reverse strand, counting down.
GCCAGCTCCATGAGTTATTTCAGGCCATGGCATGTTGCTTGCGTGTTGATCAGATGCGCAGCATGCCAATGTCTTGAAAGAAAATGGCTTGTTTATGGCCCCTGCAGATTTTTTGTAATTGGATGCAAGTGACTAAAATTGTGCAGTGTCCACCCTGGGCAATCCTTTGCCATGTTTGTTTTACTGATGTGGTGGATGTGAGTGCCCATGCCAGGAGCAGACTGGGCAGATTGCTCAGGATCTTGATATAGGAAAGGTGAGACTGTCAGCAGGAAAAGTTGCTTGGTGCCTTATTGACAAGAGTTTTTACATGGTTCAGCACTGTTTAAGAAAATTAAGAGTGTGAAATAATTTGGACGTCTCCAACAACTTGAGCATATGACTAATTTTAGGCATCTGAGCAATTTTAAAGGAATCAATATGGTAACACGTGAACTTGGAGAAAGTGTGACTGTTGCATGGGACTTAAATGACTTAAAGTTGAGTCATTATTTTATGTGTATTTCCCATGGGATTGTGGATATACAGCTTATTCTCTGCCTAAGTTTTCTGCTGGTGAAACTGGTAAGAGCATTTAATGGTTGCAACACATTAAACAGTTTAAGACCTACATTAATAGGGGCTGTGTAAAGGATTAACACAAATGGAACAGTGGATAAACCCTTGTTGGGTCAAATTTGGTTCGGGTCTAGTAGTAAGAAAGGGAAGGTGAGATGAGATGCAACTTGCTGAGGCAGAGTAATGGATGGACTCATTAACAGCCTTGGCAGAGACGTGATTAATCATACTGTGGACACAATGTCATAGTTCTCAGGGCTCTCATGTGAAAAGGCAGGCAATTATACACTATCAATCTAAGGTGGCAAGAAGCTTTTTTTTAAAGCAAGGTACAAGTAAAGTAAGATAGGAGTAGGAAAGAAAAGGAGGTGCATTTACCAGCAGCCCACTTTAGCACTGTTTTGGAGAGGACTAGGTAATGAAGTTCCTTCTGTATATGGATAGAATTTGGGGTTTTTTTCTTCTGTGTGCCAAAGCCCTGTAAAAGCCTCCTCACCAGCTCTTTTCTCAGTGACTGGTTACCCATGCTATTCCTGAAGGCTAGTTTCCATACAGACAGTTCAGAAACTTCTGAGTGCAATTAATCTTTTCGATTTAACAACTGTGTTCTTCTGCTTTCCTCTACCTTACAAGGCAAAGAGGCCTAAGCAGTATCAGGAAGAAATGTTTTTTATGGACAGATTGGCTCTAAAACTGCCACCTACCTAGTGCGTGCTCAAATATCCAGGAAGGCTGACGTTAGAATTACATACTCGGTAGATGTAGGAGTCATTTGACAATGTCTGCTTTTATGTAACCCTTCACTGTCCCTGCAGTGGTCTTGCTGTTCCCACGATAACAGATTGTTCCTACTTCTCATCATCCGCATGAGGCATCTTGCCTATTCTGCCTGCCTGGTATGTTAGGGCTTGCTGATTTCTTGGCCTGTGCCTGAAACAGAGTTTACTATTTTACTCTCTCAGGTTTAGCATTGCACTACTGTGGCTGCATGGCCTTGGGATCAGAGCTGGTTTGGATGGCTTGAAGCACAGGCTGGGCTGGTAGGAAGTTGGCTCATTGAGGACGACAACAGAGCCATGTTGTTGGCCAACAGCCACCATGGATACAGGGGATATTATTTTAAATTATGCTGGAGGTCCCTTCTATTAACTGACTTTATAGGAGTTAATATACTGAGATAGAACAAAATAAGTATTTATTGTCATATCAGATCAGTAGCAGAGTAGGGAAGAGAGGAGATCTAAGTTCTCACTTACATTTCTACTCTTTTCCCATCAATGCTAAACTATCATTGATCCTGCTGCCTCCCAGCTAGACGTCCCTGCTCATCTGACCCTGACAGCAAAAAGGGCAAGGAGTTGTAGGATGGAGCCCAAGTTAATAAGCTTGGTAATGTATGCTGCCTTGGGCTCTTCCTCTCTGAACCCCATCTACAAATTGCTATGCATTTCTGTTGGGGAGCTAAAGGCCCAGTGAACACATTTACTTGACTGCATCGTTGTTTTTCTTAAAATGTTCCAAAGCCTCATTTGTTTTTGAAGGCTACAGTCTGCCTCTAGTACTGCAATGTTGCACTTCCCATGAAGCTGCAACAAGGTTTTAAAGCAGTTCTGCATTACTTCTCCAGTTGCTTCACTGTCCTAACCACCAAGCCAGGTAATGTGTATGTCTGGTGCCAGCGCTCCTGGCTATAATTTATCCATACTTCTACCTCTTCCCTTCTTCACTTCCTCCTTTTAAAGACCAGTAATGTTTGGATGGTAATTCTAGCCTCAAGGCTTGTATGAATTCATTTAAGGGCTTGCTTTTTGAAGTGGAATTAGTACTTTGTTGAAGTTGTTTGTGTTCTGGGTCATGAACCATCTAATTGGGGGCCTATGTACATCTGGACTGTGCTAATTAAAGCTGCCTGCCCTGGAGCACAGAACCAGAGGCATCAGCTCAGTGCACCGAGCAGCTCCTCAGATTTCAGTTGCAGAACGACCTCTAGCTTCTGTGCTGGATGCTGATTGACATCAGACAAACCTCCGGAGTAGGAGCATGTGTCTACTTGTGTAGCAACTTCCTATAATGCGATATCCTCACTGTTACACCTCTTTGAGGCTTTTTCCATTAAGGCTTTTTTCTCTTAAACAAGTTCGATATGGTCTTTAGTTCCTTGCCAGAAGCCTGTGTTATAATAAATCTACCATCTAGGGATGGCAACTCTCCATCTTCGGGTCCCGTAGATCTTTGCCAGTTCCTTCACGTGCTATATGCCTGGCTCCTGATTGCATTCAGTAGAGGTTATAACACAGGATTTCTGCTTCTTAAGTAAATGCTTCTGCTTTCCCAGCCCAAGTTACTTATTAATGTGAAAATATAGTTTACATTGAAGTTCCTTGTCCGGGGCTCTGCTCCTGTATTTTCCTGTTGAATTGTGATCAGAAGTGAAGAGGGGACAACACAGCTAGAAATCATGGAGTTGCTAAGGGTGCATTGGTTTGCTCTTTTGAATGTTGACATCTGCTCTCAAGCTCTTTCAAATCTTCTACAGAGCCTTCTAAAGCTGGGCTCCTTAAAAGGGCTTGGCACCAAAGGGCTAGATTCCTCTAAATTGCTTGGCTTCTTATAGACCTGCAAATGGCTAAACTTTCCAAAATTATTCAGAACGCTATAAAGTATGTACTGAATGCTCAGAAGAGGCTCTAGGTGGTTTTTCTGAAAAGAAACTTGAGCTACTGTTGTATGGACCACTCTAGTGTGCAGACATGACATATCTCAATTATTAGGCATGGATCCTTGCTTATTGCCAGCATGTATGGTTTGCTTACTTCAGATAAGAACTTGCTGTAATACAACACAGTAAATAGGCAATAGGAGTAAAGTTGGTTAGATTACCTCCAATTGCTTATGCTAACCTGAGCTAAGCACGTTTCATATGAAAATTTCTCTCTAATTTTTAGAAGTCTGAACTTTGCAAAATATGGTTGTAGTACTCTAGGGCAAGATCTCTCTGTGCAAGCTATATTTGAGATGCTCACTGGCTTGGCAGTGACTCTCAGCTCTGCAGTAAGCTTTTACGTATGAGGTATATAGGAAACAGTATTTGGCACTGTTTGTATATCACCGTGAAATAGCTTAATTTGTTATTTTCGGGGAATGATTTACAAATTTCATTCTTGTGGTAGTGTAACTTACACAAGGCAGAAGATGTCTAATAATCCATAAAGGTCCTGATGAAGTTCATCTGAGATTTTGCCCATAGTAGCACAGTTGTTAGCATGACACTGGCAGCTGAACTTTCAGGTCTTGAACATTCAAAAGCACCTGACTTATGTGAGAAAGGCAGAATTTCTGGAGAGAGCAGAGACCACTCAATAGGAGGAGAAAGATGTCTTTTTAGGAGTGTTGCTCAGATATGAGAAGTAAAGGATCTGGGTGCTTAGGCAAATCTGCTTTCCTGGCCCTTGATGCCTTGGAGAAGTGTTTGAGTTGTACAAATCATTTAACTTTTTTATGGCTTACTCCTGAGCTAAAATGAAAATCCTTTGGGATCAAACTGTTCTTGATAAACATCTCAGGCTTTCAAGAAATACTTCTGGGATTATTGCCTTTTAAGTTTTAGGCAACCTGACTTCAGTGTACTGCCTTGTTTGGCTTCACCTCTTGAAAACAGTAGAACAGATCAACTTTTTGAAGAAAAAATAGAATTGTCCACAGCTACTCCCACGGTTTGGCATTAATCTACAGATGGTTCTGGTTGGCCTGGGCTGCTTTTCTTGTTGCCTGGAAAAAATAATCCAGGTCTAGTTATCAACGGCAAAGGCTACTATTTAAAACAGAGGCATCTCAAGTCCCTATATGGTGTAAGTCTTGGCAGTAGCTTACTTCGATTAAATACAAATCAACCAGGAGGTTTTTTCCCCTTTCTCAGCATCTCTTCTGGCAGAGCCTCCATCTGTGGTTAGTGTTGGAGAGCCTGGCTGCAGTTTCAAGCTGAAAAGAATGCCCACCGTGGGATATGGTGAATAGCTCTATTCATAAGTCATCTTGCCCTCCCCCTTCCTCCTTCCAGCAATGCACTCAAAGTCTCCAGGATACTTACGCAACCTTGGGTATAAAATACTGAGTGACGTGGAGAAGAGCACGGTACAGTCTGTCCTGAGGGATGGAAGCAGCACGTAGCTGCTGCTCATGAAGCACATCAGAAAAGGACTTCAAACATCTTGTTCTTTATTTCCTTCTTAAGTGGAACCCTGCTAGTTGCCTCTCCAAGGTTCAATTCTTTCCACTTATGCAGTCTGTTGGCTCAGTTTGCTGCCCTAGCAAGCTTCTTGTATGTGGAAGGAAAAGTGTCATCCCCTTCTTTGGACACAGAGCCAATGAAATGGGTAGCTGAAGGAAGCGCCTGCTGTGTGCCTCTTGTTACCTTGCTCGGCACAGTAAAGACTGCTGATCCTGGACTTGAGAAAGTACTTCTCTAAGGATTTTTAGTTTGAAAAAGATTCTCTTTCATTTTACACTGTCATGAAACTTGAGTGTTGGAAAGCTTGGCAAACTAGCAATTTACTCTGCCCTTTCCTGTTTATTTTGCTAGCAGAGAAGAAAATGTGGGATGTAGGAGGGAAAGCAAACAGAAGGTAGGAGGGGAGAGAATATATGGGAGTAGAAAAAAATTTTAAGAGTAAAAATGGAAGTGAAACTTCCTGACACTAACTTTTATAGAATTATATAAGTAAATATCAGTCTGGAAAAGAATTACTTTCATGGCTTTCATTTTCTGACCACCATGTTTTTAGTGGTGGAACAGCATTATTTAACCATGATGGAGGCCTTGTCCAGTCAGCTGCTTCTCTCTGCATTCACGCTGTTTTCTTGTGTCCTTGCCCTGATCCACCAAGCTGTGTTAATTTGTATCAGGAGCTAGTTTTACTCTGTCATACAGCTGCAGCCAGTTTTTTCAGGTCATTGCACTGTCAGCAGTGTAATCTTCCACAGTGAAGCTTTGCAAGAGACTGTGGACACCTGCGTATCCTCTGTTTGTGAGTCTTTGAACTATTTGTCTATAACTTGTATTGACTTATGAACAGACACTTAAAATATCCATCTAGTTGAGCTTCTACAGAGCAAAATATCTAAATTAAGATAATTCTTCCCTTCTCTCTATTTAGAAGAAGAAAATAATTTATAATTAAGCCTTCTCAAAGTTGTGGGTAACCAAAACTGAAAGTTCACTTTCTTGCAAACTTCACACTCCGTCACTCACCATGGAAGTAACTTAAGAGGGCTGTTAACATCACTGGTAGTGTTTGAGGTTGGAGACTTATTCAAAACCAATATAGGGTAAGTATATGAAGTTTTTAATAGAAGTATATAAAATTGAGGGATGAGCATAATGTACTAAATCTTAACTCCCCTAATCTGCTTGAAAGAGCAAGGTGGACTCATACAACCGAACCTGATCCCACTTTCCTGTGTCACTAGGAAGAAATCTGGCAGTTGAACAGTCCTCAAGATATGACACTCCTGACAAAATGGGCTATTCTAACATGCATGGAATTCATCCTGCCTTCTCCTTCCCGTGCCCATTTTATGGGCATGAAGTTTGTTGGAATACCTGTTATGCTTTGGAAGAATTGAGGTATCAATAGTGCACAATGTAGTTGCCTGAAACACTGAAAGAGTTGTGCTAGCTAGAAAGTCATTGACCTGCAGCTCCAAGCTCCAAATAAAATTGACCACTTTGAATAGTCGGGGTTCAGTTACTAAAGCAAATATCATAGGGACTGTAGAGTTTTTACTGGTAGTATCACATGTCAGGTAAGGTAGACGGTGTTTAAAAATGACCAAATGAGACAAACCTGAAAACCTGGTGAACTTGTTCTTAGGACAATTCTAGCTGTCGGCTGAGACTGCATTTGGCTTGTGCTGCTGTATTTTCTGAATATACTTACAGATGGAATCTGTGTCCTATGTGACAAAGGAAGAAGGCTATTGTGCAGCCTTCTTCCATCCAAGGTGCTAGTTTCCTTGATTTCTAACTAATAAATATAAGGCATCCTTCTGCTCTACAATGATGTAGTGATGATATTGTGGTTAAGTCCCAGATACTAGCAGAAAATCCAAAAGGCTTCTCTAGTTAGTTGTCCACAGCTGATGACTAACAGGGAAATCCTACCTGCTGTCCTTAACAGAGCTACTCTTCTGTAATGGTGTCCAGGTTGTCATCCAGTAAAGCAATGATGACATTAACATCAGGATCTATCATACCTTACCAAGTATGGCAGCCCATCATGGAGCATGTGTGCAGCATTCACTGCCTCCTCACTCAGCCTCCTGAACTACACTGTTCAAATCTTACTTGACATGCTGGTGACAGTGGCACTTTGGATCAGAGTGCTGTTGAGGTAATCACTGTCATATGCCTAACAGGAGACAGTCCTTGTTTTGAAGAATTTCAAAATCTGCAGGGAAAGTATCCATACAAACTACCTGCTTGACAGATGCATTGTGGTTCACCTTTTATATAAGGTTATAGCACTTAACCCTCAAAGTAGCAGGCTGTAGGTTAAATACAATTAGATTTTATTTTACTGATAACTAAAGACTGCACTTGCTAACTGTAACCTCCCATTAATACTGCACTTTGTGCTGCCTTTTATGTGGAAGTATATCCATATATTCCTTATTTCAGGTCTGGGGCATTGTCCAGTCCTGCAAGAACGTGAAGCTGCGAGAGGGTTTTGGTGTGAAGAACAGGCGATAGAAATACTAAGAAGCTTTCAGAATGTCATAGTGAGGTTCTCAGTTAAACTATACCAAAACAAAGTTTCAGCATTAGATCTAACTTGATTCTCCTTTCTTCTCCAGACCAAGAAGTGTCTTGTAACAGAAGCTTGGGTTGGGTTTTTCTACTTCACTCAATGAGCTACTCTGATGTTTTGTTAGAATTATACATGCTTTCAGATGTAGTTCCAGTCAGATGACTGCATATTAGCTGGAAAATGTGATCTGAAGAGATGGTGGGTGACTAGAGACTGTTTTTCACCTAGAGTTCTGATTTCACAGCTGGAGACGGTCATGGCACTTGAAGTCCCAACTTTTCCTTCGTGGCTCGCTTTTTAATTCTGCAGCAACATGCTGAGACCAGCTGGGTAAGATGACAGAATCTACCATTTCATGAGTAAAACTTCTCAAAGTGGGATGGAGGCTAAAGAGAAAATAGGTTGTGGGTTGTCTTCCCACCCCATCTTGGTGCTTAGCCCTGAGGTTTATTCCTTTGACAGTCAGGAAAATGTCACTCCTGTCTCTAGACAGTCACACAATAAACCACTCCTAAACATCTGGCTGCCCTGGGTGGCAATTCTTTGTTCTTCCTGCAGAGTAGAGGTCTATTGCACTAGCACTCCCAGGTTTAATGCTTTATATTGCACTGTGTGACCATTGTGTATGTTTGCAGAGTATCTCTTCATCAAGGAATTAACCTGACTTACCTACACCTAAGTTCTCGCTGCAAGTGAGACAGCTGGATTGTACCAGCAAGTAGTTGACACCAATACTAATAGGGACAGACTCATAAATCTGATTCTAGATTTTGGGGAGGGCTGTAGTCTGCACTTCAGTAAGCTAAAGTGTTCCGAGTTTTTTACTTGCAAGTCATTGGTTTACTTGTCTGTTTTCTGGGCATTCAAAACCCTGTCACAATATTAGAGGACTGAAGTGGTACTTCAGTGGCATGTTTCTGTGCTGTACAACTTGTTTTTTAACAGAAAATTGTTCTAAACAAATCCCCAGATAGGAGTAGAAATTCACTAGTAGCACTACTTCTTTCTAGGACAGTGGAATTAGTGACTAAACCTTTGAATGAAGTTATAGATTATCAGGTAGTTACTGTTTTAGTTATATTAATTTTATTTTCTAAGAGCAATCCTGAGAAGGCTCTTAGAGTAGCAGTAAACTTTCTCTGTGAGAAAAGCACAGAGCTCCTATTGTTGTAGACTGAAATACTGTTTTTTAACAGCATCTTAAATAGGTACCCATACGTGAAGAAACGCTTTGATATTGTCATGCATATATACTCTAGAGTACTAATCCACTGAGTGATGCTGAGTACTTGGATAGTAAAAATAGGCTTTTAAATTGTATAATTCTCTTTTGAGTTGTTTCATAATTTAAATCCATCACTAATTACAAATATTTACAAACTTACTCTCCTTCCTTTTGTCTTTGTCCCTCCTTCAATTCTTCTCAACTACAAGAGGATCTGTAAGTGCTGAACATTTCTGAAACCCATGTTGTGATCCAGGCCATAGTCCTTTTTCCTGTAGCCACTTGGCTGCCACAAAAGAATTGGGAAATAATAACTAGAGAGCCAAGAACGTTTGCTTCAGATGAGCAGCATGCCTGAAAGCTGACGAGCTACAGGCTGAGCAGTTTATTTGGAAAATTTCTTAAGGAGTCATTGGGAGAAGTGAATTTTGAGAACTGCTTTAAGGCAAGCCTGCATTGCATACCTTGTGATTGACTCCTGAGTGCAGTTGCATATTTAAATCAATAGACATACCCTGTAGCCCAGCTCTTTCCTAATGATATCTTTGCACTCATGTGAGACACACAAATACCTGTCTTTTGAAGCTGGTCATGGTTTGCTGACCATTCAGGGTATGAGCGTAGAAGATTTGAACAGTACCCTAGGCATACTGCAAATAAACAGTTCTTTCACAAGGCTTGTCAGCAACTACAATGGTCTCTTATTTTCATAGTTTGGAAGTGTGAATTAGCATCCACTGAGCAAGGCCTTAATGAATCCTGAACTCCTGCCCTGTTGGCCAGTTTTTCAGGATGTACAAAAGTTGATCCAGTGTCAATAACTATTGTGAGTTAGAAAGCTAGGTGTTGTCCTCCCCATTTACTTCCAGAACAACGTCTTTTCCGATTGGTTTTGCTCTTACCTGCGTCTCGCTCTTTCACAGTAAACCCTCATGGATAGGTCACCTGCTGTTGGGTACTTCACGCTCGCACATCTTTATTACAAAGGGTGGTTATCCATGCTCTCCCTGATATTTCCCTGCTGCAATTACTGTAAATTAAATCAGAAGCACTAAATGTCTCTTGAGTCCAAAGTTGAGTTTATTTTAAAAATCCTTATAGCTAACTGTGCCCCCAAGCCCATGCAAAAATTCTGGTACTAAACTTGAGGCTGGCACCAAGGAATGCTTACCTCTGCACTGAAGTCAAACCACTGCTCTTCTGTCTACTTTTACCCTTTTTTCTAGAGTTTCCTGTAAATGTGAAGCTAGTAAGATGTCAGACTCCAGTCTTTCCTCTGCATGTACACTGGACTGGTCTAATAAGGGACGTATTCTTCCTACTTCTTTCAGTCCTTGGGAAGGACACATTCTTCTGGTGGAAACTCTCAAGTCTTTGAGCCTTAAGCCTGGTCCTGCAAAATATTGCTGAACTCTCATGCCACTGTCAGCTAGGCATGCTTGCCTGAAGCGCAGAATCTGTGCTGAACAGACAATGTCACTGGAGGAGAGAATTTCCTACATCACCTTGAGGCCTCACTTTCTACCATGTGGGCTGGGTGCTGGCTGCTTTTCTCTGGGCTTTCCGAAGGACTGGGAACGCATAGCCTGATTCTCTCAGCAGGTACAGTGGAGCTCTCAGTCACCTTGCAGTGTCACCTACCCTTTGTTTTTTCCAATATTATTTCTTAGAAGAAGAGAGAATGGCTGTATGTTTTTACCGATTATGGGATTAGCTGGCCAGCTGACAGCTGGACATGAAACATAATAATCATTACATGGAATAATAATATAAAAACATAATAATCATTACATGAGAGTTGCATAACCCTAAAGCTGGAGAAATAGAAAAGTTGGGATGATAAAAATCTGTGTGGGTCAGAGGTTAAACTGGTCAGTGGGTGAGCTGTAAGGCAAGGCTTGGATGGGCTCACATGGCCAAAGCTGGCAGAAGCAATTGGGTACTGTTGAAAGAAATGTTGTTCTAGTTAACGTAGTGGAAGCTTCTTTGTAAGTTGAAAGTCACTAAGGAAATAAGAAACCTTGGCTGGGATGGGGTAGGCAGTATGTGAGGGTGCCTTTGTTCAGTTCCAATTTGTTTTCACTTGAGTTACTGTTTCATCAGTGCTGTCCTTGAAACCTTGGCTGTTATCCAAGGAAGAAAGCTAAAAGAGATGGGGGGAAGAAAGCCCTTCCAAAAAGCTTTGAAACAAAGTTGTTTGTAATCTAATGTTATCGCAGAGGTAGCTGATTAGTATAAGCAATTTTCAGGTGTGTCTGAACTGGTGCATGTTAGGGCCTTTTTTGGATGGATTTCTAAGCTTACTTTGAGAAGTCTCAAATCCTTAGTGTATGCTGTGGTCCCCTCTGGACTGCTTTAAGAGTGTAATAAGCATATTTATGGCCAGTTATAAATCTTAGTGATTGTTGCTCCTCCTGGAGCTATAGTAGGAGAATAGAGACAAATGACTGCCCTTCCACAAAAGATCTCTTCTCGGCCAAAGTTCTTGCTGTCTGCCTCGTCGCCCTCTCATTTTGGAAAAAGTACTTATCTGCATTACAGGATCTTTCCATATATAGAGCTTTTCTTCAGCCCTGCTCTCTTAGAAATCTATCTGTTAGCTCTAATTTAGCTTAATATATGTCTGGGAGTAAAAAAATCTACTCCTTAAAACAAGCTTTTAAGTTCCCATTGATCTGTGGATGCAATGTACTTGGCACTCAACTGTTACAGACTATAACCATGCGGCTTGCACCTTTACCTGCTCATTCTGTAAGTGTTGGTTTGGGCCACTCATTTATCCAGGTTGGGGTCAAATCCAGTGTAAATTGGCTGCAGAAGGTGACACTTCAATTTAATTGGGGATGAATCAGATCTCGATTGCTTAGAAACACTTTTTCAAAGCAAGCATTAGAAACAGCAGGCTCTGTAGGAGCTAAGACACTCTGAGCTTCAGAAGAGAACTGAATTTTGTCTTTGCCTTCATGATTTGGTTTCTCAAACAGCTGCCTCTGTGCTGAACGTGGGGAAACTTTCAAATCCATCTTAGGTCCCTGGGTGGCTGAACACCCTTTTTCTGAGTTGGAGTCGATTGCTGTTTCCATCCTGCCCAAAGGTTTCTAGTCTAAATGTGGAATATTATCTCCCCTTGGAGGTAATATTCTCCCTTCTCCCTGGAGAAGATCGACTCTTCTCCAGTCGGTCTCACTGGCAGTAGAACTTGAGGTTCAGTCACCCATACTTGAAACACTAGCCCAAAGTTTGTTAGAGATTCTGGGAATATTTGTTCTTGAAATAAGAATTTCTGTGCTACTGTTACCTCTATGCACATTTCTACTGTCCTTTGGGCCTAAAACATTTGACTGTAGTTTTTGAAGGAAAATATGTCTTGTCAACTGCAGTAAGAAAAAGGATTGTTCTTAAAAACTAAAACCAAATCTAAGATTTCTTCCATATGCCAGCAGTACTAAGCCTGTCAGAGTTCAAGGAGCATGTGGATGACGTGCTCAGCCATATGGTTTAGTTTTAGGTAGTCCTGTGAGGAGCAGGGAGCTGAACTTGATGGTTCTCTTGGGTTCCTTCCATCTTGAGGTGTTCTATGATTCTCTTCTGCAGTATGTCTCCCCTGAGCCAAAGGAGGTCTTTGCTACTACCAATAATAAAAGGTATGCCTACAGCATGATCTAAGGTAGAAGTATGTAGTAGTTCTAGGTACTGGAATCAGCTGGGCTGTGACAGGGTAAAGCTTTGTCCAAGGTAACTTTCTCATAAGAGACTGCACTAGCTGCTCTTATCTTGTGCAGGCATAATTGATGTAAGAATCTGAGAGTGTGTTTCAAGCAAGCTTTAAGAAGTTGTCTCTGCAGCTGTGCTTCATTCTGCAATATATGTTTAGGCCACAGAGGGTAGCCCTTGTCTCTAAGCAGAAAGCTGCAATTCTGTTTATTCTCAGAGCAGGTACAGCACAAGTGTCCATGTGTTACTCTGAAACGGAAAAACCATGTAGTTTTGAGAAGGGAAAGTAAGTGCTGCTCGTCTACCTTGAGTGAATGAAGAAGCAACATCTTGTCTATGGGCTGACAGTGATAAGGGATAAAAGGAAGGAAAAAAGTAATCAAGTAGGTGAAAACTAACTGCTAAGTAATTTGAAAATGCACCTAGAACAACTGTAACTGGGACAGTCTGGCTACACAGGGTTCAAATGTGGCAGTTCCTGTTCTGAAGCACATCAAATATGGAGGTACTTTGGCTTGTATTGACAAGGTCTGTCTCTTGTAAATGGTGACAAATCCTGAGTTAACAAATATGCAAGAGGTAAGGCCAGGTGTGTCTCTTTATCCTTGTTAGCTCAGAGTGAGCAGATCTTAAAAGACCTGTGCAGATGTTCACAGGTGTTTGTTGTGCAATGAAGTGTGATGCACAGTCCTTGGTTTAGGTACCTGGTGACAGTATGCTCAGACGGCTGGAAACTAGTATTTCTTTGTTACCCTAGGATGCTCACTGAGAACAACTCAAGACGATTTAAACATCTGTAGTAATGTTTAGGCAACCATGTCTATAGCACATCTAAATCTGGCCCAGGAAATGTTTCAGGAGGCCAGACGAAAGAATGCTACGTACATGAACAAAGTATACTACTGTAATTCAGCTTTATTGCTACTCTTCAACTTTGAAGATGAGTGGTAAACTTCTTTGCTGTCCTTCTGACTTCTCGGGAAACATGCTTGCCAGTTCTGGGTATGCTGAAAATGTTATGTGGGTATGAACTGTACAGCTGGCAGCCTGGCCAGCAAAGCAAATATAAGAATTGCTGTTGAAATGGAAAATGACGGTGAGAAGGCTCTCATTAAGTCATGGCTGGCAAGAGAAATGGCATTAGACAACTGGGTGACTTTGGGAGCTGCCCATGGAGAATATAGTGATGATTAAGGAGGCATAAATGGTCTAGCAAAGCCTGAGGAGGTGGCCTTCCAAAGCTGACCAAATCCTCAGGAAAACCGTAATTGCCACTGAGCACCAAGGAGTAGTTCCTTAGTTTGTCCAGACTCATGATTGTTCAAATTAGCAAAACTATGGCTCTACACTGATTGACTCTACTTGTTCTTGTCAAGGCTCTTCTTTCCAGATGCAAATGTCTGAGCTTGAAAGGAAGACAGAAGAAAGGCTTCACACAGCTTAAGCTACAGGGAGCACTTGTACCACCTCTATCTGACCTCTTACATGTTGTAGGCTGGGTAGTTTCCTGTTACTCCTGTATGGAACCTCATAACTTCTCTCGTTAAAGCATTTCTTCTGAAGGCACCTGATCTCTAGATCTTAAGGGAGAGATGCTAACCTCGCCTCCTGGAGTATTGAGGGATGTTGTGTTCTGAAGTTTATTCACTATCTCTGCTAAGAAATTGTCCTTTCTTTTAAACTTTTCTTTTTCTGGCTTAATATTTAGCTGTCAGTTCTTAATAAACTTTCACCTTGTAGTAGCTTAAAAGACATTTAACACCTGGTAGCTTTTCTTCGTAAAGGTACTGGCATTCAGTAATTACAAGTACCCCAGTGCATTGTCAGTGCTATTAGCGAACAGGTTTATTTCAAAGGGAGGATAAGAGGAAGAATTCTGCTTTTGGATTCTGTTCATGAGTCTTAGTGTTTGGTGCATGTCTGGGCTTGGGAGGGACCAGAGTATGGCAAGAATGCATCTGTGCTGGATTTCTTTGCGAAACTGAATTGAATAGGTGAAGAATTTGTTCCGAGAGCTTGGATATTTCCTACTACTCCATATTGTTGTGGAAAAATACCTACGGCTGCTAAACAGCTACCACCATAACGACAGGGGAACTTGGTCTGCATTCAAGCTATACCATTTAGTGATTTAAAGGGACATGCCTAAATAGTTGCCTTAACCCTTTTGTTACTTTCTGTTTACTTGTTACTGCTTTTACCTAATAGGTTATTGTTGTGTTGAGTCTCTCTTTCTGAATGTTTTACAATTTACTTTCATGACTATGTTTTAGCAATAGTACTTTAAATTGTGAACTTTTAATGGAAGCACTGTCATTAGGCAAGAATTTGCCTTTCAATACTGTGTTCTGCTTCATAGTAAGCAGTTGTGTGCATAAAGGAAGAGGTGCCTTGACCTTGGTGGTTTTGCTGAGGAGGTGAATATTCAAGTTACACCGATTAAGCCATGTGCTTACACTAGGGAAATGCTGATCTACCAAGACAATAGGTGTTTATTAGTAGCAATGGGTGCTGCTAAAGCAGAAGGGAGATCTAGCTAGTAAAAATACTGTAAGAAAGTGCTGAAACAGCACTGCAAAGGCATAAAGAGACTAAGTGGCCTTGCAGTGATGATGAGTTGACCTAGTTTACACTTTTCTTGCATCAGGTTGCTCAGTAAATCTCACAGTACCCTAACAAGTCACCTGGGTGTGCGTTCTTCCCTTTTTATGCTTTTTTTGGCTCCTGTAAGTTGCAGTGATCACTGAACCATACTTACGTGGTGCTATGAACTGATCATGCTTGCATGATCATTGAGTGGTAATTAATTTGCATTATTTTGTTACACATAGCTTCTTTCTCTCCATGCCTCTCGCTTTCCTTTCTTGCTACAACTCTGCTTAAACGTAGATCAGTGTGCCCTGCACTGTCTGCGAGGTGAGATGGATTGAAGGTAGGCCTAGTACACCAGTCTAAGAAAGTTATGGGATGTATTTCCAAATTTAACGAACTTAGCATATGCAAGAAGATTTTGTGTGTCTAAATAGAATAGCTGCATCCAAACTTGCCTTAAACCATTTTCAATACTTTAGGTTAGAATTGTCAATGGGAGTGTACGAGAGTGGGGAATAGGATAGGTGTGAGTTTGTTGATGCTATCTGTTGGAAAGCCCTGGTTAGTTCCAGAAACTTTTTGCCACAATTTCCCTAATATTACTTGCTCTGACTCAGATGGCATTTAACATGACTACATAACACTGAGACCCCTTTTTTCCTGCTTTGCTATCTTTTCAGACCCAGACAGCTTGTCCTACAAAGGACTTTGGGGGATGGAGCTTCAGTTCCACTTGTTTGGAACAAACCAATATTTGACATCAACAATGACACCCAGTAAAGGATTTCTTGAAAGCCAGGCCTCTGAGAAACTAGTCTCTTGCAGGATTCACCATTTGTGTTGTGTGCAGATATGTCTATGCTGTATACACTGATGCATAGTAGATGCAAACTGTTCCTGCCTGCTACTGAGTACTTGATGCAGCAAGAACCAAATCATTACGATAATTCACCAGTACCCTCATGTGTTCACAGCCACTTGTTTGCTCAGAGTATGCATCTTGGAAACCAGCCTGGGTTTATTTTTGGTTTTGTTTTTTCCTTTTGGGGTGAAAGATGAGGAAGATGGACCTTGTTTAGGGATAGCAGGCTCTTTAAAGTAAGTCACATAGCTGCTTTTTGGTGCTTTCACTTCTGTAGTGTTTAAACAGTGTCTTTGCATTACATGACTAGTAACTCTGAAATGATTTGCTCTTTCATCTTCTGTCCAGTGGTAGGTAGCATTATGGTACAGTGGAGTGTTATTTACACATTTTTCTTATGTTTGTATTATTTAAATATAAATATGGTGCTCCAAAAAGAAGGCTACAGAAGAAGACTATGAGGTCTTTGCTTACTTTCTGAGTGTGCATAACAGCATCAGGCTAGTACTGTCTTCTGCACAGGACAGGTTTACCCTTCTAGCAAAACTTTAGGTTTGCACTTTGTCATATGCACACAACTGCCATAACAGCAGCCCTGTCATTATGCCTAAAGCTTCACCTTTTCCTTCTGTATTCTTGCTATCTTCACCTACACTGGCTGTAGGTCAGAAAGTACTATTAAAGTCAGTAGAGTAATGCCATAGCCCTCTAGCTTGCTTTCTTCATACAAAGAAATAAGAAACTGTAATTTGTTTTATAAAAGTTCTATGGATTTGCTCTTGCTAAGCAGGTTTTCTCCAATTGTTACTTGTATGAGAAATATAGCAAAATTCTGTCACTGTTTCTTAATTTATGTCTAAAAGCCTGACACTTGAAACACCAAGCCTGATCCATGCAAAACGAGGATACTGAAGTATCCTGAAAGAAGGTGAAGTGCTTTAGGAAATGCGCAGCTCACCGTGAGCCCTGGTCTTTTCAACACAGGTGCACAGTGTTGGTTATGGTGTCTCAGAACTAGTCTGAGTGCAAGTGTCCCCTAACTGGGGCTAATACAGGTATACTTATCTGTTGGAGCTCACAAATAGTTCATTCTTGCCTAGCCTCAGATATAGGGAGTTGCTGCATAAGAATGCCAACTGGGTAAAAGTAATTACTTTACCTTTTGTAACTAGCCTTTTGCACTGTAAAACTCTTGTGTTTTGTGGAGGAAACAAGAATTTCTTGGGGGTGTTTTTAGACAAACTCAGTCTGATCTCAAGCAGAATCCCATCAAAACATAACACCTGTGTATCACAGGGGCATGGTGGAAGGAGATGTGGGGAGGCAGAATGAGGAGAACAGTGTTCAAAGAACATTAGCTTCATTTCAGAGGAGGAAACAACCCATGTAATGTGCAAAAGGAATGAGTTTTAATAGCTTTTAATATGTTTTTAAACACTTCCATCACCCCTCTGTTTTCAGACACAGTTTGGCAATAAATCAAAGTAAAAGCAAACACAGTCATTGGAGCTAGCCATTAGGCTGAAATAGAAATTAAACACTGAAGGTCAGGGAGAGAAAAAGTACAGAGTTTACATCAGTGAGGTTAAGGAACAGGCAGACAAAACATTCAGCAGCAGGGGAATACATCCTGCTTTCATTTTGGCCTGAGTGCAAGCCAGCACTAGAAATGGAAACTTGTTGATTGCAGTAGCCAGCTACAGGCAAGTGAGCTGCATAGCTTGTCTGTATTGCTTCACGGGTGAGAGATCTGCTGGGAAAGTGGTGGTACTTAGACTGTTTTTAATGTCAGCCTTCTCAAAGCTACTGCAGAAGCCACTTGCTGGCTAAGGCTTACTTCCATTCCTCATTTGAGGGAGCAAGAATCAGTGGATTTCTCCTTTGCTGTTTCTACCTATTGCTTTGCTAGACCTCAACTGATGCTAATCAGAGCTGAATGCTATAGAGATACTCTCTCCTTTGCATTGTTTTAGAGGAGGATTTTAGGTCTACACTTGTCCCCTGTTTCAGTTTAGTATAGATCAGTTGTATGTAGCCCTTCAGGCTCAGCTATGTTAGTGCAAGACAGAGAAACCATGAAAACTTAATTTGCAGAATGCATTCTGAAGATTGAAATGTCACTCACTGTTAACTTTCTGTGCACTGTCCTTGTGCCGAAAGCCTAATTTTTCTCTGATAGTTACCTTAAACTCAGCCCATCCTCATGATTTCAGTTAATAGCTTCTGGGTCTTCGGTAGCCTAATAGTCCTTCCTGTTCCTTAGAAGCCCTTACCCAAGTACAGCTCCATGAATCAGTTGGATACACTTTGTCTTGCTTAGAAAAGTCGATAAGAGGTAGTAAAGAGGAACAGCCCAATCATTTATACTTTTATGATTTGCTTTCAGCTGTCTTATGAATCCCATGTGATAGTTTCCACTTTTAGAAGCATTTTGAGAACAGTGTAATGAGACAGTCCTGCTCACAATGTACTTATAGCCAGGATAGGATAAGCAGAATGTACAACAAAGTTCAGTGACCTGCTAAAGGCAATTCATCAGGCTAAAACTGACCTGAGCCAGGTCATCAGAGCTCCTGCTCAGTATGGCTCTTAATAATAAATGCTGTTAGTTTGAGAGTCCACCCTTATGTATTCTTAGAGCACTGGCAGATTGAGCTCTAGTGAGTTCAACAATCTTATTCTGCTCATGCTTTCTCTAGTCATCCCTCAGCCAGACGAGGTGTCTTGCCTTTCTAGGGCAGCTGAATGGGATATCGTTGTCCTTGCTGTTAATAGACCAGCATCTTCATGCAAAACTGTCTTCAGTAAGCTCAAAAGCCCTTCAAATCTCACCCTGCGAGCAGTTGTGGATCTCCTTTAAGTTTTTCATCCATAAGTGTCTGTGCTGAGCATTTACTGCTCGGCACCACCTGAGGCATTAGTCGTAACATTAAGTGCAAGGCGCTCCCTCATTTTATTAGAACTGGAGTTTCAGGCTGATGGAAGCTTTATTTCCTAGATTGGAAAAAGTAAAACTCATGGGGTTTTCAGCCACAGCCTGTACTATATTTAGAATGTCTTAAATCACTCTAAGATCATGATTTGAAGGGATTATTATAGAGCGTGTGTATGTATTTATGTGTATGTGTGTTTGGTTTTTATTGTGGGAGACTAGTCAACAGGGATTTTGTGGTTCTGTTTGGCAATGATGAAGTAATTAAAGTGCATTTTGAGGAATGGTGAGGAAAGAAATGATGAGAGCCAAGAGGGGAAAAAATGGAGGATGTTAGGGAGTTATTGAGAATAAATTACTAATCCTTCTTCCCCTACTGCTCTTGCAAACCTCAGCCTTTACCTCACAAAGGTGGAAGGCTGCCAAGGGAAAGAGCATCATTAAGATTACACCAAACCATACAGTCCTTATTGAAATACATTAAAAGCCAGAAGAATACCCAGACCGCTCTGGAAGGTTCTAAGCAGCTCCTGTAGTGACTCATCCAGAAAGATTCCCCCATTGTCCTATATTTTCCAGTCTGCCAGACAAAAAGTACTTTGCAGGATATAAGTGTGTATACCTATGTATGTGTGCATGCCATAGCAACCGAATTCATAATGGTTTAAGGGTTTCCATGTTAAGCGTCTAGATGAAGTGCAGTACTCCATAGTGACAAAGAAATACCAGAGATATTCACAGCATTATCAGCCTTCGATATTCAGTTTTAAATCCCATAATTTTGGAAACTTGGTTTACTTTTCTGAAGTCTTGGAATTTGACTTCATGAAATTAAATGGGATGGTGAGAATTTATTTTTCTTTCCAGTTGTATGATTTTTCAGCCAGGTTCTCTCCTTCGGGGATAAGGAGTACAAAGTGACTTCCCTTTCAGCCAATCCCAGATATTTGAGTGTGTACAATTCTGAATTAGTATATGCTTGTATTTGTATGTGTATTTACAGTCTGTCTGGTCAATTTGAGGTAAATACACCACTAATGTGCATCTGTAAGCAGACATGCAGTGTCCCTTGCAAGGCCTGCCAAGGGGAGAGTGGAATATCAGGTCACTAAGGAAGAACATGTGCTGCTATGGAGATCTGCAGTTGCTGGACACAGTGGAGCAGCACGTAGGTGTTTGGGGAAATATGATTTTCCATCAGTAGGGAGGGTTGTAGGAAAACTGAGTGGAGTTCAAAATTCAGTTTGGATCTGACTCTGTTCTGACGTGATTAATTTACTATAAAAGTCACTGCTGGGGGTAGAGAGAATGGAGGAATTCTGTGCCAAGCTGTTCCTTTTTCATTTCCATCAGGGAACTGATTTCATTTTGAAGTGTATCCCTCTGCTTTCTGTTACCAGCCCTGAGCCAGTTCAAGACAGCCGATTTTGAAGAACACTTTCTGTCAGTAGTACATGAGTAACAAGGGCTCTTCATGCACTGCTGTGGGTGCGGAAGTTCTGCAGAGAATTTGCAGACTGCTCGCTATGCAGCTTAAGCTTTGAGCATGCTGCAGTAAATATGACTGAGGAGAAGAACGAACATATAAGAAAGCATCTCTTTTGAGGTATGGTAGGCAAGGCCTATGTCCAAATATTAGTTTGGTTTTGGATTTCTGTGTCTTGCATGCAAGTCTTGCGGCAATACCCCAGATATTTCATATGTACTGCTACTGAGCTTGGCTTCTTGCATGGAAAACTGTGGCAAACTATTGCCTCAGACATACATAGAAAGAGGGAGGGGAAGGTGAGGAATGAAATAGGTGTGCTGAGCCCTGGAGCTTTCCTGGGCTGCATATATAATGTCTCCTTTCCTTAGCAACAGGGGAGTTTACATACATACATCCTTTTGAAATCTCCTTGTATTTGTTAAGATATCACCTCTGTTGAAGGGGTTATTTTTTAAATTAATAATTTGCTACTTTCTATTTATTCTGTCCATGCCAAGGGTTTGAGTCAGAGCTGTGCAGTCAGATTCCCCTCGACTGGTTCTGATTAGAGGCTGAGTGATGGAGCAGAGAGTCTGGAATGGCTCCAACTGGATTCCATGATGTCTCGACTTTAATGTAGTTAAAAATCCCAGACCTGATGGTGTAGTTTATTGCAGTGGACTTTCACCTTGCCTTTGGTGCGGTAGAAAGCACAGCTTTCTACATGCTTTTGCTACTATATACTTCAGGTAAAAGGTAAAATTAATTACCATGATTCTTGCCAGAGCTAATTGCATTATTTATCAGGAATACTATTACTAATTGCAGTAGCACCACAGACTACTTCTGTTCATAGAGTCATGATTTGCATTAGTTCATTAGAGAAGATTATCTATCTTTGTTCTTTAACATTATCCTTCCTCTAGGATAGTTGGTTTCATATCAGATGTTAGCACTATTCCTAGCAATAAAATGATGGATTCTGAGAGGAAGTAGGTATGTATTGAATAAACTGATTCTACCTATTTTCTTCCCTAAAATCATATGGTTGTTCTTGTGACTCTTATTTTTATGCAACTCAACAATTAATTTGGTGTGGCTGCAGACTGAAATTTTTTTAAACTTAAAACCTGCAAAAAAACCCCTCTGTATTTGTTTTGCCTGGAAGATTATATCTCCCTACTTGTGTGTTTAAACGATACTTCATGTAAGTAGACTCAGGTACCTCTCAAATGCTGAAAAAGCGTTTTAGCATAGGGATTCATTTGTGGAAACAAATTTTTAAGATTCAGATAGACTTCATGTTTTTAGGAGTTTAAAACTATTTCATGATTAAAGGTAAACCAGAAGCTGTGTTTAAAACAGCTACAGAGCAGATCATAATAATGAGATAAAAATTTTTCTTGCTGCTACTATTAACTAGTTAAATCCTTTTAGCTTTACTGTTCAGCCAGTGCCGATCTACTTTTTGGATGTAATTAAGGAAAGTGCTTTTGCACATTCAGTTGAATTACTGGAATACTTATGTTAGATGCGTTTGAGTCTTGCTGAATTGGGACTCTAATATTTAATCTTTTCATACAAAAACTTTTCACATCTGAAAATTTGTATGCTGGCAAACTTTAGCTTGAAGGAATGAGCTACATGTTAATGCATATGCTGACGAGTTGGGAGGATTCATATGTGCCTGCACAGGACCGAAAGCATTGTGTGGAATGTGCCAGATGTGAATTTTGTATAGAGTCAGGCTGTTTGTCTGAAAGTTCTGGGCATCTGATATCTTCGGCTGCTGGAAATCTAGAAGCTTAGAATTCTTTCCGAAGGATTGAAGCTGGTGAACTGATCTCAAGTTTTTACTTCACCTGACTTCAACTCCCTTGGAGGGAATCACTGAGACTTGCTTAATTTTTTTATTTTAAGTATTGATATGCACCGCTTTTTAAAGCGAATATTTATCAAGCTAAGCAAGAGCCTAACTCCTATTCCAGATAGTGTATTTAAACACACAGAAATCTTTGTTTTATAACGTATTACCATGGCAGAACAGATGCAAGCCTTCCTCCATAGGTCTGTACCGACATATGCAAGGGCTGACAAGAGCACTAGGACCTCATAGTATTAAAGGCATTTGGCATTGAAAAACACCGGTAGCTTATGGTATATATGTATTCTGATAGTGCTTATGCTGTATGTTTGAATGATTGTATTGATAATGTCTGATAGGAAATGTGCAGATGAATTTGGGAGCCAGTGTTTTTGGGGACAGTTTATATATTCCTCCAGAGAACCTTCAGTAATTGGACATTGGTAATTCACCTTGCCCTGGGTTTCCAGAGAAATGCATGGTATGGTTCTTTGTATTTTATTTCTTGGCACACAGCAGTGTTTTGAGGGACTTTTTCATGTGGGAAACTGCACAAGATATTTCAGTGACATCTAGGGAAGAACCATACTTCCGGTTTTTAAGCAGTGGTTTTTTAGGTTTTAATATTTCTCCGCATAGTCTCTGTATTTTGGTTCAGCTGTATGACACTTTGTATGGTATCTGGCCCAAAGCCTCTTGAAGTTGATGGAAAGACTCCCACTGATTTAAGTAGGCTTTGGATAAGCCTACTTTGGAAAGCCTGCTTGTATTGGTTGTCTTTCTCTCCTCTTATTTCTTGCTATGTAAATTACTAGGTCATTTGGTGTGTCTGTTTTGTTGGAGGATGTGCTTAGCATATGGAACTCTTCACCAGTTCACTGGCTCCGTTTTCGATGCTAAAACACTTTAGAGAAGTAGTATTCTCTACTGAACATTACTCAAAATATGACGTGTGTCAGACCCAGTGATTGATGGCTGATTTCTCTGGGTTTAAAAGTTAGCCAGACTTTGTAGTGGAAACTTTCATACTTTTTATACAATCATGAATGGAGGAGCAGTGTACACTGGCTTTATTAGTCTGCTAATGCTCCAAGGGATTCTCTCCTCTGTAGAGCGAATGACATTGAATTATGTTGAATAGCTATAAAGAAATCTTTCATGTATCTGTAAGATGTTGAGATTAAAAGGATGAAATTCTATTGAACTGTATTCAGAATCTTTGCTTGTGACTTTGGCCTAGAATTTCACCTTGAAAATAGATAAATTTCTTCAATCCTTGTATACTTTGTCTCAGCAGTCATAGCATTAAATTTTGATAGGCCAAATGAAGGCCCTATTTGATGTTATCATATAGATACAGTCTACTCAAACCAGTGTATCACTAGAGAGATGTTCTCCAGTAAGTGTGTGTCTAAGGATTTTAGATATTGAGAAGTCAGATGTATCTGTTTCCCTTCCTGCTTTATGAAAGTGATTCTGAGCCTGCTTTTCATCAGCATATGTGTGGAAAGTAGATATTCTCCTGTAGAAAAGAAAGTACAGCTATGCAGTCTTCTGTCACAGAAGTTTGTGGTGGTATAAAATGCAGAGATAGCAAGCTTTAGCAATTTAAACCTAAATCACAGGAGCTCAACATTGCTGAACTCCAGTCTTGCAAGAGCAGGATTACTGAGTTCCTGATTCTTTGTCAGTGAGCAGGCAACTAGTGCAAAACTGCACAGGATTAATTTTTGTAATTGGTACAATTACTCTCCTTTAAGAACTAATTAATCAAAATAGTACGAGTTAAAATAGACGATAAAATGCATTTTCATAATTCTGTGTATGTCCCGCTAAGAAAAAGGCAATTTGCTTTAGAACTGAATATAGTGATTACATCTGAGTGTGAAACTCTTTGCTGTTTACAGCATGAAAATATGTCCACAGCCACTTCACTCAAGCAAAAGAAGGTGGAACAAATAATCAGTCACTTATCTATTGTGTATTAAAAAGAAACAATTAAAAAGAAAAAGAAACAATTAAAAAGAAACAAAAAGAATTATCTCCATGAAGTTGCTGTTCTCAAAATAAAAAATGCTGGAACTTCTGCAAAAAGTAAAAAGTAGTTTGGAGGCTAGAAGTTTGAATCAACTTCGGTGAAGTTGAATTTCCAAGCTCTTTGGCCTATCTAAATGTGTGCTGTGCTAGTAACATCAGTGAGTCTGTCACTCCCTACCAACTGCCTGACTGCATTTATATATATGTCACAGTAATAGCGCCATTAGTTTCAAAACTTGACTTCTGTAACCTTAAGCTGTCTGGTTTTACTGTCCTGACAAACTGGAAAAGGTTCTCCAGAGTCTCAAAGCATTGACACAATTACCAAGTGCTAAATACTTTGTAACACTTAAATATTTGCCCCAGGCAGCAAATGGTTTGGCGTTTTGTAGGTTAGGCAGGCACTGTTCAGTTTCTTTGTCAGGATAACATGCCATTGAGCTAAATGATAACGAGTTTTCTTGCTCTACAGAATTTAGTGTGGCTGAAAGCACTGCATGGAACTTTCTAGGAATTGTTTACTAGTCATGACTGTTTCCACTTCTTTTTTCCTCCCCTGTCTTCTTTTGTGCCTTAAATCAACATATACTTATCAAGGGCGTCAAGCCTGGTCACTGTAAAGGATCTTTAATTAGGTAGTGTTCTAGTGAGATGCACTTGTGAAAAGCTGGGATGAAAGTCATCGTTAACTGGCTTCCAAGAGACCGTTTAGCAGAAAAACGCCAATTGTTGGTCATACAGAAATGTCTTATTGCAACTTGAGGCAGAGACATGAAAGTAGAAGTTTAGGAGGGGGAGATGAGATGAGGAGAAGAGCTCAAAAAAACCCCAGTTTTTTTTTACAGTGGGGATAGACCAGCTTTTTGAAGTCCTGTGTAGTTTAGTCAGAAGCTATTGTTGTGTAACAAATATAGATGTGCAGTTTCCAAGGGGAGGGTCATGGCAGTGGAAGTTCTTAGCCTGGACTTAGATGCTGTGGGGTCTTGCCCTAGACACCACATGTTTTTTTCTAAACGGGAAAAAAACCCAACAAAGTAACAACACGTCCCCTCCACACCCCCCAGAAGCCCCAAACCAAACAGGCGTAGCTATTTATAGTTTTTTCTACCATGAGGTTATTTAAATGGCCACCTCTTGAGATGTCCTTATGCTTTGAAGGCCTGTAAAAAAGCATGCAATATCAAGCTGATCATAGTTTTTAACAGGAAATGCTGTTTGGCTATTTTATAGCCCTTTTGGCAAATGCAGCTGTTGCTGCCTGAGCAGCGTAAATACTGCTTGAGTTAGGAGTTACACTGAGGACACTTATTTAAAGGAAGCCACAAGAATTTTGTATGTGTGAGGTCCTAGACAGTATGTGGCTATGTCCACAAATGTTATCTTTAAAGGAACAATTTTCTCAGTGAAAACTAATTTGGAATAAAGTAAATTGAGTGATTTACAATATAATAGTGTAGATGAAGTCCCATAGAACTCCTGACTTCTGGGTGAGAAGCTACTGATGCTTATCAGGAAAGTGGCTTGGTTTCCAGGTGATATATTTCCTGTGGAAAAACCATTATTACTGTTGGCTTTCCTGCTTCTCTCTTGCTGTGGGGCAGCACACCCAGGATACAGTCTATGAATTTGCTTGCCAGATTATCTGCCAAGTAATTAAAGTATTGTGGAAAAATGAGCCAACAGGAGGATGAAGGGGTTGATCATTTAGAGAAATTAAATATCTGTGTTTAGGGACAGGGTAACACATGAGAGGTTTTGAAAAGCCTAATAAAAAACCCAAGGTACAGAAGCTAGGTGGTGCACAGGGAGGTAGCTACTACTAGTGTTGTGAAGGAAAGTAGAGATACACAAGAAAAAAAAAATCCAAAAGTATAGAGTTTCTTTGTGGAAAAGACTCAGGGATAATTTTGGAAATACCATCAATTGCAATGCAGAAAACCAGACTCAGCCAGTAGTACGAAGTGCCTCTAGTGACCGTTTGAGAGGGCAAAGTGCTGATTTGAACATGAGCAAGGTCTTCAGTACTTAAGCAAATGTTTAGGGACACAGTAAGATGTCATGATGAAGACTAGTTAAAGTAACCTGCTTACCCACACTGAAAACAGACTGTTTGTTTTCAGTGTGTTATAGTGTCTGTCTTGTATGTGTGGTCAAATGAAAGAAAAAGTGCAGCCAAGGACAATAACTTAGGGCTACAGCAAAATCTGCAGGTCTTCAGATTATATTCTTAATGAAATGTATTATTTCTATTTTTTGCAAATGGGAGACTAGAGCACAGAGATGGAATGACTTGCTATAAAATGTCAGTCAAGTCAGTGGCATACTGGGACAAAAATACTGTTGATTTATTCTGATTGAAGTCCCTTCAATGGGACTTAGTTTCTTCACAGCATCTACAGGTCTGACCTCTAAGCCTGAACAGAAATTATCGTCCAACGCTATATACAGTGCTCTGTATCCTTTGCTGCAAGAATTTGCAGCCATTCAAAGTGTATAGGATTTTCTAGGGTGGAGTGGATTTGATTGCTTCTCTTAAGGACTATCTTCCTTATCTCTGGGACCCTGATTCTAGTCCGAAGGTTCAAATTTAACAAAAAAAAAATTCTCTGCAGACTTAAAGGTGGCCCATCACTAGCAGGTTGGGCATGTGCCATAATCACTTGCCCTTTGTCCTTCCTGATCTGCCCGTATGTGTATTGATCTGACTAGAAATGCTTTGGTACCTGAGAAGCCTTTGCTTTATAAAATGGTGTATTTTTGGAGAAGAGTTTGTTTCAATGGCATTTCATAAGGCATTTTTGTTTCCTTGAAACAATTCTGACAAAATCTGCATGATGCTGGGAAACTTTATTACCCTTTTTTCATGACATTGCAAGGATTAATTCTGTAGAGGCAGGTGTTCAGGTAGTACAGTAATGAGAAGAGAAAATTGCTGGAGAAAGAATTTAATAAAAGTAGGTGCAAATGTAGCCTGTCAGATAACAGATGTCTTTATCACTGTTCTTAGCATGTGGTTACCACAGCAGGAGATCAAGCCCTGTTGTTCTTGGAGGGGAAAAAAAAAAGTTAGAACTCCTGTTCTGTTTCTTCAGATATTCTAATTTCATTGACTTAAGCCTCTCAAGGAGCTGCTATCTTTCAAGATCTACTTATTGCTTTTAAAGCTCCTGGAAGTGATGCCAAAGAACGATGAGGAACAGGAAAAAGAAAAGGGAATCCTGTTCTGTTAGATTGATGGAACTAGCAGAAGAGCCCCCAGCAAGAGAAACCTATCAGCAGCGTGCATATATATATACACACACAGACAGCTGGTTAAGTTAAATCATATCAAAACCAGACTCTTAGTACTTGTGATATAAGAATACTTACAGTCCAGCTTAAAAGCAGAGTTCAGATAAGTTATTTGAAGTACAGAGGGTTTGGCTGCAAACAGTAAAAGAATTAAGAACAAGCTGTTTCTTGCATTTGTTTTTATCACTGTTAGCAGATGTGAATTTTCCATGAACAATTTTAATGAAACTTTTTCTTAGCAGTGTGAAAGTGTTTGCGTTTGGTCAGCTTCTTGGTGCTTTCACTGTAGTGAATATAAATGTATTTTAAAACTGCATAGTATTGCTGTTCGATCTGATTTTTCTATCCTTTATTTTTGTTTTGCTCTACAATTGGAACATGTGTTGGACTAAGCTTTAAATATTTGTCCCAAGTTAGAACGCAAACAGCTTAGGGTTTTAGGCCAATGAATAAAAATGCTTGTTTTCAGTTAATTCTAGATGCTTGCAATAAGATTCATTAAGATCTTCGGTAAATTGGGTAGCATATCCATAACCTCTACTAGTAGTGTTATATATTATGAACCATAGTCAAAAAGATGAACTTAGTTGTAGTTTCTGCTTTTCTCATGTTAAAGATGTCTCAAGACAAAACCGTCTCATTCCTTTACTGATGTTCATATGACCCTTAAAGCTTCATCTCATATGTCACCTGTTAAAGCTGACACAAATAATGTTCACACTGAAAGTACATTCTGATGTGGTGACTGGTTCTCTGCTCTCAAAAAATGAGCAGGACTGGGGCAAAACGGGACTTCCAGGTGCACTAGATGGTTTAGTATACAGATGAAGCTTCCAATGTGCATTTTTTTTTACTTCTGGTGATGATTCACAGGAATTCTTTTCTAGATACGACAAACAAATGGATCTTGTTTCATCTCGGCAGCGTCCTTGGTGGAAAAGCACGTGCTTGGACTACAGCTGCCTTGAAAACGGGGCGACTAAGCCGGGCACCAGGCTCTAGTAACTCAGGGGGTCACTGTGCGTCGCGAGTGAAGCAGTGGCAGCGTCCCCTCGCCGACTGCCCGTAAGGGGTCATGTCTGCTGCCCTCGGCTCTGTCCGCCCCGTCCCGCTCCTCGTTTCAGCACCGCGGTGAGGGACAGCGCCTGCGCCCTCCGCCGCTGCGCTCGGGGCCGGGGCCGGGGCCGGGGCCGGGCGCGTCCCCGCGGGGCCGCGGGCAGAGGCCCCCGGGCAGCACCGCTTGGCGCAGCTCGGTCCCTTCCCTGGGCTCTTGGCAAGATGGACGGACGCTGCTGTCACAGCCTCAACGTGAGGCGCTCTCGTGGCTGGCGAAACCTGGTCCTCATTTCTTCTCCTGGTGAAGTGTTGTCCTTGTCAGCGATTTTGCACCGGAAGCAAACGTGTAGGAATTGTGGGTTGATGATTTATCTTGGAGTCTTGTGAATTTTATGGGAAAGGGAGAGAGGTGGGGAAGATGGACGTTCTTCAGGGTATAAAAACTTTTAAAAACTTAACCTGTGGGAACAGTTTGTAAAGTGTAGTAGGTCAATATATGCGTGGTCTGACATGCGGAGCTTGTCTTCTATCGGATTAAACTAGGCTACACTAGCTGTTTCAAAGAACTGTGTGTAGACAGCTGTGGAGTAATTTGAGGTGGTTCTTAACTCAATATTCACTGGCTAACTTCTGAATTGGCCATAAGAAATTTAAACTCTTTGTTTAAAAAATACGCCCCTATGGCAAAACATCTCATTATAGCTCTGAATATTCTTTGTAGCTGTGAGTCCAGCCCTTTATTTGAAGCTCTTGCTTTGAATAGGGCAAACAAAGGGCTTTTTGTAGGAAAGGAGGACTGGAATATGTAAAACTGTTTTGGTTGGGGGTGGAGGGACTTCAGCTTGCTCTTAAGATAAATCCTTGCAGCATTTTGTGGTGAAATTCTACTGCTCAGTGGCTTGGGTAGAGTATGATGACCTGGGTTGAAATGCAGACATGTCTGAGGGTTGAGGAAGCAGTGCCTTCCATTAAGCAAGGCAATCATTTGTCATTACTCTGTTAATCATGCTAATTATGCATTACCTTTTTTCATGTGCTTCCCAATTTATTAAGGGCATGGTACTACAAATAGGACCATAAACTGTCACATTTTGGAGTTCACCGGGCCCAGCTGCAGAGACAGCTTTGTGTTCAGTATTTTTGTCTCAGTGAAAAGTTCCAGCCCTCTTCCATGTCTCACCCTTTCAATGCATCTCCTTCCTGCAGTGCTGCAGGCGCAGCTTTCAATGGTTGCTCCATGTGAGGCCTCTTTTGCATAATAACTTAGCAAAAAGGTTGTAATTCACTTTTAGGTATCATCCATGCCCCTATCTTGTACTGAGAGTGTGGGCTTTGGCTTATTTTTCTTTAAATCTGCTGTTTTCTTTTTGTCGTCTTTGGCAGAAAATGGGAAATACTTGCTGTGAAAATTAATCTTTATTTTAGGTCTAAATTTTCTCTTGCATTCCAGCACACTCTGTTCCAAAATTACACGGACTTTAGTTCTCTTTCCTTAATGTTAATCCCTAACACATGTTACTTTCTTCATAAAATGACAATAAAACATTGCAATAGGCTTGTTTTCTTATTTGATGGGGAAAGAAACTAAACATGGCTATTAGTTTCAACTGGCAACCTATTGAAGATAGGTACTATATTGCTTGTTCCCTGTTACTGTAGCATCTGCAAACCTCTTAACTCAATAATTTTATAGGTAAGCTGATGAAGTACACCTTCAAAACAGTATAGGAATAGCCTAAAACTGTGTAGTTATGTCTCGGAAATGTTTCCTGAGCATTACCCTTGGTGTTTGCATCCTAAAGGTTGGGAAGCTGTACATGAGAAGGAATATATATCACCTCTTTCTCTGCTTATCTTTTCAAAGATACTTATGGTTGTTAGTGTATTCTGTCAGACTCTTGTATTATGAGTCCTCAACATACCATAACTGGTCAAACAGGATGGCTATGCAGAACTGAGATCTCAATGACTCAATACCAAGACTGAAGACTCTTGGTAATGCACGGAAGTGCAGGTAAAGCTAAAGCATATGTAGAATTTTGAAGTGGTAAACTGAGGCATTGATGAGGGATTTCAGCAACAGCCAATGGTGGTATTGAAGACTCTAGTTTTTAAAAAGAAAATTGCAATTTGAATATGGCTTTGTGGCTTAACCAAAGTAACATAGGGATTTTTTTCTTAAACTTCTGAATGCAAATTTCTGGATTCCCATTCCTTTCTGCGCTTCTGTTGATGGTGCTTATATGCATCGACAATGGAGAATACAGCCTAACTTTTTTTGTCTGTTTTCACCCAAGTCTGACCAGCAACCATCTTTCTCACCCTTTCTAGTTTGACATGTTCTTGTGTTTCATATCTACAGTTCTTGGCTCTACAGGTGTGTTGCAAGCCAAATAATGGGTCCAGTGCTAACACAGTGCAGCTGTAGAGGGAAGCTTTTTAATTAAAGCCTGAAGCAAAATTTCTTTGCTCCTGGAGGCTGGCAAGAAAAATGAAATTTAGCTTGGGTTCAGTGTGGTTTCTTGTTTTTCATGTATGAAGATACATTCAGGCCACTGAGCAGTGCGTTGGCATGGGGATTCACTGCCAGGTAAGAAGACCTTTGTCAGGCTGCATGCCAGGCAAGCCAGCTGTGTTGCATTTGGCCGCAGCAGCAGAATGCAGCAGTATGCTCGAGGCAAAAACAGGCTGACTAAACACCTTTTGGTGTAAGTTGATTAAAATCACTGGCTTCAGGCACGAGATGAACTTGAGGCTAATTTAGAATATGTTAATTATTTGAGCTAGAACTTTTCGAACACTGAGCAAATGTTAACAGGTCAGCCCAATTCCCTCTTATGGTAGGCAAGTGTTATTTACTGTCATGATTTCTCTGACTGGAAAATTGAAATTTCAAGGGCTTCAAACTCAGTAATCTTGATATAAACTGGAACTAATTCTGTTTTTGTGGTGTAACTCCTCGTTGGTGCTGATGTAGGTGAAATTTGAAAGCAGATTTTCCTTTTGCCAGAGAGAACTGAGACAGCTTACACAAGCAGATGAATCTCCAAGAAACAATGATCTGGTACCTGTTCCTATTGGCAAATGTGCTCAAGTTTCATTCAAAATACAGGGTCTCACTCATTGTTGCTGTGCTTATTCTGCTAATGCAGCTTCTGCCTGGGTGATTACTGTTCGCTGGCTTCAAAAGTTAGCAGGTCTACAAAAGCATCTGTCAGCAAATAAAAAGCTAGGCTTTAAGGCAAGTGTTTTAAAACTACATCTGAAGCCTGCTGGAATTTGCATTAGATTCTTTTTTAGTTGCATCAGCTGGGACTATATTGTGACTGCTTGACACTTACCATTTACTAATGCTGAATGGAATACTAATTGAGAGAGGTTTTAATAGAGATGTCAGCTATTCAAAGGACAGCATTTGACAAATGCTGACAAGTATTTTTACAACAATTATTTTATATGAAGCTTTTCATGCAGACAAATCCCAAGGTGCTTTACATTAATCTTTTCAGGAGAGAGAGAAAGAGTTGTGACTTGTTCTTGCCTTTAATCCTTTGAAACCCTCTGACATTCTGTCTGTCATGATAAAAGTCCACTTATGAGGTCTGCCAGGAGAAAGAAAAGCTCATCTTCTATGAGCAGGGTATTATGGAGCAATCACTTATCCCATAATGCAGCCAGTTAGTTTCTGTTTAGTACTCTTGCCTCTGTCATTGTGTTTAGAATTAACAGTGGATAGGGGATATGTGAATTTCTTTTGGAAGGTGTTGCATGAATTGACATTGAAGGTACAACACATACTGTATAACAAATACAGAATACATCAAACATCAAAAATTTAACAAACAGCTAATTGGAAATGGCTATAAAAATAAAACGGGGAAAAAAATCAACATCATCCACCACCCCCTGAAATTCAAATGTCACTTCTAATGAGAAACACACTTAAAGCCTTGTAAGATTGCACTATTCAAGAACAATAAATTAGCAAGTTTTTCTATGCATAGCAGTAACTTGACCCGTAAAAACTCCACTTAACCCAGAGGGAGTAGTGGTCTCCGTTGAATAAGGTGTTTTCTGAGTGCCTCTCTCTAAATGCAGGTCCAGGGCCCTGAAGACATTTAGGGGCTTAACTTGCTGCTTTGAATGGTAAAAAGGTGCTTAAGAATTCTTTCAGCTGTGGTTGTTACTTTGGAAGAAAGCTTAGCAGCATCATGCTGATGAAGACTTCAGTGAAGAAAGCAAAAAGGGATCAGATGTAATCTGAGAAGGGAAACGTTCAAATAGTTTTTTACCTGTTTGCTCTAATCTGTCCAGTGGTCCTTGCAGATACTTGATGTCCTTTTTACTGTACTTAACATAGTTATATCAGATGATTTTAGTAGTAGTAGATTCCTACTTTCTGCAGAGATAAGTAAAAATTACTGTGTGAAATCAGTGTTTTGTAGAAAATATTCAGACTATGAAAATCAATGTTTTATTGATATCAGCAGGAAGCTGATTGTTTCTATGCCTCTCCTGTGGGGAAAGAAAGGGTTAACGCATTGATACATGGGGTTCTTTGTATCACTTTAACTGTTATGTGTAGTCAAATCTTCATTTTGACAGGTGCTGTTTATCCAATGTGCTGTAAGACATGAAATCCATGCCAGTTTGTTGGAGATAATTACTTTAAACAACAACTCCCCTATGTGGTGAAATTTCCTTTCTTTTCCTGTAGTGGTAATCCAAAGCTTTTCTAGCACAGGAGAATTGTTGTTTCAACATCTTCTGTGTCTTGCCAGTTGAATACATGTAATACTTAGTCTTAATTTGTCTCTATTTGTCTCAATTTCAGGATAATTTTTTTTCTCAGCAGTACCAAGAAACTTTGGAAGATGAGTTCCTAAAACTTGCTTTTTGTGTTTAAATTAGTAGTCTTGTGCTTTATAATGAAAGGATTTATTTTGTAGTTGGTGTCTCTACGCCACTTTAGACTCACATTTGATGTTCGAGCAATCCCTATTCTCCCAGTGTACTCGGATCTAGCTGTGTTAAACCAGTGCAAAATCAGCTTAACTGAGGTGATGTTGTAAGATGAGCTGAGATGATGTGAATCTATCTTATAATTTTAGTAAGAGTGTGATCTAATAAGAGCAGTTGGAGAGCTGATATAACAAACTACTAGAAAACTGTTGCTTCATTAATTTCTTTTATTGCATAGCACTTCATCCAGTTCTGGATTGGAACCTACGCTGAGGGTATGGATAAGGCCCCTGCCCGTGATCTGATGAAGCTGATCAGTCTGCTGGCCTGAAACACAACAAAAGACTAAATGGAGAAATCCCTGATTATTGTGTCACTTAAAAGGAAGTTGAGATACTAGAAGAGACGTTATAGAGCTGTCTCCTCTGTTGGCAGGGACAGACGGTTGAGCAAATCTTCTGCCACTAGCGTTTGATCCTATAAATATTTAAATGTCAGCCCTCCTGGGAGGAACGCAGTACTACTTACTGAAATGGCATTATGCTAGAAAGATACTATTCAAGTTTTTGCTAATGCTGTACTGCAATTTGATCTTTTTGTGCCTCACCAATTAAATCGACTTCCTGTAAGAAAAAAAAATCCATCCCACATCTCTCAAAGATCAAGTTTTTATAACAATATAAAAAAAAAATCTACACTAGATATTAGTGATTGAAAGCTGTGGGTTTTTCCAGTAGCGACTCCAGTGACACACAATTCCACCAGCTATTTAGCAACAGTTTTTTTAGTGTATGGAAAATGTGTTTTCTGGTCATCTCAGCTCCTCATTTCAGTGCTGAGCTTTTTGTAATGAGCACAGAATCCTCTTTCCCTGCTTGTCTATTCAGATGGGGAGAGCCAAAGATATTAATGTAACTTCTGTTTTAGAAAACACTTGTTATTTTCAAAACAATGTTTTGAGAGTTCATTTTATAATAGTTTCAAATATAAAACTACACATTCTGAAAGAAAAAACTTAAAGATACTGATGAAACCAAGTCTTTGAGGTTAAATGAAGCATTGCATTTTAATATACTCTGCATTTTGACCACTGGACTCCAAAGTCTATCAAAAGAATACTTCAGTTGAGAAGACTTTTTTGTGCATTTTTCTGTAAGAGTTCAGAGGATCAAATAAAAAGTTTACTGAAGTCTATTTCTCAGTAAGTTGATTGGTATTTTGTTTGTCCAACTTTAGTTCTTTGGCAATTACTGTTTTGGGGTTTTTTTCCTCTCTGGAAATGTAGGGGATAGAGTTGTGCTGAAATAGCATCACAATAAAATAAAAGTTGTCTTTGACAACTCTCTCGTCACATGGTCAAAAGGCCTTTTCCTCCTTTCCTATGGCCATATTTGGCCTGGAAGAACACAACTGCTTTTTGTTTTGCTGACTTAGGGGTTTTCTTGGATGTCATGTTTGACCTTGTTT
The DNA here is from genome assembly GCA_013398225.1 of Steatornis caripensis. Taxonomy (NCBI): domain Eukaryota; kingdom Metazoa; phylum Chordata; class Aves; order Caprimulgiformes; family Steatornithidae; genus Steatornis; species Steatornis caripensis. The sequence continues at coordinate 16,569 of VZSC01018414.1, read as the reverse complement.
ACTCAGAAAGAGGAAGAAATCCTCAGTAACTGTCCTTTACTCATTTCTGTTGGACAATAGCTTCTGTGTGTCAGGAATTCCAGCTGAGGAGGACTGGCTGCGTTACTGACCTTCATACACTGCTGTAATTTTGTGAATTGTTGCCTATACAGTGTTGAAGCAACAGGGCTTTTTTTTATTCCATTGTTTGAATTTGGGAATGGAGGACTTAAAGGCTTTTATGCCTTCTGCAGAAAATTTTCCAACCGGTTTCATTTTTTCAGTGACTTGGGACAATGTAAGAAGCAAAACTAAGTCTGAACTGGTTTTAAAAGAACAAAGACAGATACACGAAGGGAAGTGGGGAATGGAGTCATGTGGCTGAGGAGCTCGAGGACTCAGCTATGGAAGAGGCTAGGAATTTATTCATGGTCAAAATGTTAAAACTGGCAGGAATATGTATTGTAAATGAATGAGGGAGAGAAATAAAGGGAACTAGTAAAATGAATAAATACAGAATGTAACTGGCAACAGTCAGGCAATCTTCAATGGTTTTAAGTGCAGAGTCCAAAAGGAGTGGGGAAAAGCCTCTATAGAGATCAAGAAGCGTAACAGGAAAAGGACAAATGTGAAAAAGTAAAGCCTCAACAAGCTTGAGACAAAGGAGAGAGGAAGAGAAAAGCAAGGTATGAGAACAGAAAATCTGATAAGTATGTATTGAAGACTAAGTACATGACCTGAAAACTTGAACTCAATGTTGAGAAGTAGACCCGAATTGTTCCTAAGGCATCACTAATACTTATTACTAGGAGGAAATCCCAAGCACTATGCAGTTGCAGAGGAAGAGTCACAAAGACTATCAAGAGAGCATGCTTGTTAAAATACTTATTCCTATGCAAGTTGGGAAAACCTCCTTAGTACTGATTTGTAATGTGCCTATGACTTGCTAATACAGCTGCTGATCTGCAAGTACAGTAATAATAGAGCTTTAAAAATACCTTAATTGCAAGAGAGCATCCCACAGCCATCAGAGATGTCTGACTTCATGAAGATGGTGGTTTCCATTCTCTTAATTTATGGGCTGGAATGCAGAAGCAAAGGGCAAAGCATGTGCAAAATGGTTACTGATTTTTTTAATGTCATCAGTTCAGATGTTTAATTTAAGGTGAGTTTTCAATTTTGGTCATTTCTACTGAAGTTTCTAAGCCAAGTAAATGATTTCAGGCAGTGGGAGCTGGAGGGATACAATTCAGACCTCCTGTTTGTTGTACCTGCGCCAGTGGGGCTCCGTGGTGCTATTATATAGTGTACTGCTTAAAATGCTTCTGAGGCTTTTAATGCTCCTCAAGAAATACCAATCTGTCTCCAGCACTGTACTCCCCTGGAGGCTGTGACTGATGGAAGTGTCATATTTAGTAAGAAGTCTAGTGTTTATTTCTGGTGTTATTCAGCTAGTTTCCTTTCACTCTTTCGCTTGTTTTCTTAACCGCTTTCCAACTACTCCACTTAATTAGGAGGATTAATACCTCTCAGTGATAGAGCCTTCCTTTCCTTTGGATTGTGTGCAATTAAAAATACACTGTCAAGAGGAAGGGTGGTCTTTATTGCGTAGACTGTGGGATTAGGTATTTGAAACACAAGGTATTGTGTGACAAGTAAATTAATCCCTTTGTTCCTCATGTACGAATTCTGGGTAATTATTCCCCTTTCTACCCCTTTGCCTGCCTTGTCTGCTTAGGCTTTCAATTTCTGGGAGGAGGCAGTCACTTCCAATGTGTTTAAAAGCTCTTGAGAGGGATCTGTCGTTTCAACAGTACTGGCTACTGCTTCTGCAGGAATCCTTGAATGCTACTAGCTCAATGTTTTCTGTCTCTTTTTTCTATTTCTTATTTTTTTCTTTTGTTCCTCTTACCTTTGCCTTCGTATTTAAGGAAACAGATTGGTCTGCCCACTTCACCTGCTGTGCCTGGCAGGTATCAAGCACTTTCAGCATGCCATAAGCCATTTCTCCAAAATAGTTTTCTTTAGCTTTGCTGCATTCATCAATTTGTCACCTCTTCTTTTTCCTATGATGGAGAAACCTTTAAACTGCCTTTCCCACCGTCGCTGGCATCTTCCTATGTTGGGACAACTTTTCCTTCTATGATGATTATTACAAACTTTGATTATGACAGGGATTTTTGAGGTGGCACTGACTTTCGTCTGTTTTACACATCAGTTTGCAGGTTTATTTTAGATGCTAATTGTAATAGATCCAGGCTGGGATTCTGAACCAGGCTTATTTGAGTTTTTGTCAGGACCTTTACTAAAATAGTCACAATTGGATTAGCAATGTTTAATTCTCCATCACAAGTATAGGCAAATGTTCTTTGCATGTCTTCTACTCTAAGTTTGACTTGGCTGAAAGCTGTTCAGCTTTTTGATTGCAAAAGGCATTAAATTGAGTAAGCTTTTAAGTGTATTTGAACTACAAGAACTGCAAAGCCATTGTACTAAAAAGGTTATCCAGTACTGTAAGTATTTAGCACAGTATTCATGATTGGGGACTACCCTGAAAATGCCGTATGTTTAAAGGCGGTCTCCAGCAGTATGTTAAATTTCCTAGAAGAGCTGTGGAGGTCCTTTTTCCGTTAAGACCCAGACGTGATGGGAATAGATTATACAAGACCTCTAATTACCTTTCCTTAAGCTTCAGAAAGACCTGTAATGCTGCCCTATGGCAAAAAGCTTTCTCTTTCTCATACTCAATGGGTTATTGTGCTGTTTCCCTCCAGCTGCTTGTCATTCTGGAGAAGTGCTGACTGGAAGGCGGCGGGTTTGCATTTGATAACTGACATTTATTGCTTGAGACAGACAAGGGTGTAAATTCTCTCTCCCTTGGGAAAGGTGATGTTTGTGAAGAAATACAGGCCAAGCTCCTGTCTGTCACTGAAAGATGAGCTAATCTTTTCCCTTGACATCGTGTGAAGCTGCAGGCTGTGGCACAACATGCCTGTTATGTTGCCACCCGAAGTCAGCAGAGAACAACTGTAAAGATTGCTTTGGCAACCCTCCTCCCATCGTTTGCACTAATTAGCTCTGGTTCTTAGGCTGCTTTGGGCTAGTTTCTGAAGCTATGCTCTGTTTCACTCTCTGGTCTCACGATACTGAGCTAATGGGATTCATACTCAAGGACGAGCTGGGTGCAAGGGAATGTTCTTCACTAAACACTCAGCTGCTGGAAGCGAGTTGAGATCAGTGCTTAACTTCTGGATGTTCTCTTGCTGACTGGCCTCTGGTTTCCGTAGATCTGAAGCAAGTTAGAGTTGCATTGTTTTTAAAAAGCAAAACTCCAAATGTAACTCATACTGTTTGATTAGTTATTTTTGCCTATTTCTTAGGAGCAAGGTTCCTGGCCTCTGATCTGAAGCCTGTTACTCAGCCAGTGCTGTACAATGCATACCAATTTATTGTGATACAGGACAAAAGGCTTAGGTGCTTTAAGCTTTATTTTACTTGTGATGAAATCAACTGAAGATATGAATGGTGCAGGTAAAATTAGACATTGTCTTAAGTCCATAATTGGGGGGCTGGGAGGTGTTGCCTTGAGTTCTTGTGATTTTTTTTTTTTCTTTTTGGAATAGGAATTAAGGCAAGCAAAAACTTATTTTCTGGTGTGTACCCCTAATGAATCTGTTCATGGAATGGTATGGGTAGCCAATAATTAGCATCTGTCTACAAAACCTCCTGATAAAGGGAAAAAAGGTCTTAGATACTTCTTCCTGTGTATCATCAGCATAGCAACAAGTGCTGCTGATAGATCTCTCGATCTGTCTAAAGATGGTATGTTTTGGGGGGGGGGGTTGTGCATTCATTGCTACTGCATCTGTCGTAATGACTTTTTTCCTAAGCAGAAATGAGATTGTGGTTATAAGGTGCTATGGACAGCACGTGTGGCATTTTTCTAATTATAGATTGTGTAATTACTGGCACTAGTCAGGTATTATTTTCAACTGAAACTTTTTTCTCAAATAATTGGAAAGCACAGAAAATACTTCTCTAGGAAGACCCATATACTTTGAAGTAGAACTTAAAACTAAGAATTTCAGTTGAAAGGTTTCAGCTCTCTAAGTTCCAACTTTTCTGCAGAGAGCAGTCACATTTTTAGGAAAAACTATGAACATTTTGTACTCTGAGGTTGGATTACTTGTTGCATTTCTCAAAATGTTTCTGTTAAATAATCAGAGCAAAAGTACTCATTCTTATTTCTGTCCTCTCTTTAACGAGGAATAAGTAACTGCTTATTTTGTGTGTCCACAACCCAGGATATAATACATCCACATGAAACCTCTCAAAGTGACACTCAGAACTTAAGGATAATTTCAAATTATTGATTTGCTGTTAAGATTCCTCTCATAGGAAAGCTCACAATAAAAACAATTCCCAGCTCCGCACACTGCCAGCCTGCTAAATTTGTCCTCACTTGTACTGTATAACTTTTTGGGAGCAGAGGTTTTCTAAACTAGGTCAGCAAAACAATGCAGGGATGATGCAGGAGGGAAGTGGAAGGAAATTATGAAAAGAAGTGGAATGGATTTAAGCACTGGTACATATATTAGATTAATCAATTGCAGATCACTTCATAGACCTAGTTTAAAGTGCAGTCTACTGAAGAATTACATCGCTACAACTGAAGGTTAAAAAAAAAAACAACCCACAAACCCCGAAATCTCTGACCAGGACATTGGAAACAATTTATTGAGGGGGAAAGGGAGTAATCTCAAACTGAATTTGCCAGTGAAGAAACTGAATTCAGAACTGCTCTCAAGGACTTCCTTCTGGTGATGAAAATAAGATGGCCTATGAATAAACTTTGTTAGAACAAAATTAGGCATAAGGGCTGTATGGTTTTTGATGTGATGGTGCTGTAGTGGAGTACAGACATCATAGAATGTTTCCTGCTGGGAGAATTTTAGAAATCTGTTTTAGTTCCCAGTGGGGGAGGAATGGCCCAGGAGAAAATGTAGTCCATGTGGATCTTGTACTGAGATTTATTTTTACAAAATGAGAGAACTGGCTTGTGCAATGTTTTTTATGTATTTCACAGCAAACTTGGAATTAAAAAGGTTTTTTTCAGGCCAGAGCTTACAGGCATATTTTTCTTGTAAAATACAGGCCAAAACTTTAGAAAGCACTCATCTCCTGTTAGTAATGTCCTTGTGTGAAGCTCTTCATTGTAGCTTTCAAAATAGGCTAGCACCATTACCTACACTTCACACAGGAAACACTGAATCCACCACAGGCCCCTTGATTTGTTTCCCCTCAACAGGCTGCTGGAAAGCTCAGACTTGGAGGGTAAAGGGAGCTTACACTTCTATGTGGACAAGCAAAGCATAGTGGGAAGAATCAGAACCATGTAACTTCTTGAGAATGACTTTGATTCTAGCTATGAGTGAAGGTGCAGGTGATTCTTGGTTTTGGGTTCAAAATTGGTTTGTAACACTCCCATTCCAGAGCTGCAGAAGGTATGCCTGTTCTAATGTCATCCACAGCCAGCGTTTCGCACTGCTGGGCTCCTTTCAATTATATGTGACCCACTTGTTGGTCAGTTTTAGGGTTTATACCACAAAACAGGCCTAAGGATACCTTTTAAAGCAATTTGACAGTCGCTTTTCCCAACTGGAGTGACTGAGGGTAAGAAGAATAAGCCTGTTTATGCAGCACATGGATTAGGCCAACTTGAAGATCTAATTACAAAGGAAACAACTTTTGCTATTCCCAGAATACGAATGTTGCCTTTCCAATTGCCACATGTGCAAGCTGACATGAGTCCCTGTAAAAAAAAAAAATTGCAATGCCAAGTGAAATGGGAGGTTTCTGCTGCTTAAATTCTTTATTTCTTCAGGGAAGCCAGCAGGTCAAGGTTTTGCATGAGTCCAGTAGACCCCTGAGGGTACTGTGAGTTGTTACCAGGACAGCAAGTTGCATCAAAGTGGGCAGTATAGCCTGTTGTTGCCAGCTGCAATGGCCTGACTCATCTCCCTGGGGAGGAAGCTGAAAGAATGAGAGGAAATCAGGAGGGAACTGGGAGAAGGGTGTGGAGAAAGAAATTGGGTTGGTAGTAGAAGAAGAAACCAGGATGGATTAAATAGATGGGTTGTCTGAGCAATTGTTCGCCTATTTATTCTTGGCCCAGATTAGATATCTAGTTGAATCAAATTATATTTTCAGTATTTCCCATTTCTCTCTGGAATGAAACCATCCCTTGAAAAACTTATTTTACTGCAAGTACTTGTTCTTGGGGTCTAAGTAAAGCAAAGCAAAGAGTCACAAAGGTGATCTTCCCACCTTTTCTCTAGGCAGACTATAGGTTGAGGTGTTTGGTCAGTTGAAAGATTTTTGACTCAGTTTCCTTTTTCCTGAAAAGATTAAAACCTGTATCTCCTGTGTCCAAGCAGTTCCTCTGCGTATCAGGCTAGAAGTTATTTAAGTGGAAGAACACAGTTACTTCCTGCTGGAACATGGAAGATTTCCAAGTGGAAGGCCTGTTAAACATGTGAGTATAGAGAGAGGCATTCCTGGCTGGTTACACTGACCATCTTAAACACAGGCATTTGGAACGTGGACAGAAGAGTGTTGAACCCTAATTGCGTGTCTTGTGTGTTTGCTTTCTCTTGAGCTGGCTGTGTACAAATATAAAAGGGGAACAGGCACTATTGTGTCCATAGGGTATTTGTGGTCTTTCCCCTGAGCTGGTACTGTTTGAAGCTGACTAAATCTTGGGATCATACGACTGAAGCTTTCAGTAGATATGATGTTCACTAGGAATACAGTTTGCCATTTTTCACTCGTGGTAAGGAAAGACTAATTAAAGGCAGGTGGTGTCCAAATGGGTGAAAGTCAAAGAAGGCATTGCTGTACGAGACTGGGACTTGGCATGAAAGGATCTGACTGTAGCTTTAGCAGACTGTCTTCCTGCTGCAGAGCATGAGACTTTGCTGTTGGCCCAGTACTTGATCCATCTGATCATATATTACACACTCGATGGTGTATTTTTACTTCTAAGGAGCCACAGTACCAGAGTAGCTTCTGCATGGATTTTGGTATATCCTTAGGTACAATTACTCTCAAGTTTGAATGTGTGCCACATAGTATTGGCTGGCAGATCAACAGACCAGGCAACTGGCTGTGTGTGACAGCTGGGGTCATGGCCCTGCACATCAGGCCCATACAATACAGTAGGAGGCCATGTCAGCACATGACTGAATCCGAAGTCCACATCTTTAAGCACATACAGTATGGGTAGATGCAAGGATATGCATTTGGAACAGTTGCCATTTTCCAAACTAAGAGGTAAAAGTCAGAAGACTGAACAAAGCATTGAGGAAGCAAGCAAAATGTTTTCCAGACCATCGCAGGTGTTATATGGTTGTGTGCATGCCCTTTACTGGTGTTTAGAAACAGGAGTTGTTTAAAATCAGTGAAACTTCTTTTTGAAAGTGTGAGACTTGTGGTGATGCTCTGCTGGAGTTACTTTTCTCTTATCACCAGGAAGGACTGACCGATACCCTGCAATTTTAAAAAAAAAAAAAAAATATATATATATATATAAAAAAAAGAAGTTGTTGATGGTGATTTGTTGGTGATGCAAGGGATGGGTGTGGAAACTATGCATCTATTTCCAAATTTTCTTCTTTCAGTTCTGAATGTTTTTCTTTATTTTGAGGTGGTAGTTTGGGAGAAGGCATTGGAGAGCATAGATGCCATAAAGGGAGTAAGAAACTCAGAGTTCAGCTGTTACTATGAAAATGTCGTAAAGAGTTTATCAAGGATGAAAATAATGAGATCCTAACAGTTGCAAAACCTAAACACAGTAAGGTGTGTGTGTACGTGTATGGTTTCTTGAACAAATTCCAAGCAATCTGTAGCAGGATTATCAGTTTCTGTCAAATTCTCCTTGAAGGTGAACGTATCTGATAGAGCCCTTAGGCTTTTGTTATTCTCCAATTTCACGGAAATAAGATCGGAAAAAAATGGAAGGAATTGAACCGGTGTAGAAGTACAGTTATGTTTTGGGAAATTGGGCTCTTGAATGCTAGGAAAGACAAAGCATTTTCTTTGAAGAGGTTAGCAGAGTTATTTACCTGCATACAGCACTTCTCAGGACAAAGACATCAGCAGATCAGAAAACAAGTGGAAGTTTAGCTTGCTGCCTGGTCCAGGCTGAGCCTGTCAGCCTGAGAAGATGGAGGGGTGCTAGGGGCAGCAGGTTATCCAAGCTCATTCACAGCTACAAATGGAATGTAAATAGTCTGAGCTCCTAAAAGAAAATGTTATCTTACTCGAATTTAAACCCTCCATTTCAAATTTGCAAGCCTCCAAGCCCTCAGACTGCTGGTGTTTTTGCCACTGCAGCCCATGGGAAAATCAATTTTGCTGTTATTTCCTTCTGAAATGTGTCTCCTGTCTTACTCTGCTTTCTGCCTTCCTTCCAGCCTCTGCAAGCAGCTGGGGGAAGAATAGGAGACTATTAAAGAAACCACTACAAAGAGCTCACTGTGCAAACCTCCTCCAACAATGTCCAATTACAAAATACAGCACTGCATCTACAAGGCAAGAATTGCTGCATCTGCTCTGCAGAGCCGCCTTGAAGGTCAGCTTCTAACAGAACTGATCTCTTCACTGGCACTTTTCTTTCTGTTCTGTGTTTGTACCATTTCCTTCTGTCAGTGTTACCCAACACCTTTTCTTCCATCTCCCCTACCACACACCATAAAATTATTTTGTGTAGTTGCCATTCATTAATCTTCCTCTAGGGAATATAGAGAATCCGTGGATTCTCTGGAAATCTGCAGTAGAGCTTTGCTGCCTTTAAAACACTTTCTCTTCTCTTTTTTTGTTGTTTTTTTTCTCCTTCCTTCCTCTCCTCTTAGAGTCCGTTGAAAAGAGATATATGTATTCCAGCTGTTTAAATTAAGTGATTAAGTGTATGGCACCGTTCATTTTTTACTTAATCCAGAATTTATTAAATCCTTTGCTGGACCCTTTGTTTTTTGAAAACTGCTTTTGCATTGAAAACAGAGAAAAAAAAAGAGGGCAGATGAGGGAATCTGAAGGGCTTCCAAGAGAAAAAATTGTCTCTTGTAGCTGTAGGTCTTAGCTGGGATGTTAGTTGGTCCTTGCAGAGGTTTTGCAGTACTTCCGAGCCCAGTGACCAGACTCAGGGCTGTCTGAGGCTGTAACAGAAAGATCTGTGATGGGCAAGGGAGCAGGCGAGGGAGGGGTGGGTGACAATTAAGAGAAGACAGCTTAGATTTCTGGATTTCTCAAAATAACGTCGACCTTGGCTTTGAAACTCTTCTTTCATCTGCCCAGCTTGCATTTCATCTCTTCACTTTGAATCCTTTGGTATGATTTGTTCTGTCTGGATTGGTTTTTTTAAAGCTATTGTGCAAGGTCAGATAAACCCAGTGAAGATTGAATAACATATGATTGGATTGTTCTTCAAATAATAAACAGGAATTGTGTTTGTTTTGGCAGCAAGAAGGAAAGATCTTAAATGGGCATACTTGGTCAAAAAGCCATAAAGAACACTTGTACACATAGGGGTGGTATATTTTCTGTCTCTCCTCAAGCTTTTGTCAATTGGATTTGAATATGCTGTAGCAAAGCTCTGCTTGTAGCCCATTCAGCATGACAGAATGGCTGAAGGAAGGCGGGGGTATTAGGGTCCCTAGGTTTTTCCTAATCCCTGCTGCTTAAACTTCAGATGTCAAATAGCAGATGTTACCTTTAACTTACTTATAAAGTTCAAGTTCAATTATTCTAATGTTTGCTCTTCTCTAGCTGCAATAAGGCTCAGAGTTTGGTGTGTTGACCTAATTCAGCTTTTTAGCTTAGGGCAGTAAGAGATATGTAGTTGTAGGGACAAAACCGAAACAGGGTTGGGTTGTTTATGCAGCTATGGCCTGGTTTAGTCTCTCTCGTCTACTATATAAAAACATCAGCTGAATAATACTCTTGCAAATAAAATATCTTTGTAATGTCTGGATATTTAGAGCTTCCCGTGGGTATTTATGTCCCTGAGAGAGGACCAGCCTTGAACAGTCAGAAGGAAATTATGGAAAACTGCAGTGGAGAGGGGAAGACGTGTTTTCTGGTTGTTACAGACTGGACTCTGATATGTCCTTATTTAAACATTTTGAGAGAACCCATAAAGTTGTCTTTCAATTTTAGCTAGCCCAGCCTAGAGGAGAAACCCCTTTCTTTACAGTGACAGCCAAATATTTTGGTGGCACTTTAAACACTTACCAGGAAACAAACTTCTGCATTAGAACTTGTTTTGAATGTGATTGTATTTTGTTTATGTATTGTATTTCCAGGCTGGAAACAAATCCCAAACAAACTTAGAATTTAATCAGTTATGAAGGGCATAACTGGAACCATGTGCTTGGGGCCAGCTAAGAGACACCTAAGTGGCAGCTTCTATCTTTAGGCAAATCATGTATATTCTACCTTGGGGTGGGGGGGAGGGCAGCACCTTGCTAAAGAATTAAGGCTCTAGTTTGGGACCAATATTTGTCACTACAACTAGCTTTTAACACCTCCATGCAAGCCAATGAATAAAGTTGTGTAAAAATGGATCACTACTTAATGTGCTGCCATATCATTAACTACTGTTTACATCCAAATGTGCAAGTGCTTTGCTTCCCTCTGATGGTGCTGTCTTCCTCTAACCTGTCTCAACTAAGAGTGCAAAGCACAGAGCCAGGTTTTGCTTCTCATAAAGCTATGTCAGCGGTACCTTGGCAGCCTCCATCTGGATCACATCCCATGATATCTGCTGTATTGTGTGTGGCTGGTATAATCCTATGGCATTTGAAGGACCCCCATAGGAAGCCTGATGGCAAATGGACTGGTAGAGACATGGATGTTTCTGGGAATGTCATCTCGCAAAGGCTAGCATGGTAATTTTTTTAGAAGTTGTCAAAAGAGCCAATTTTTCACCATTTTTGCTACTGCCTTTAGCAATAAATTCCACCATATTGACTCTGCTAGCCCTGCTTAGAGTTTTGTCTATACAGAGACTTGTGACCTTTTGTTAAATCCTGAAACAACTTTTGCTAAACTCCCTTGTGGCCATGCTTGATATGCAGTAATTTACTAATGCTGAATATGACCATGGATGGTTACAGTGCAACTCTATGGGATATTTTGGTTTTCTGTGCATGCTTTGGCTTAATTCGCGGTGGTTGTCTTAGGGAAGATTTAAATTTTGGCTGAATAGGAGACACTCTCTCAAAGCCTTTCACTATGTTAAAAATTCTCTAGCTTTAATACTGTGTTTAATTTCTGCTGTGAACACTAAACAATATGTTGATTCGAGAGATCTAGTTCACCTCTAACCACTGATTGCAAGCTGAGGGAAAACATGCAACTGTTGAATTCAGCCATGCCTGCTGAATACTCTCAAATGGTATGTGGGATTATATAGCCCTTAAAGAGAAACATTGCAGGGGTCTATATAAGGGCTATTTCCTTTCTCTCCCTTGGTGAGATTTTGAAACAGAAATAGATCTGTCTGAAGAAATGCAGAGCTTGGCTTTATGGTTTTATGCATCTATTAAGTGCCTGCTTAAGCCACCTGTGTATGAATTGGCCTCTGTCTAGAAGCTGTGCAGCTGATGTGGCAACAAGCCTGGAGCTTTGAGGGATGTGTAAAAGGGCCCGTATGAACTGTTAGCCTGAAGTAGGCTCATGTCTAGCCAGCTTCAAATATGGGCAAAAGCATGTGGCTGCTTGCAAAGAGTGTTTAGATGAGCCTTCAGCAAATGCAAGCAAAGAGGATGACCACTGGTCCCCATGTGTGGGATAAGAGTCACAGTGCCTCTCTGACTGCCTGTGCCGTGCTTTACCAGCTGGGGAGAAGCAAGACTCAGCTGCTTAAGACACAGCTAAAGGAAATCCTTTTGCTGTGCTTTGATTGCAACCTACTAGGATTAAAAGAGTAAAGTAGTGGATCCTAAGTTTTAAGTATCCATTAGTGAGGAAGTGTCACAATATTGGCTTAGGGTTTTAGCTCAAGTTGTAACTGTTCCTCTTTGCAGCTCTGGAAGCTGTGGGTTTGCTCTCTGGAGGAAAGATTTAGATAGTGAGTTCCCCACAACCAACTGCTTGAAAAATTACTCCCCTGCAAAGGTGAAAACATGAACATGGCAAATACCCGTCCCTGCTGTAAAGAAATAAAGTACTACTGTTTGCCCTATTTTCCTCCATCCGTAGCCCTGGGAGTGAAGGTCCTTGGCTTCCACATTGAATGAAAGCTCAGACAGAAATGCCCCCGATTAACAGCTGACTAATGTCCGACTGATAAAATCATTTAAGCATAATCCCAAAAGGCCAAGTTTATAAACGATGGGTTCACATTTTTGTTTCAAGTGTAAAGAGGGTGGCAGAAGGAGAGTTGTTTTGATTCAGTTCTTCTCATTTGCTTTTAACCTGAAAACCAGTTGGCATGGAAAAAGAATTCTCCAGAGACTGTGAAAATAGCAAATCTGATTAAGCAGAATATTTTGCAAATGAGATAGCACTAGCACACACAGTATCCCAGCAGTAGTGCTTAGAGAGGAGGAACGATCAGCAGTCCCCTCCAAGGAATGGAGGCATTAATCTCTGGAGCAGAAAACAAAGAGGAAACATTTAAGCAGACACCTAAACATGACTCATTACACCATTTGTCTCAATTAACATACGGAGACAATGAACTGATTATCTCAGTAACAATGGGTCATGTTATACCCGACAGCATGTGTCGAGGAGGAATTAGCCCCTCATCATGAAGCAGTATATAATGCTCTCCTTAGACAGCAGCTGAGTCATCAGTCATGAAAGAGGAAACAAATCCTGAAGAGGAAAAGTGGTTAATTGATTAGAGCAAAGGAGCAAGATCTCTGGGCTCCAGGTCCAACTCTCTGGCTTTAGAATGACTCACTGAAGCCCTGGGTAAGACATCTAAGCGCTGCGTGCCTGTTTCCACAAAATGGGATAAATTACATCTGTGTCACAAAAAGGGCTGCCTTTTGACTCTTGTTATTGAACACAGTGTCTCACGGTCATTAACTGGGTATCTGTATCTCCATTCCTATGAGGATCCAAAATTTCTGACTTAAAACTGCAAAACTGACAGACAAGTTAGGTGACTGCCCTAAGGAGTAAAGAAGGCACAAATGATATGAACGTGAGACAGGGAGGGAGTACTAAAACCAGGGAAGTAATGAGAGTTTGACCATTAGGGGCTTTTTTCTTTTTTCCACAGTGATAGATACAAAGGATGCTAAATGTTCTGCATGAGAACAAATGTTTCTTTTAATGAGCCATTGATGTAGCAAAGCAATAATTAATGTTGTTCAGTTGTGATTTTTATAAGAAACTTTGTAATTTCCAATTCCTGTTCTGTCTCCTAGGAACTGCAGGGGCAGAGATTTATAAGCTTTACTGGTTTTCTATTTAGCAGAGATTGATTTTTCTTGATGGAGGAGATTGAAAAGGGGACTTGTCCTTACTTCTCAAGCTGAAGAAGCAAGATGATGCTTCTCTGGCTTGCTCTAATTCTGTATAGCTAGGAAAAATATTTCAGTTGAGTCTAACACTGCTTTGGGAAGGGATTTTATTAGTGAAACAGACTTGCAGAAACAGCAAGGTGACAGAAACAATCTTTGGTTTAGTGCTTACTGAAGGTGGGGCAGCTGTTTGCAGTGTTGCTTCTCTAGTGTAGACTTTTAAAGAATCTAGTTGATCCTCTCTTTCTGTATCTGTCCTCAGGCTACTCTGGACTGTGATATCTTCAAGTTCTTGCAGGCTGACTTATGTTACAGTGGATGGGATGAAGTGTTTTAAATTATAAGTTAGTTACTGGTGTTGCCATCAAAGTGATTTATCTGCAAAAGTTTACATTGGCTTGCTGGATGTGTGGTGCAGTTACAGATGTTGATGGGAGTTGCAATGTTGTAGGAAGGAGACGGCCAGCTGTCCTGAAGCACAGTCCTACCAACAGCCAGAAGAAAGGAAGGTAAGCATGAATGGAAGTGCTAGAAGGTTAATGCAGCATCCCCCTTTAGTTGCAGCTTTTTCCCTTTGAGTTTTTTTCACATGTGAATTACCAAAGAACAGACTTAAGAGTAAGGATTTGTTGTTGGCCTTTATTCCATCTGTGTGCTGCACCTCTTCAATAGTTTTATTTGTCTTTCAGTAAGCAATGGTGATTGCCCCTCAGACTCTGCTAAGGTGTCTCACCAATATCTGTTCATTACACCTCAGCTCTCACTTCTGAATTTCTCCTCTTTGCCTCTATGGTCCAGAATGTTTGCTCTTGCCTAAAAGACTCTCCAGAAACCCTCTGTGTCTGTTTGGTTACCTGAGCCTTTCACAGATGCCCCTTCAAGATGCCAACCTGTCCATTAAGATGCCACCATCTAGAATGAGGCCTTTCAGAAACAGCTCTCCAGTTACGTTTTCAGACTTTGCGTGCTCTTATGGAGTCTTGCATCAGACCCAGATCTCAGTCTTCTTGTATATTTTACTTCTCATGAAAGCTTGTGTCTCTTCATTTTCTTCCTTCTTTGCCACAGCCTCTTCCTTACTTGTCCTTTGTCTTGCCTTCCTGACACCTGAGAATGCTTCTTTACAAAGTAGTAATAGCTTGTCATAGCCTAAACAGCAGCTAGTAAAAAGGTTGAGCAGTGTGGAGTCAAGAGCACATTTTCAATGACAGTGCAGACAGATCTTATTTCCACTTTTTGTGCTTCAGGAAAGCCTGACATGAGCCAGTTGAAATCCATACCAACAGATAGGCAGGGAGAGTAACTTGTGCTCTGTGTCCTGTTAAAACGGTTGCTACGTGTCTGACCCACTCAAGCACGAGTCAGGAACTGCCTCAGTCCATGCAGATAGGATCTAGTTCAACCATAAGGCAAGATTTTTAAACAGGGCTTGCTACACATTGTAAGGTTGGTAATGCACTTGTATTTCCTGTTTCTGTGGTACATCCATACAATTCTGGGGAAATGGTTGAAAGTAAGAAAACCTGAGTGATGTGCCATCTTATTTCTTACAAAAATGGTGAAGTTGGCATATACCAACAAAGACATACGACAAAATAAATTATGTTCACACATCTGGATTAATGAATATTCATAGAAAGGTTTTGGATCCATCTATGAATTTTATTCTGGTTTATAGAATCTCCCCTGCCTTGTTCTGTGTAGGAAATGTAATTGAGCTGTTTACAGACTGTGATACTGTTGTTGATGTGGAGCTGCGTCTTCCTCTGAATACTTTCTCTAGCACTCACCTGCCAAAAAAGTGACATAGGTAAGGAGGGGAAGTAAAACAATAAGCGTTGGTAAAGACTGGAAGGGAAAGTGCATGGAACACGCTGCCACGATGATGTACAAGGTTCCATATGTGCTTGCAAGCTTCCTCTGTGGCTTCCTTTGGTTAATCTTTGGATATCACTATTTTTTTTCCTGCCTGGAAGGGGGGAGTATCATTCCTGACTGCACAAAGCCAAGGCAGCTTTCTGAATGAAATGGAGATGTTAGCAGGTAATGGGTCACAAAATGCCCTGATTTCCTACGTCGTTGCCTGAAATGAAGGAGCCCTTTATTCAATGCTATTTTTAAAAGAAACAAGGCAGTTATAGTGTGTTTGCATTTTCCAGCGTGTGCCAAAGAGGGTGTCTCTGTGTGGTCAGTCCGTGAATAGAGTACCTTGCCTATACAAATACGTAATGATCATCCCAGCTTAGGCATAATTTTGAATTTCACTTTTGATAGCAATGTGACCAAAAAGTATGAGGTAGGTAGTGTATGCATGGAAGGCAATGATTTCCTGTGAGACAATAATGTCTTTAACAGAAAAGTATTTCAGGAGGGAGCAGGATCACTGCAGATGATAGCTTTTGCAGGGATTATTGTTGTTAAAGCAAACACCTCAGCGTTCCTTGAAAAAGTAACTTCACGGTTAACATTGTGTATTGTGTACAAACTAACTATGGATACAACAATGCTGAGTGCTTCCAGAAACTCCTGAGTAATTTTTCTTTAAGGAGGGGGAATTGTTTAACAACCAGATGTGACAAAGGGTAGGAAAGCCTAAACATACTTGTAGGGAACGTAATTGTAGCGTAAAGCCAGCATGGCACAGCAAAGCTGAAGAGAAGCCTGCTGGTTGCTGAGTTTCAGGCCATTGCTCTGGAAGGCAGGTGACAATGAAGCCCTGGTGTCCCTGGCTGGATTTGTTAACTCTTTTCAGATTGCTTTAACCCAAGCACAGCAGACAGGACAAAGCAAATGTGGAGCTGCTGCCTGGCCATAGCTTTTTCACCAGACATAGTTATGGAGCAAACTGAAAACCAGACAACTAAAGGTTTTCACCATCTGTTGCAAGGAGGTAGAAGGCTCTGTAAAGTTAATCACCCTCTGAACTTCCTAGAAAAAAGTCTCCTGTTTAGCAACACTTAGATTTTTGAGTTTGGTAGGAAAACTGTGGTTTCTTGCCTGTCTGCTCAGAGAGCAACTGAGCTGTAGGTTAAGAGCTGCTTTCCTCAAAAGC
>VZSC01018411.1:383254-393378 GCA_013398225.1 Steatornis caripensis | reverse complement strand
TCACTGTAAATGCCGCCACAGAGCTTTGTTCACTCGCATTCGCCATGTTCCCCTTCAAAGCACCACCACAGCAGGGATTTCTGAGTGTNTCGAGAGATCCATAAGCTTTTGAGGTGTCTTTCTTTCAAAATCCAGTGCACAAGCTACTGCAGGGAATGCTTTCGAGCCGGGTCACAAAAATGTTGTAAGGCGAAAGGGGAGAATTTCTTGGCGTGTGCTGTGAACTTCTTCACTGTAAATGCCGCCACAGAGCTTTGTTCACTCGCATTCGCCATGTTCCCCTTCAAAGCACCACCACAGCAGGGATTTCTGAGTGTCTCCCCTCAGAAATCTCACTCATTTCAAGTCTTCAGATGACACCAAGCTGTGTGGTGGTGTTTGTGTACGCCAGAAGGAAGGGAAGCCAGAGGGACCTCGAGGCTTGGAAATTGGGCCACGCAAGCCTCGTGAGGTTCAACAAGACCAAGTGTAATGTCCTGCACCTGTGTCAGGGCAATCCCCACTATCAATACGTCCTGGGTTGTGAACGGGTTGAGAGTTGCTCTGCAGAGAAGTGCTTGGAGGACACGAGTGGCTGAAGAATTGCATATGAACCAGCAATGTGTGCTCGCAGCCCAGAAAGCCGATTGGAAGAAATGGTCTCGCCATGTCTCCTGACATTTTGCCATAGCAGGAGGGCAATTAGCCTGTGTAATTTTTTGTCTCTGCCCCAGTACTCAGGAGAGGATCCACCAATACTTTTTCTGTGGAAAAACCTGCACATACTTTTTCCTCAATTGCATTTTTTCATTGAACTTGGAACGTCCATTTGCTAACGTGCCCCTGAAAAAGTATACTGAACAAAGATTTAGGCAACACCTACTACATGACCCTATAAGCTGCTGCCACACATCTTTCTCATGCACGAGATGATTGCAAAAGTTTTAGATTTCCTTCCATGCAAAGTACAAGGACATATATGGTGTGGTTAATCAATGTGCTGGTTCTGAAAATCAGATTTGGCCTTCCCACTAATTTTTTTTTTCCTTTTAATTTCTAGAAGTGTGCTTTGTGCTCTTCATGGTGCTCCCCGTAAGGCAAAGCCATAGATCTACACAAGAAGCTTCCTAAGGTTTCTGTAGTTCGTATGAGGTAAGTGAATTTCCTGTCAGAATTTAAAGGGCTAACGGCATGAGAAAGCAGGGTGGCAAGGGGATCTGCCAGCATGCTGTGGCCTGTTTTAACTTTCAGACTGTGTGTGCTGTTCAGTTGATGTGTAATGCAGTGCCTGCGTTGGTACTGCGAGCATTAATATCAAGCAGCATCCAAGGAGGTTTTAAGCTGAAATGTAAATATGTAGTAAAGGTGGTTCAACCTGCTCGGTCGTGGTGGTTTGCTGATTTTGAGCACTTCTGTCTGAGATGACAGAGGGCAAACACAGGCCTAAATGTCTGGCTTCAGCCAGGCCCAGGAAACGGCCGGCCACTGCCTCTGGGGCTACGTCTGGCTTGCAACCGGTCACCAGCAGTGTTCTTCAGGGCTCACTTCTAGGGTCAGTCCTGTTCAATGTATTTATCAAAGATCTGGATGCAGGAGATGAATGCACCGTGAGCAAGTCTGCTGATGACATCAAACTGGGAGGTGCTGGTGACTCCCTCCAGGGACAAGAGGCCTTGCAGAAGGATCTAGAGAGATTGGGGGCATTGGGCAATGATTAATGGGATGAAATTGAACAAGTCCAAATGCCAGATTCTGCACCTGGGACAGAGTAACACGGGGCACAAGTATAGCTCAGTGGAGCAGTGTCTGTCGAGCAGCCCTGCAGAAAGGGCCCTGGGGCTGCTGGTCGACAGCAAGCTCCATGTGAGTCCGCAGCGTGCCCTGGCAGCCAAGAGGGCAAACACATCCTGGGGGGTCTGTCACACAGAGCATAACCAGCCAGGCAAAAGAGGGGATTACTCCACTGTATTCAGTGTTGGTGCAGACTCACCTGGAGTGCCGTGTGCAGTTCTGGTCCCCCTAGTTCAAAAAGGCTGTGAAGGTCCTTGAATGTGTCCAGAGGAGGGCAACAAAGCTGGTGCCCGGGCTGAAAGTCGTGTCCTGGGAAGAGCAGCTGAGGACTTTGGGCTTGTCTAGTCTGGAGAACAGGAGTCTGAGAGGTGAACTCATTGCTCTCTACAGCTTCCTGAGGAGGGGAAGTGGAGAGGCAGGTGCTGCTGAGCTCTTCTTCCTCAGATCCAGTGTCAGGGCGCGTGGGAATGGCTCAAAGCTGCACCAGGGGAGGTTTAGACTGGTATGAAGAAGGATTTCTCTACCGAGAAGGCGATCAAACACTGGCACAGGCTTCCTAGAGAGGTGGTGGATGCCCCACGCCTGTCAGTGTTTGAGAGGCATTTGGACAATGCCCTTAATAATGTGCTTTAGCTTTCGGCCAGTCCTGAAGTGGCCAGGCAGTTGGACTAGATGATGAAAGAGCCTCTTCTGTTCTGATCTATTCTATTCTATTCTATTCTATTCTATTCTATTCTATTCTATTCTATTCTATTCGATTCGATTCGATTCGATTCGATTCTATTCTATTCTATTCTATTCTATTCTATTCTAAACAGCAGTACCCTGTGCAGGCTATGAGCAGCAACGCCCTGTCCTGTCCTGCTGGAAGGCCATGGCCAAAGGTGGGGGAGGTCTGATGGGACAGCACTGAAGACTGCATGCATTGGCTGCCCTACCCAGCCCATGATCTATGAGTCTGACCAACAGCAGGTCAGGCAGAGCAGCCAAAGGGGTAGGATGAGGTATTTGGCCCCATCAGACCCCTTTGGGCTGTTGGAAAGCAATGTAAGGGTGGCAGTGTCTTGGCTGCTGGTGGGGCAAGACAGCGGGCACTGACATGGGACTGTTACAGAGCTTGTTAAGGTCATTAGATGAGCAGGATCAAGAGTCTAAAAGTACACTGAAAAGACAAAAGGATAATAAAACAGAGAAAAAACAGAGATGGAGGGGAAAGGTAACATCGCACTCTGATTTCTCTATTTCACTCCTTTGTAAGAAAGAAAACCTCAGCACTTTTACATAAGTCTTAGGCAATGAAAAAGCTATGGCAAACTATGCCAACAGAATTAAAATGTAAAGCCAAGTATTCAGGGTTAGGAAATTACAGGAATGAGGTTTCTTGTGTAATTTTATTTCCGCTGCTTTGTGTGCATGCATTATGCTTCAGTCTGTTGAAACAGAAATCCTATTAACAACCCTAACGGCTAGTGTTCCCAAAGTCTCGAATCTTCCAGAACGTGAAGAGCCCTCACGCCAACTTTGAAGTTGTCCCTCAGCTAGAAGTACAGTGGTATTGTAGCAAGGAGGAGGTAGGTTCTCCCAAACAGAATTCAGCTAGTCTAACTATAAAATCAAAGATGTATTTCTGTGGCTCTTCTTACAGCCTTTACAGTACAAGCCTTTACTTCCGGCAGGTGGAGACGAAGCTTCCAGTAGGAAATGCATACATTCCAACTAATGCAATACACAAGGCTCCCTAGAGGGAGGCTTTCCTTCAGTGCAGATTGTCTGCCAAGCAGGTCCATCCTGTTTCTTGAACAAGGTAGGAATTCTGTGCAAAACACATCTGCAGTCATGTAGTTACTTTATCCTAATGCATATATATGCAAGGGAATTACAAATTTCGCCTGTGCATCCTCAGTTGTGGAATTTCTAACCCTTGAAGAGCCTGCCTAATCATCCAACCTTTCAGAGCAATCTCTGAATGTCCTTAAAAAAATCTGAACCATAAAAGGCAAATCACACCCTGTGGCATCACATCATCCCACGTGGGCCACCAGCAGGGTGGGGTCATGCTGTCACTCTGCTACTCAGAGTAGCTGGAACAATGTATAGCTTATCACTGTTACACAGGCAGCACAGGACAGGGGCAAAACGTGCATGGAGCCTGTGGGTTTCACTGCTGTGCTCTGGCAGCAGAGGAATGACATGCTGGGTCCTCTACCTGCATGTGGAGGCAGCACTTGCCCTGCTGAGCACACTGCCCAAAAGATTTCAACCATCAGACTTCAACAGTTCTGTCCCCTCTATCATACTCCATTTCACCCTCTCCTCTTTTGACTCATCAGGTCTGTATTATCTTTCACTTGCCAGTTCCATCTTCTAAACATCAGACTTCTCTATTCACTGCCCTACCAGTCTGAATCCTCCCTTCTATCTCCAGCTTAGATTTTCGTAATCCTAGTTTTCCATTCAATCAGTTTCCCTGCCTGTTAACCTTTTCCAAGCCTCTCTTACTGGATTTTAGCCCTAGGTCTTTATCCGATTTCTGTTTCATTCTTGATTCACTGCTGCCCACCCCTTTGCTGCCATTTCTCTCTCTGGTCCTTACTCACGGTTTCCATTTGGACTTCTGACTGTTTTCCTGTAATGTGAAATGCTAGTCTGACTATTTTCAAGCTAGTTCTGGTCTCAAAGTCATCTTCTCTCCTAAGCCTGAGCTGCAGAATGGCACTGGTAGAATCTTTAGAGATTTGCAGGTAAATGCCCAAGTGTGTGTGAAAAGTAATTTTTTTTTTTCGAAGTTTAGCCTTTTGTAAATTGGACGAACCTGCCAGAGAAATGGAAGAAACCTAAAAATTAAAAAAAATGTATATTCAGAAAGTTTATGGCCAAATATCAAAATGAAGCTTGGTCAAAATTTTCTCAAGTGGAGCTAAGACTTTGTGTATGCTAGGGCTTAATTCTCAGCAGCAGCTGAAGTCCAGGTGCATGGAAACTCTGCAGAAATAGTTGGAAATTCTGGTTATTCTTCATGGTAAGATTTACAGAAATACAGCATAGTTTTCTCCAAATATGACTCTTTCAAAGTCTCAGAAAAACTCACCTCTAAGAAGGAAAACTCAGGCAGAAAATTAAGCAGTTTCTTCAAATAGTCACAGATTCTATTGTTAGAATATCTACAAGAAATTTTTTAAAAAATAAGTAGGAATGAACTGCTAAAAACAGAAGCTAATTATTCTAAGGCAATCTCATATTCACTAGTGAATGAGTACTTCATAGACTACAAGCTTTCAGACCCTGAGAAATAAAAATATTAACCTATTATTTCAAAGGTAGGAAGAACAGATACGGAAATAATGGGTGATGTCTGGAATTTGTTGGTTCTACTAGAAATCAGCTTGGCCTGGTTTGGCAGGAATGATTGAAAAGAAAAATGTCATGTGATGCTGTGACTTACTCGTTCTGAAAACACAGACCATGTTGTCTATAATGTAAATATGACTGAAAAACCTTTTTTATCAGTATGTGATTTCTCACATGTGATTCACAGAGGACACACTAGAAAAGAAGACTCATTGTGTGCAAGTACAGTTTTGCCAAGAAAGGAATGCTGCTGGAGAGGTTTCAGATCTGCAATGCCATTATTGCTACATTTCAAAACTTGTAAGTAAAAAATACACTGCTTTTTTTATAATATTTTCAGCATCATCAGCTGAGACTGCAAAAATATCTGCAATGATTTCGGGAAGCAAAGCTGAGTGATGTATCGAGATAAACTCAGAGTAATTAGACAGAAATTACAAGCTGATATAATCAGTCTACTGGCATAAACTGCACTTTCTCTATGGTCAGAAAAAACACTGGAGGAAATAACAGCCAGTGATAAACCTGACTAAGAAATTAAAGCATTAGTCAGGGCTAAGTATCTTTAAAAAAATCCTGTAGGGGTGTACTGCCACAGAGCTGTGTAGGAGATGT
This sequence comes from Steatornis caripensis, assembly GCA_013398225.1. Classification (NCBI taxonomy): domain Eukaryota; kingdom Metazoa; phylum Chordata; class Aves; order Caprimulgiformes; family Steatornithidae; genus Steatornis; species Steatornis caripensis. The sequence goes on along the minus strand of VZSC01018411.1, from coordinate 387,645 downwards.
GCAATCTATTTCTGGTGGTAAGACAATGAAATGTTGGAAGTGGGTGCTGGAAAACTAGCATTCACTGGCAAGAGGACAGAGTTAGAAATATTGGACCATAAGGCATCTCAGGGAATTATGTCATACAGTTGCTTTCAAAACCAAATCTTAGTTTGAGGGTACCACATTTACTTGAATATAAGGCAGCACTTATGTTTCTTCATCTGTTCCAGGAGAAAAATGGTGAATGTAAATTTCTCCAGAATCCCTCTAGGCCCACCTGATATGACAGTGAAGGTTTTTCAAGACTGATGAAAATGCAGACAGAAACCTTGGGCTCAGGGAAAATGATGACATTTACTCTCTTCCTGTCTTTTCTTTACTTCACCTATAAATTAAACACAGATCCTGCAAGGGAAAATGATGGAGAAGTGATCCCACTCACTGAAAGAAGCTTGTATGTGGGGAGGGAGATTTGTGATTAGACAGGAGAAAGGAGGGCAAGGAGAAGGCATAAAGGAGTAGGAGGAAGGAAGAGACACTAAATAGCAGCAATGTATGAGAAGTGAGGGAAGTGTGAGGTACTGGCTCCCTCATATTAAAAGGGAATAAACATCCTTGGTTTCCTTAGGGATTTTGGAATTTGCACTGATCTGGTACTAAACCAAACAGCAGCTGATGTAAGGGAGCAGCAGTAGTACCCCAGCCCAGAGCCCTGGAAGAAGTAATGTCTGCAGGTTGTGAGCTGCTGGAGAAAGGATGTCTATCCTTCCAGCTACTTTCACCTCATCCCACATGGAGGCAGTGATGGCTGCCACCTGTGATTACTTTTCAGTTATTGTTTCTTTTGCACCCAGTCCTTACTTTGGAAGGCTGCTCTTGAAGCTACCAGCTGCTTGAACGAAGATCAACAACATTTGAAATGCCAGGAAAAAAAAATAGCAAGTTATTCTCACTTATTCTTTTGCTCTTTAATCGCTCTTTTTTCTCCCTTGCTTGTGTTAACCTCACCTAAAATATCTGGAGAGCACAGTAGTACGTTGTATTAGATTTTAGTTTGATAAACCAACCAAACCAATTTTTATTTTTCTGTTCTCAAATAACTGCTCCCTAAACATCCTTTGAGCTTCTCTCTGGTTTTGGTGCAGCTAGAATTCCCTCCCCCCCCTTTTTTTTTTGGATGTGCTGACTAGAGCTGAACAAGGAATTGCAGTTAAAATATTTTCAGTGCTTCATCTACTGAAATGGGATTTCCCAGTCTCTTACAGGCATGTTTGTCTTTTCTGTGGGAATGGTAGCTCCTAACCAATGTGCTATCATCAGTACAGATCTGGTTTTGCATGTAGAAAACAGAGGTACCATGGAAGGTTAGGCAAAATGCAGATCCTTGAGCTGCTTTTTGCTTTTCCAGGTGTGTTCTGCTGCTTTTCCAGGACTTTGGCCAGGTCAATGGCCATGTTGATTCTCAGCAGGCTTGAGATTCAGACAGCACATCCATCTGAGCTTTTTCCTTCTACAGGTACCCCACCGGAAGGTTCAACCAAACACTTCTTTCAGAGGTACCAATACTGCTGCCGGGTTTACAGGTGTTGCCCCAGCTGGTTAGCCATTCAGGGCAAAGGTGTCAGAACAGGATTTGGCAGCTCCATCATTGGCTATGAATATATACGCCAGGAATATGCTACTTCTGAGCAGCAAGCAACAGTCTTTCTCCTGCACCAGCCTGTGCTTTGCCCTGCCTGAAGCCATCCATCTCTTGTTTGATTGTGGCATTGCTTGGTATTTTTGCAGAGTAACAGCCACTGACCTGCTGATCGTTTCCATCAGGCAGTATGCTCTACAGCTCAAGACTGCCTCCATCAGAGCACTCGAGACGAAAAAGTGTTCTTAAATAGCAGGAGGAAAAAACCAAAACAACCAGCTTAGAGCTGAGCCTCTTGTCATCACTATTAAATTTCTCCATGTTGTATTACTTCAGTCTTCAAGATGAGGTGATTGTGTATCATTTCTTCTGTTAATGTCTATGATTTAATCACCTAGCTTGCTTTCTTTGTATGTGCAGGTACAGTCACTATGTATTTGTATCATATATTAATTTGGAGAATGGCAAGACAGAGAAGTGATTTCAGTAAGCTTGGCAAGCATAAACAAAGACTTTTCCGCAAGACAATGTTAACTCAACCACATCAACCTGGAAACTGATCGAAATTGTAAAAGGGTGTAATTGAGACAAAACTTCAGGCTTAGAAAAAGCTCAGCCAGACCTGGATGAACAGTAAAAATAAATATGGAAGGGAAGTAATCAATTATGTGGAGTTTCTACACTTAACTTGTAATGATCAATTAACACTGTTTATGAAGAATTAAGAGGAAATAAAGATGAACCATAAGATGTCCTTGGAGTGATGGTTTCTTTGTCCCTACAGCTCTGTTCCCCCACTTGGGATCTTATCTGTCCCAGTACTCATATTTTATTACAGAGGAACATGAAGTATATAGGGCATTTCACAAGTCAGTAAAGACAAGCTTGGTATCCTACATGGGGTTGTTCTGGATATAGCAGTGTTTCTTTGCACCTGAATCTCTTCGCACGTCTCATTCTCAAGAGAACACGCAATTCTTTCTGCCAGGTCTCCGTGTGTGTTTGGTTTATTTTATATTTTTTCTTTTATCTTTAGTCTCAGGGATTTCTGGTTTTGCACCCATACAGTGGGAGAACATACTTCACGCAAGCCAAATATGTGAACAAGTTGAAAGGCAGAGACAGATGGAGCCATCTCTGTGATATCTAAACAAAATGCTTTGGACATAATTAAATACTAAAGTATTTGCATTAGTGTGTGAGCTTGAGCTGAAAGAACAAAAATGATGCAACAGAGTTACTCATATGTGGATTTAGAGCCTTAGTTTCTTTGCTCTTGACCTGCTGTTATTGCATGCAAAATGTCATGTGTGACTTTTAGAAGCTAATGAATCTAGGCTCCTGGCTACCTGACATCAAGGAATATATTTATAAGCTGTGTGTTTCTTACACTTGCCTAGTCTGAATTATTTTTGATCGTAGTCTCTGTCACTTTTACCACTCTTATCATGTGGAAGAAAGAACTGTTGTGAATCTTCGTCTTTCCCCCACCAACACTGGGGACTGCCTCAAACAGTTTTACTCATAGAAGCCTGTACATCTAATACGATTTTTAGTGGAAAATACACAGAGCTTCATATGTTTCAGAGTTAGCACGTGAAACCCAACCGAGAAATGACAGTGACAGTAAAGTAATGCAGCCTGATCACGATATGTGTGTTCTGAGCATTGCTCACAACAAGCTATAGACTGTTGCCGCTCAGCCTAAAGGTTTTGTAGCTCAGTGCCTTTACTTTAGGTTATGAGGTAGCATGTGAGAAAGGGGAAACTGAGGAAGCTGTGTTTTCTCTCTTGTGAGGTGGTCTGCCTCGCTGCTACTGCTAAGAATGATTCATGCTAGGTTTCTTAAGCTTATTTTTGTTTGTTTAGTATGTCATCTTCACTCTTCCTGTAGCTGATTACTTTTGTAGGTTGAAACGTTGAAGCAAGGGTCTGTAAAAACTTTCGCTGTCTTTCATTCCAGCCTCTTCCTGGGATACACTTAGTACCAGGCAGTAGCAATCTGTGAGGACAACTTTTTTTGTTAAAGCAACAGCTGTGAACATACCATTGCTGGTTTTGTCATGTTTTACAATGCCACAGCATCCATTGGTGAAACTTGAGTCTTCTTCCATTTTTATGTGGGGATCGACACCTAGTATCTTATTGGTACCTCCCTCTCACGCTCGTTGTAGTTTAACACGCCTCTAGTGGCTACAACATCACTTAAGCAGGAAAGTACCATGAAAATATTGGAAGTAGTCCTAGAAGTAGCAAGGAGCTGGGAAGCATGTTCCGCCTGGGGGTATCCCAGTGCCAGTGGCGTTGTCTAGGAGCAGTTGTACCTGTCATTTATACGTTCAGGAAAACTTGGAGTGTCAATGGGAGTATTTGCTGAAGATAAGATGAAGTAGGTGCCCAGCAAGGCAGCAAGTGGTGCTGGAGCTTGGGCTGCTCTGTTGAATTAGGAAGCATTAACACGTGGTATCTGTTTGCAGGGTACCATTGAAGGACGGAGCCAAAACCAGTAGGATCTGGCAAGCTCCCAGTGCTGGCTGTTTCTTTGCAGTACAACCAGCACGCACGTGCTGGAACCTACATTTTGGGGGTCAATTTAAGGACGGCTGCTGTGTTTCCTCCCCACTTAGTAACGCTGCCGGGTTTGAAGTGTCTGTGGAGCAGGGGCCCAGCCGCCTTCGAGCGGGCCGCCCCGCCGTTCCGTCCGCAGGGCAGAGGGCTAGCGAGCCGCCGCAGCCACATTCCGCGGCGGGCTCCCCGCCGCCTGCACCGG
>VZSC01018411.1:341234-369132 GCA_013398225.1 Steatornis caripensis | reverse complement strand
GAAATGACTTCCAGAATGAGCTGTTCCCTCACCTTTCCAGGGATGGAGGTGAGACTGACTGGCCTGTAGTGTCCTGGGTCCTCCTTCTTGCCCTTTTTGAAGATTGGAGTGACATTGGCTTTCCTCCAATCCTCAGGCACCTCTCGTGTTCTCCACGACTTTTCAAAGATGATAGAGAGTGGCCTAGCAATTACATCTGCCAGCTCCCTCAGCACTCAATTCAGGGTGTTTATCTCTGAGGGTTAAGTGTAAAAGCTCTCAAAACTGACTGTTAACTGACAACTTCTTAATGTTAAATAAGAGGTTTGTGGGTTTTAAGCTGGAAATGAGTGACAAGTGCCAGGCTCACTAAAATAAAAGCATTTTCACATGTAGAAGCCTTGTCAAAATTGCTGACTTGGACATGCGGAAAAAGTGAGACGGAATTGGTTAATGGTGTGAGAAGTGGTGAGGAGATGTGATCATTGGTGTATGAAGGCCTACAAGGAAGCAAAATGGAAGTTTAAAGCCAATACTGAGGGTAATGAAAATAACCTGGTAAGAAGCATTACAAGGAGGGGTTGCTAAAGATTGTGGTCCCGAGTGAGGGAAGCTTGTTTTGCTACAGAAGTATATTTGAGATAAATTCCAAGTGTCTCATAATAAACAAGGAAGATATGTATTCCTTGGTTTTTCTGTTGTGAACAAGTTGCTGAGAGATCTAGTCTTTAGAATAGTAAAATTATGACTGGTATGAGTGTTGTCTCTCAAAGACGACTGGAAAAAAACAGTTAAACTTAACATCACCTAAAAATACTAATTTTTAAATACTGTATTTGTTTACCATGTAATTGCTGATAATCCTGGTGAAAACACGTGATGAATTGGTTCTGTGATTTTGTCTTCCTTCTATTCCTTTTTAGGTTCAAAAATTCTCATCTGTCTGTTGTCAAATGCCCCATCTTTGTCTGTTGACTTGTACCTGTGAAATACAGCCATCAGAACAGAGATTCTTGTCATAGGCAATGATGAGGCTTGATGAAGTGCACAAAATTACACTGAATGTCAAGTTAGAAAATAACTTGTTTACATTGTTTATTGAACTGTGCCATGGTTTATGGAATTTAGGCTAATGTAGGATTGCCACTCATTATTGCAGTGCTCTGCATGTCCTAGTGCCAGCCCTCTGTTCTTGGTTCCTTCTTGCTGCGCCAGCTGTGCACAGTGCCACTTGTCAATGCTGCTGAAGTATTTCATTATGGCAACTAAATTGATCTAACCAAACTTTAGAACAGCAAGCGTTGATTTTTGAACAGTCTCGTGCTTTCATGTTGGGACAAAGCAAGAAGTTTCAGTCTGTCAATTGTTTGAATGTGTTACTCTGTGTGGCACTTCTACCACTGCTGTCTTCTGACCCTTACATTCCACCAAATAGTATGATTAACATCAAAGAGTCTTCATGTGCTTGCAGGGTGCTGTTTTTCCCCATCTGTGCCTCAGCAATGGCAGCTTAGTGGCCCCATCCGATTTGGATTCATTCTCACCTTGTTTAGTCAACATCAATCAGTCTAATTAGTTATTTGTGAGTGGCATTAAACAGCCTTTCTCACAAACTGAAAATTGTTTTGCAAAGGAAAGTACTAAACTTTAGATCTCAAAGGGTCCATGAACTAATTTGAGGGTGTCTGGGAAACATGACAAGGAAAACGTGCCAGATGGGAATAGTCTTGCATTCTGGAGATTGAAAATCATGTTCAATCTGGAGCCTTCCTCCTCAGCCTCCTTCTCTATGCCCCTGCAAAGGAGAGCGCTGCTGGGCCTGCTTGTAAAGCAGAGCATGGGGTCCTGGCTCACCAGCAGCATTTCTGCATCCCAAAGCAACTTTGTGCTCTTGCCCTCTCTGCTTCTGTATTTGGAGAGCTGTTCTTGTTCTGCTGGTATGGGGTTTTTCTTTCTTTTCTCTTGGGTTCTGGTTTTGTTCTGGTTTGGTTTGGTTTTTTTCCCTTAAACCGTAGGTCTTACAATTTTTCTGATGCCTATAGGTGCTGTCCCTGAGGACCAAGTCTAAAAAATGTGTATTTATTTGAACTCAAAAACTGGTGGTGGCACTAGGCAGGACAGGCAGCTTACTTGTTGTATGAATGTGAGTTAAAGTGCAGTGCTAAGTAACAGTACAAGTTTAGGCTGAACAGTTAAGCTGCTTTATGTTCTCCCTTGAAATATTTGCATGAGTTCTGTAAGAGTAATCTGACTGACGCGTAACTCCGTTGCATGGGTGATTTTAGATGTAGATTGAAAAAAAGAAAGAGATTATCAAGGAACTAGGAGAATTAAAAAGAAAACCTGATTATCAATTGCTTTTGGACCTTTCTAAACTTGTTTTCCCTAACAGATATGAATGACCTTATTTCTTAATTGGCTACTTATTTCTTTATTTGCTACTTAATACTGCTAAATTGTGCTGTGTAGGCTTCATACTTCTTACTAATGTTTGTGTTGCAAGTGTGTCAAAGTTCCCTTTCCATGCTGTATAATGGAGGGAAATTAGTATTTTTAGATCGCTACTTGTCTGTTTCTTATTCCAGATGCAACTTAGCTTAGTTTACTGTATGTAAGGGCTATTGGAGGAATGTTAACATCTAGACTACTTTCAGAAATGTGTTATCTGTTTGTCGTTCCATGGTTCTTTGTTCATAGAATAGAACCTGACATTAGGTTGTTTTTCTGTTTGCTTCTGGTTAACGCTTTCAGTGACTAGATGTGGAAAACAGCTATACATCTTAAACTTAAATGTCTAGTCATAAAGATAGAACTCGTCTTGACTTCCTTGACAAGAATTTTTGGATAGACCAAAATCCAGCAATAAAATACAACTTTGGATCAATTTTTTCTGTCATGATTACTTAGCGTTTTCACTATCGGTAAATATCTATCCTAAAATTCAACCCAGTTTAGCTACTATTAAGCCATTAAAAGCTGGTGATTAGTTCTCTCAATCTTGTAATTTAAAAAGAAATTTTCGGTAAATTTAATTCAGAGATAGTTTTGTCCACTTACTTACACAATTTAGAGGAATAATCGCTTAGATACCTAGAAAAATTCTGAGGGTGTCTATATCCGTGGAATAACTTCATAAACTGAAGTGAAAAGCATGAAGATAAAGCTGAGCACTTGTCCTTTGTAATATGCTTTTTGTTATCTCATCTGACTCCCAAAGCTCTCACTTGATTCGTGGTGTGAAAATGAGCTTTTGAAGGTTGAGTGGAAGGACACAAAAAGAAAATCTTAGAGAGATGGACCTCCATGCAGCTTTTGGAGGAACTTCTATAGTCAGTGATAAATTCTAGGTGTGAATGTTTCCTGTAACACTTCAGCTAGTTGCCTACCTGCAGAACTTGAGTGGCATGTGATAGCTGGGGGCATTGGAGAACAGGCATTTCTTTAAAAACACGGAAATACAGAAGTGAAAGCAAATCCAATGTTTATCTATTTTTCTTCCTTTTTTTTTTTTTAGTCAGGTTAACATTACACTCTACATATCTTCCAGGTACCTTTTTTACTCTACAGCACAAGCAGCTCCATGTTCACTGACATATATGAAAAATTTAAGAGTTTTGTTGGGTTTTTTCCTTGCTTTAGAATATAAGCCTTTAAGTAGTTGCTATTTTATTCCAAATATAGGGGTGTGCATCTCAACTGGAAAATGTAATTCAGTGTCTGTTTTGATCAGGACTTTGAGACCATGTTGACTCTGCTTGCTAGAGCTCAGCAGGAATTCCTTTACCATCTTGAGAGCCCCAGAAAACAGCAGTGCTTCACTGCAAGCAGTTCTGTACAGTTAGGAAGCAGACTTCTAGCAGTGATTCAGCATGGCGAATGCAAGCAACTAGTGAGATACTAACTGGATAGCAGGATGAAATGCCTAAGCTACAGATGTAATTGTGGCTCACATCTAAGTAAGCTGAATTTTACTGCAGAATCCTGTGCAGTATGTCCTGTTCTTTCTCTGAAGAATATGCATACATTCTCATGTTTCAGTTTTTGGTTTCTCCAATTTGTGAGATTTGTGGACATTTAGCGTATCTAGTAAGACCCATCTGATTTCACTGTAACATGGGTGAATATAATCCATTGTTTGTTTGAAGGAAAATGAGCAGACACTGCATTCTGAGAAATAGTAATGTGACTAGAGAATTCACTTCAGTCTTCTCCACTGATATCTCAAATTTGCTCTGGAAATTAAGAGAAGAAAAATTTTAAAACATCTGTCATGCAGTGAAGTTAACACTGACCTACCAAAATCATTTATTCCATCAGTCTCATGAATTTTAAGTTAATATGTTAAAGCCTTCCCCGCCTGATGATAGGCATGTGAAGATGAGATGAGCCAAAAGACAATTCTTGACTTCTGAGTGCTTTGGCATTTTCTGTGCCTTGTGATATGGTGAGAACCAAGGAGGACTGCGAGGGGATTGTTCCTAACGCAAAATATCGAGGGCAGAATCTGTTTGCGTGGTGAGCTCAAAGTACGCTAACTTAATTAGCGACCAACTTTATTGCTGACACACTTTGTAACATCTTTGAGGTGGATATATGTGTGTGTGTGTATGTAAAAACACTGATGAGAGCATGTAAAAATTAAGGTGATGTTCAGGCCATGAAGGCAAGCAGGACAAAAAAAGAGTATCGGCTGTTTAAGAGACCCTTGTTCCTGCTGTTTTGTAGGGTTTCATGGTCAGTGAGATGCCTGAACAGAAGTGCTGCTGGAAAAGATTGGAAAAATCTATTTTCTAAGAAGAAGAGTGCCAAGGGGGAGTTGGTCAGGTCAAATGAATAACTTGCAATGAGGCAAGAATGTAGGTCTGAGAGACGATCAAAGCCAGGTCACTTGGGTCCCGGACTGAGACTTACTTCATTCTCTGGTGCCTGGGTCTGCCAGCACAGGCAGTGTCCTGTCCTGCCACCACTGCTGTCCCAACAATAAACTCGTTGTGCCTGGCTTTTCTTGTCCTGTGTGAAGAGTGGGAACCTGGGCACTGATTTGTCCTGTACTTTGCAACTCTGCCAGCTTCCATGTCATTGATGTTTCTAAATTTGTGAGACTGTAATCTCTGTGCTGTGCTACAGTTAGTTTTAAATCTGTGCTGTGGAATTTACTATTCTGAAGTTTACTAATAACTACTATCCTTCACTGGTCTTTTATGAATGGGGAGCTCAGACAGAAGAGGAATGAGTTTAAATGAACTTTCTTATGGCTCTTCATAATTATGTTTTTTCTGGTTTGGGGAGTGTTTTTTGTTTTGTTTAATAGCAAGAGCCTTATTTCCCAAGGTATGGTAATCCTAGCTTTGTGATTTTATATGATGACTATAAATTTTAAGTGGTGTCTGCAGTTGACTTACAGTGCCTGCTTGTATGATACTCCTCTGCCTGCCTTCTCTCGCTTTCCTCCTCTGGAAGCCATGTATTGGCTTCCTGAGCATTTAGTTGAGACTGGCACATACAGAGTTGTCCAGTTTTTTCCCAAATGGACTATTTTGTAGGATTACATGATCATAAAGATGCCATCCACATCAGTGGATGTGCCAAAATTTTATCAGAAGTAATTGATTTCAAAAATGTTTTCTGCCCCACATTTTGAAGTTACCTGCTTTCCTGACTTGCCTCCCGTGTCATACAGAAAATTCTAGTCATTAGTACAAATAATAGTAAGTAGACAGTTTTTCTGCTAGTAAAAGTCCATAATCACTGACTTCGTTAGAGTTCTGCCTATTCATAGGTGTCAAATCTAGCCTAGCTTTTAGAAAGCTATATTCTTTGCACCTAACTGTATACATATGTGTTTTGCATATACTTCTTAGCCAATAATAGAAAGTTGTGAGGTTTGAGGTTTTTTTAAAGCCTAGGGTTTTAAGGTATACAAATACAGTACAAGTGTTCCCCGCTCTTGCCTGAATAGATCTCAAAAAACCTAGTCTTTATAGGGACATTAACATTTCAAAGATAGTAAATTTCTGAGAATTTTGTGAAAATAAAGAGCCAGGCCAAAAAGAGGGCTTGTTGAGAGAGCAAGAGCTCAACTCTTGGTAGTCACAAAGGAATCTCTCAGGTCAGATCTTCTGCCCCAAAATGCAGGAAGGTTTTAGGTGGAAGTTTCCTTTTGTTACACGCTGAAGGTCCAACTGTGAGTTAGAATTTTGTTTTAGACCAGTTTTTATTAAATGTGCTACTTGTACAAATACTTAATCCCCCACCAAAACCTGGTAAAGAAGAGGAAAACTGATTGCCATCATCACCAACAGCTCCCTATAGGATGAACGGTGTGGGACTCTGATATGCTGTCTCTTTAGGATGACCCAAAATGATGCAGAAGTAAAATTGGATGAATATGAAGTTTGCTGTCACATTTTCACTTAAATGGGTACCCTGGTATTTCTGTTGCATCTAGTTGTCTGCCTTCCCTGTAAGTAATACCAGGGCTCTGAAGTCTTTTCCTGTAGGCGGTTTTCCAGGAACTTTTATGTGAACCTGTCACAGAATCATTTCCAGTAGTAAACAGCTTTTATAACTTGGACAGTATCTTAGAGCATGTTGTGATTTCCCATTCACAGGACTAAAGGTACTAAGTCAATTTGAATTCCAAAACCAGCTATGACTCAGTCCATTTAACATTAGTGTCACCATTGTGCAATGCAGTTTAGAGGGGAGTCCAGCAATGCTTTTGCTTGTTTGTATACTCTTTAATGTTAGAAGCTGTTTCATTGATTCAGTGGAGATGGTTGCCATTATGTTAAAAAGTTATTTGACATCTAAAGGACTTTAGTGTTTGAATAATTCTCCAGTATTTTCAAAGTCTGATCTGTAATTTTATGGGATTGGAATTCCTTCAAACCATGTTCTGTATTTCTACCACCTTTGAAACTTCTTTATTCTCATTTAAGACTAGAGCTAATGAGCAGAGAATACGGATGAAGAAGCATAGATGCTGTAGTGTGGGCAAAGGTGGAGGGTAAGGAGCAGAGTTTGAACCTGCGGTTTGAACCTTTGCTTCCAAAAATAAGCAGTACTGGGCATCAAAATGTCTGTTGTAGATTTATAAAAATAAATGTTAAAAACATACGCTACAACTTACCCTTGGGAAAAAAAAGTGTTGGCACTGGCCAAGCTGATAAAGCCAGCAGACCTGGCAGCTATCTTGTGGCATATTAGCAAGGCCTTGTCTCTTGATCACCCATGACAAAACACTAATTTCATAGAAATGTAAATATGAGCAGATCACTAAATGATTTTTTTTCTGGCTTCCTGTATCTTATGTCCATTATGTACTATGCGATATCTGATGTCAAGCTGAAGCCCTTTGGTTGATCAAAACTTCAGATTCCTGAAAATCTAGCTTAAAGTATGTAATGATGTTTCTGCCAAAGGTAAATGGATTTTTTACTTAATGTTATAGGTTTAATAAAAGATTCTACATCATTTTTCTCCCTTCAAGTCTTGAAAAATTGTTGATATTATTTGTGATGGTATGCTAACTCGGAAGTGGTTAAAGATCTAATACTAAAAGCTGATTGTTAAATGGGAAGACAACAGTTCAGAAGAAAGCTTGAAGGCACTGGTCCATGCCGCGTTATGTAGCTATATATATATATATATATATATATATATATATATATATATATGTAAGCCATTGAACTTCATAGGTAAAGAGACATACACATACTAACTTTTAAATGAATACAGAAAACTTATTAAGCTTTTTAGGACCAGCTTCCTAAACTTTGCTGACCTTGACTAAACCTGATTCAACCCCAAAACCGGCAAAAGCATGTCTAAGAATGTAAGTGTAAAACTAGATAAACCGCTGGTGGTGTGGGAGGGATTTCAGTCTGGTTGCTCGATTGTAACTTCCACTTCTATACAATCTCAAAACTTGTTTTGAGACATTAAAGTTGTTGTTCTGTGTATGAAATACAGAAAGCAAAATCTTAAGATGTACTTGTTTGACAAGTATGCTGAGTATGTTTTGTTCAAGTACTTTATAATTTTAATTTTTATTTCAAGATGGAAGTTGTCAGTCACTTTCTGTCCAGAAAAAGTTTTTCTTTCATTTTCCATACAACAAAAAGCCAACATTATGCAATACAAGCTACCGTATACAGTATTTATCAGACTTCAGACCATTTTTAGGAATAAGGAAAATCCTGTGTTTTTCTGTTGCTTTGAATTGTGTTTGCAGAGCTTGTTGACGCAGACTGGTGAGAAACCATTGACTGTGTTTGGATGCAATAGCTGACAAATTAGTTTTTACTATAGCTGCAGTTTTAATCACTCTCTGCATTTCTTTTCAGGGATCTCTCCTCAAGCTGCCTCGAGTAACAAAAGCTTGCTGCAGCTTTAAAAACAAGCTAGGCAGAGTATTTTTTAAAACTGTAGCAGGGCGTTGGGAGAAAGCTGTAGTCTTGGTATGCTGTCATTTTCAAAAAGCAAAAAGGTCTTTGTCCTATTGTAAATCCGAGGATAATCAGCAACATGACAGAACATGTCGTCTGATGTGCGGAGAAATTGCCTTGGATGACAGATATTGCAGAGGCTCAGAACTTACTGTACGTAAAATTACCAGATACAAAAACATGCATGTGATGCCTGCTGAACGAGTTTGCAGTCCTTAGGACTGCCAGAGTGTGTGTGCTGAGCGTGCCAGCTGCCATGCGTCAGGGTCTGCTGTGCCCATGGCTGTGATGGACTGAGGACAGCACACTTTTTGTCCAGTCTCTACTGTGGATAGGGAACTTGGGAGTGTGGTTGTACTCTGGAATGGAGCACAGGGGTGTTGTCCTGGTTTTGGATGCACAAGGCATTGTCTTCCTCCGAAACTCTGAGACTGAAATCTGAAGGGTGGGATCTTGCTCTTATTTGCAAGTTGCAAATGTGATGAAAAGGACTTCCAAGGCACATTTTGTCGGACTTGCCTTGAAAACAGTCTTGTAAGTGGACTCCATGTGCATCAAAACCAGTAAGTCTAGATAATGCACTTTGGAGTTTATAAGATCTGTATCCAGGAAACAGAAATTGCTGAAATGATTGACGTAAATGTTCGTTCTCATGGACTTTTCATTACTTGATAGATACTTCAGAGCTATGAAAGCTGAGCTGAGTAGAAGGACCCCATCACACCGGACCTGCTTATTCATCCGCTTTTGTCCTACTGGCTGGGGAAAATAACTCCACTTAAGAGATTTAAAACTTGTAGTGTATTTGAATGCTTTGGGGGTCCAAAAGACTGTTATATAAAGTTGTAGGTCTGGTTTTTGTGTTTGTTGCAGGGAGGGAATGTCATGCACAACAAAAATATTTTGATTCAGGAAATGTAATTCAATTTAGTTTTTTGCCAGCAAAGATGAAACAAACAATTAAAGAAAGGCAGAAAACACACCTCATCTTCCCTGTGGACACCTCTCCAACTCCTTCCTGGTCTCCCATCCTCTCACCACAGGTGGCACGCAGAAGATGGCCATCAGTGCCTCTGGTGGCTTCTTTTTTTTTTTTGAAACTCAGTTCCTCCATGGGCCACAGTCCCCTCAGTGTTATACCTGCTCCTGTGTCTGCTGTCTGCTCCTGCTTGGGCAGCACTTTCCTCCAGCCTCTCTGAAGTGTCATCTCCCATGTCTCTTTTTTTCCTCCAGACCCGATCCTAGTCTGTTCTTGTGTCTGCACAGGGCTGTCCCTGACCTCGTCCCAGGTGGTGCGGCACTCTCCCTACCAAAACCCTGTCAGTTTAGCCCAGTATGCAGGGGGAAGGGAGGGAGATGTATAATTTTCTGAATATTTTTAGCATCATTAACACATGTCATAGTTTAGGCCCAGCCAGCAACTGAACACCCTGTGGTCAGTCCCTCACTTCTCCCGCTCAGTGGGACTGAGAGGAGAAATACAGTGAAAGGCTCGTGGCTCAAGACAAAGACAGGGAGGGATCACTCAGGGGCAAAACAGACTCAACTTGGGGAAAATTAATTTAATTTATTCAACTCAGAGTAGGATAATGAGAAATAAAACCAAATCTTAAAACACCTTCCCCCCACCCCACCCTTCTTCCCGGGCTCGACTTCACTCCTGAATTCTCTGCCTGCTCACCACCACCAGCGGCGCAGGGGTACAGGGAATGGGAGTTGTGGTCAGTTCATCCATCACGTCTTGTCTCTGCTGCTTGTTCCACCTCAGGGGGAAGACTCCTCACACTCTTCCCCTGCTCCAGCATGGTGTCCCTCCCACAGCAGACAGTCCTCCACCAACTTCTCCAATGTGTGTCCTTCCCACGGGCTGCAGTTTTTTGCTAATGACTCCAGTGTAGGTCTCTCCCATGAGGTGCAGTCCCTCAGGAACAGACTGTTCCAGCGTGGGTCTGCCGTGGGGCCACAAGCCCTGCCAGCAAACCTGCTCCAGCGTGGGCTTCTCTCTCCACGGGGCCACAGGTGCTGCCAGGAGCCTGCTGCAGCTTGGGTTTCCGGTGGTGTCACAGCCTGCTTTGGGCATCCTCCTGCTTCGGCATGGGGTCCTCCACGGGCTGCAGGTGGAGATCTGCTCCGCTGTGGACCTCCCTGGGCTGCAAGGGCACAGCCTGCCTCACCATGGCCTGGACCACGGGGCTGTAGGGGAATCTCTGCTCTGGCGCGTGGAGCACTCCTGCCCCTCCTTGTCCACTGACCTTGGTGTCTGCAGAGCTCTTTTATCCCATCCCACTGCAAATCTTGCAGCAGTTTTTTTTTCCCTTAAATACATTATCCCAGAGGTGCGTCCATCATTGCTCATGGGCTCTTCTTCGGACCAAGATGGGTCTGACTTGGAGCTGAGGAAACTTCAAGCAGCTTCTCACAGGAGCCACCCCTGTAGCCCCTTCCCCTCTACCAAAGCCCCACCACACAGACCCAACACAACATACCATAATGGGACACAAGTAAGACATCAACTAATGCTGTAGAAGTTCATACCTTCTTTTCAGTGGCCTTATAGTTTTTACGGTAACTAAGACAACAGAATCCCAGCTTTGAGAAGTTGTAGATATTACGGCCATGAAAATAACTTTGGAGTAATGGTGAAAAACTGTGAGGAAAGAAAAAGGAGGAAGGAAGTCTTCAGCACTGTTGTGTTAGCACAATCTGGAAGTACCAGACACGTCAAAGAGTAGATACTTTTTTTTAAAAAAAAGCAAATATTAATTATGGATTAGCAAGGAAAGTAGTTTCTAACCTTCTGTACTATCTTAACCTTTTTTTGTGAAAGCTTTAATTAGTCTAACATATGGAAAAATGAAACCTTAGGTTCTAATATTCAGTAGCCTACATTTTCTTGGAACAGGATGTGTTAAGACGTCAAGGTGGAAAACACTGTTCGGACAGTTAAAAAACTGTTTTTCAGAAAAAACTGTTAGGACACAGGCTGTTCTCCTAAGCCTAGCCTAGGACTGATTACGTATCAATGAATGGATTTCTGTATCAATGATGAAAAAAACTGCTGAGACACTACCAGCTTAAGTGGTACTTTTCATGCTTCTTTAGTCGGCACATTGCCGCTCAAGTCTGGGAGGACTTACTGCTTCTTTGTAATGTTGCAGTGTAAGAAGCATGTTAGCCTTGATGTTTCTGCCATGCCTCAGCGAACGTTTCTGATAGTCAAACTGTGGTACTATGGCATTCTTGCTAGTTTCTTTTCTTTTTCCTTTTAGTTCAGCATCAGGATACTACTGGAAAAATGAGTGACTTCTCTTTGTAATTAGTGATGAGTTCTTGTCTCAGTTCCTATTAGTGTCTTTAATGAGTACTGAATGCTTTTTAGTATTATAAAGTAGCAACAAGAGAAATCTGAAAGAGGAAGACAAGAGAGAGAAGAATAAGGAACTGATAGGGGTTTTGCAGGATTATTTTTTCTTATTTAAAGCTGTTATCTTCTTCCTATCTCAAGTCTATATAAGCAAAAGTAGATTTCTTAAAATTTTATGTATATAAATGTATATTCTTTATTATAAAATACAATATAAATTTTATGTATATTAATTGTTTGAGCACTTAGCAAGGGAAAAACGAAGCTATTTTCCTATTTAACTAATATTAGTATTCCTAGAACTAATATTACTTCAACTGAATTAATTGATATTCCAGACTGAGAGGACATCATGTCCTGTGTGGATAATGGAAAAACAAAATGTTTGAGTAAAGATTGATTAGCTGAAGTTACAAGTCTTGTATATGTTTTATGTATTACTTCTTATTTGTTTTTAAATGTTATAGCAAATGTAAAATTTAAGTAGTATGTTGCTACAGAAAAGTACAGGTTACCTGATTACAGGCTGCCCAGAGAGACTGTGGAGTCTCCTTCTCTGGAGACATTCAAAACTTGCCTGCATGCATTCCTGTGCAACCTGCTCTTGGGGCACCTGCTTTAGCAGGGGGGTTCGACTGGATGATCCCCAGAGGATCCTTCCAATGCCTACCATTCTGTGACTCTGTGATTCTGTAATTGTACAGCAGATTCAAAGGACTTCAGTGGCACATCAATGACTGATTCTGTAATACATTTAGTCCTCTAGACATAAGTTGCGTAAATACCATTTGTTTGAAGAAATAATAATTATAAATGTTGATCATCGAGTGTCAAAACTTTGGTCTAATTCTAGAGGCATCCGAAGTTTAGTGTCTTTGTAAAAAAAATCCTAATTAGCCCAGTAGTCTGGCAAAATCGTGATTTATCCAACTAGTTTAACAAAGGGAGCTGTGCTTTTTCCAGAGTGTAGACAGCTTGTCATTCAGCAGAACTGTAATTTCAGTTAAAACATGGAAAGAAAAGCCTGTAATTCTAGTTTTACCAGAAGCAGCTAAAAAAGTGTAAGTAAGCTTTATTTATGCTGTTCCATACCTAACTGTAATGTCTATGCCAGACCCACACATGTGCCCTGCAAAGTGCGCTGCTTTGTCTTTGAGCAACACCGCTGAGCAATCAGCAGCAATATGCAGGCCACCTCATCAAACAAGTTAAGGATATTTAGCTGGGGCTATGGAGGATTTTTGTGCTGACAGTGCAGGAGAGCAGCAGCTTAGGGATGAACAATCAGACTTTTACTGACACTCCCACTTGCTTTAGTTGTATAGTTTTCGCCTACCTTTTACATATTAAAATCATATGTTGAAAGTCCCAGTTACATGATATATTATGCTGTGACAGAACTGAGTATCACTGCTGGTCAAATTTGTATTCATTAACCACATATCTACAATATTAATTCAGCTCTTCTTTCATCTTATTAGTTGACATGGTCAGAGCCTTTATTTTCTCCTTTCAATGTCATCTCCTTTCAGTCTTCATCCAAATAATTGTCAGGCTTCTAAGATTTTGTTTTGATGGGCTCTTTAACTTCCCAGAGTTGAAGAACTGATTGCATTCTGATACTATGCATCACTTAATTGGGAGGTAAATGCAAAATGTATCTAATATTGAAGACAAGAACTAAAGTTTAAGTATGGTTGAAGAAGTAATTGTAGATATTCAGAAGAGTAGTAAGAATTAGTGTAAAGATTCTGTTAAACGAAAGAGCTATAAAAGTCACCTTTGCATAACCTTTGTGTGCAAGGAATTGGGATCAGGAAAATGGCTACCCAATCTCCGACAACTTGGTGTTTTAGAAGGAAGATGAGTGGTGCTGAGGGTACAGTGATGCTTGCATGGAGGACTAGCATGTGCATTGATCTCCCTGGCCTGCCTTCCTTCTCCTTTAGCTTTTACTGAAATGCTCTGTTTCGCTGTCTTCGGTCTAGTCTGTATCCTTTCTGTCACTTCTCCCAATACCCAACATAGGAGAGCACCACATCTTCTGGCAGATGAACTTCAAAGAGCCTAAACTCCCAGCTAAGTAATATGATTCTGCTGCTGAAAGTAGCTGGTCTCACATGCTTTTGCTGCCAAACAGTAGAGATATTTCTGAGACTTCACACGTACCCCTTTGTAATGAGACCAGATTGAAACCCTTTGACTATGAGTACCCAAAATCCTGATTTTTAATTTTACTTTTATTTTGGGCAGAAAAGCATATTAAAAACTTACCTTTTAAAGGTAAATGAGGGCAGGAGCTAAGGATATACAATCTGTCACTAAAATGTAGCTAAATTTAAACTGGCAGCCATCTTAGTGATGCTAAAATATTTTTAGATTTCTATGCAATACGGTATGTCTTGGTAATGATCATGGGGAAAAGAAGTTGTAAATTCTAAAGTACAGTAGTTTTATTCACTTTGCATAATTTTATTTGATAAGCAGTTAACTTTGAACCATGTGTGTTATACAGATGTAGTGTTGCTATGAAAATGTTCAGGTGTGAAGCTCCAAAGAGCAAGGGTTTCACAACACGTGTTCCTGGCCTAATTAATGTTAGTTTTAGAGTAATTGCATTGAATCATCCAGTTCAGTTTCAGATTAAGGCCTAGAATCAGATTAGAATAATCATAGTATCTATCATGAGATTTTTGAGAAGATGGGCGTTTGAAGTCATAGACATTCTGCAGTGTGCAATGTAATGAGATGAGATTACACAGGTATTAATGCCAGTTAGTTTAAAGGGATAGATGGAGAGTGAGGGCTGTGGGGATGATGGGACAGGGTTGGGTCTATATTAGAGATGTCTGTCTTTCTCTGACTCTAGAGTTGGTTGCTGATTTTTGCCTTAGAAGGCTTGCATTTTGCTTGCTTATGTATATTAATGCACATATCTGTTCTATAGAGCAACGCATACTGAAGTTTTTAGGATAAATTTATCATGCAAAGTGAAACGTGCATCCCAGTGGGCTCAACTGGCAGATAACTTGTGTGGAATGATATTATGTACAAATTAGATTCATTACTTTTACTGTCTGTCTTTCAGGGAACAACCCATCTTCAGCACCCGAGCTCACGTCTTCCAGATTGACCCAAACACTAAGAAGAACTGGGTTCCCACCAGCAAGCATGCTGTTACTGTGTCATACTTCTATGACAGCACAAGAAATGTCTACAGGATAATCAGTTTGGATGGCTCAAAGGTAAGTTTTATTTCAGAAAACTTGCTTGCTTCATCAATTTTTTAATTTATTTTCTAGTCTAATATCATTCATGTATTTTCTTGGATGTCTTTGCCATTATCTCAGTGGGAGACTACTGATGTGTTAAAATGGTAACATAGCTTCATTACGTGTTTTAAGTGCTTCGCTACATGTTTTAAGTGTTTATTCAAAAATGCTATTTTCCATGCGTTCATACTTACTTCGATAAATCTGTTGCTGAATTTAAGTGATGACCTGTTACTTAGTTAATATTATGAGCAGGCTAGAAAGACGTGCCCTGTGACATGCACTAAGAAGTACAAATAGGGTTACAATAACCTGGTTGCATCTCCACATTCAATGATCTATCAATGTCATTGGCTTCAGCATTGTGAAGGACATCTGTTCAGTGCCTATAATCACTTGGTAAATCCTTTGTTATGTAATCTTCCAATTTTTGCTGTAGAGAATTTGAAGATTCTGTCCTAATAAAGCTCTGGTAAGCTTTTATCAAAACTCAGTTGGTTTGGATTTGGAGTTTTTGGAGGATGTTTTTCTTTTTTTTAATTAGGAAGGATAATGTGTTGAGCTGCTGTTGTAAGAAAACTCATCTAAAATTATTTTGACATGGAGAAAATACTTGACTGTTCTTTAGGTTCTACCCAATGTGGGTATAAAACCAACAAATTTACAAACAGCATATGAGAAAACTCTGGAACAAGGACATTAAAGATATACACAGTGTAATCAAAAATTGTAATCCTTTCAGGAGACTTTCATTCACACTTTTGGAGATGCATCAGTTCATGATGGTTGGACCTGAAGTATTGTTAGAGTGTAGCAGTATTCACAGATATTTTGTGACTATTGAAAGCTGAAAAATATTACCCTGTATTTTTTAAAAATATCCAGAGTATTACTATTTTAAATGAGGAAGGAGAATTTCTGTCCTGAAGAAGTGTATAGAAATCAATCTCGTAGTCAAAGGTCTTCATGTGATACTGCCTTAAAGTGATTGAGGCTCTGGTATGTATCAAAGCCTGCAAGAATTTTTCCAAGTTTAAGTCTTACTATGTTTCTTCCTTTCCCAGCATTCCTTCAGATGATTCTTTTAGTCCTGTGAAATAATTAAAATACCTTTTGTGTGACTTTTATAAATAAAGACTGTAGGATTGGAACTAGATGCTGTATGAGATCAAGACTACCAGCTGTAATCTGTAGCATCTTAACTGATCTGCACAGTTTACAAAATCCTTATTCTGGTATCCACTGGGGTTCCTCTGCCTTTGTCCAAAGCTGTAACCCCTGCAAGGTGGATGCTGGTTTAAATTGTCACGCACTTGTTTATCTATTCATTTGTTCTTTTGGCTACTGCAGCATTTCCTTTACATTTGCAGTACTATTGGCAAGGTATATTGATAAGGCAATGTATCACTTTTATTTACTCTCTCTGTGATAGCTGTAATCCTAATAATGTTTTCATCCATGTGTTAGATGTCTGATTAAGATCTAGGATCCCAATCACGATTAAGAAAGACCCATTGTTTTAGGGCTTGCAACAGGGCTCTGAAACGTACACAGGTGAGACATAGCTGGGAGACCCATGGAAGAATTTGAATGAGGTTTTCAGCAGAATTCCCAGAGAATTTTTTTATTTTTAATTAAAACTCCATCTTTTTTAACATGTTTGCACATATACGATGTAGTATGTACAAAGAGGTAAATATAAATATAAAGCATTCTTAAGTTTGGAGTGCATACAGCTGGGTGTCAGTAACACTACTGGCATCTGGTGTTGCAATGCCTTATATTGTTGATTGGTCAGATGGAAGCATTACATTTGCAAAGGAGAAAAAGCTATGCCATTTAATTCTCCCATTTAAAGTTTTGAAATGAAACTGAATAAAAATGATTTTGTGGTCTTTTTTTTTTTATAAACAAATTTTACATTGAAAATGTCTCAAATACATGTTTCCAGTGGCCAAAAATACTTGTTGAACAGTACTGGTTTTGAAATTGCCATGCCCCTGCCTTGGAGGGAATAGATCCAACCAGGTTTTATTGTATACCTTGGAGCTGGTGGGGTTTACAGCACCCTGTGGATTTGCGTGGTGGAGAGAATGATGTGTATGTGGCTACTCAGTTATAGCAGCTCAGATGCTGAGCAGTAAGTCAGTAAGTGATGGTGACTCACAAGTATGTTCACTTAGACTGCAGTAAGGAAAGTTTGATTGACATATACTTTAGATTTGAATGGTAATCTTGCTTCTGTCCCACACCCTTCCCTCTCCTTAGATCAGTGGGTTTCAGTAGGATTCCTGGATAAAATTTAACTTCTGTACTAATTGAAAGTCATTAAATATTCTTGAAAACAGAAGAAAGTTTTTAAGACATGATCTTCAGTCACCTCTGAGGGATACTGTTGTACATTGCAGGTTCCCACTTTAATCTACTTGTGGGTGTCTTTGGTGTATTTTGAGAGAGGGAGGTTTTTTCCTTATTTCATATCAATGGGTCTACGAGCCAGATTCAGCCAAGATAGGTCCTATAGAAGCAAGTTCTACTTATTTTTAATGCATTCAAGTAATGTTGTTTTCTGAAGCTGCAGTCTCCTCTTGAAATACCTTGCACAAGAAATGATGCATCTGCCTCTAACTTGACTCCAGAAAATGTTGCAGGACCATAAGGTGTTCAGTGTACAGGCCGTATTTTGTAATGATGTACAGTATCTACATCCCTGTGGCCCATGGCAGGGAGATTCTCATGCAAATAATCTGATGGAACTCAAGGCTGGTTTCTGTGACCTCTTGAGTAAATATCTTTTATGCAACCTTTTTCTCCTGCCACTCTAGGAATCAAGAGAAAGCCTGAAAAATAAAATTTCTTACGCAATATGACATGACAACATTGAGCAGTTGTTGCTAAGGCTTCCAGTTCTCATTGATTATATAGTTGTTTCAATGCTCCTTGGAAAAGTATGTTTCAGTACTTCTTTCTCCTACGTGATGGAAGGAAGCCTCCATTATTTCTTCAGTAACACTGCAGACAGACACTAGGATTGTTCCCAGAATCCTACTGTCTTTTCCATTGAATCTCTGGCAGTCACTGAGAAAAGAAATGACATCAAGTAATGTGGTTCCTCCAGCACTAGTTAACTCTGATAATTTTTTCACACATGCAAGATAGGGAAAAACCTCTAATAATCTGTGCTCATCTAAAACAAGAGAAGACTCTAGAAAAGAGTGATTTTTCCAGTCTGTAGGTTCTGTGAGCCTTGTATATATTATTTCTGAGTCAAGTCTTCCATCAGTTACTACAATAGATGATCTTTATATTTTAATGACTCGTACAATAAACTAGTCACACATTAAAGTGACAACCTGTTCAGTGCTAAATACAGGTTTTAAGTAAGGCCTGTAAGCACAGGTCTTCAGTGATCTTCCTTTGAAGAAGTTAAAAAATACTATATGTCTTAACTGTTATTGCCATCAGTTTTAGCACAATATAAAATCATATTTGACCACTGCTGTGTATCTTGCAGCTATTGAGTTTGCAGTCAGTAAAACGAACAGCTAAGACACATGCCCTATATTCTCATAGCTAAACTAATATGAAAGGAAAACATGAAAGCTATTTTATTATTCCAGCAAAATCTAAAGATAACAAAATCAGTTTTCTTCAAAAGCTAAGTGTCTGCCTGTCAGATTGACTCTGTTCTGGTTTTAAGATATTCTTGTACATTTATACTAAGAACATTCTTAAAAGTTGATCAAATATTTAATGCTTGTTATACTGGGAACTCTACAGTGAAATCTGTCGTAGAGGAGAGCAGTTAAAGCAGACAAGACCAGCTTAGTTATAAATTCTAATTTTAAAAATAAATCTTTATTTTTTAAGCTGAAGATATAAAGGGTACATATCTAGCATTTTCCAGAAGTAGCTGACACTGACTGTATCTGTAGTATGCTCTAGCATTGCACTTTTTAAAATCATAATTAATTTAGCACATAAGAGATCTAGCATACTAATGCTTTTAATACAGAAAGGATTGAAAGCCTTGATTTCATTGTAAAATTGGTAAATCTAATGAGGAGGTTATTTTGTATCACTGGGATCCGAATATCGTCTTCCCAGTGAGAAACTTACTGTCTTCAGACTAATACTGTCTGCTGAATTGGAGCCTCCCTGTGTTTCTTTACTGGAAAACAAAGGGAGGAGTCATAGCAACTCTTTCACAATACAATTATTTTTAAAAAAGTTTTCTTTCTATGTTTTTCCCTTGCAAGGAAGCAGTTTGACAGTCAAAACAGGTATCCCATTCTAAGCCAGGCAGCCTGTTCTAGCTTCTCTCTTGTCCAGCCAGCTGTGTGGTCAGCTGAAGCAGTGAGCAGTCTCAGCTGAAAACTGTTTGGTTTCTCCATGGTTTTTTGCTGGGTGAATTTGCAACCAGATGTGCCCCTGTCACTGCAGCAAATGCCAGTCCTGGAGGCTTTAAACCTGGCTGTTGCTTGGAGGTAATAAGTCTCTGTCCTCAGAGTGATTTTCTGCATTGAGGAAGTTGAATCCATTACGTAATGCACACGCTCAAATCTGTGATGTAAGTTCAGATTAATCAAGCAGTAGATGGAACTAGGGCTTAAGCAAGCTAGACAGTCTAGCTAGAGCTTGAGTTAGGAGGAAGACTCTTTTATACTCTGTCCTCAGGATATTTAATTTCAAACACCGAGTATTAAGTGAACTTGCACAGCTCTGTTCTGGGCTTCCACCAGGTTGTTTCAAAAGTGGACTTCCAAGCACTAACAGTGCACAAGAAGACAAGAAGCATACAAGAAAAAAAGAGTTGCAAAACACTTCCTTTCCAAGAAGTGCACTTCACTGTATCTGTTCTGTATTATGTGGCATAGACAGCTGTTTTTGATGAGGTCACTTGGAGGCCATAGTGCAAATACAAGCCTGCTGGCTTTATGTAGGCTCCAAACCTTAAGCCTAAAGAAAGGAGAATGATGTGGCATTCCTCAAGGGTTGGTATTGGGACCAGCACTGTTTAACGTCTTTGTCAGCAACATGGGCAGTGGGATTGAGTGCACCCTCAGCAAGTTTGCTGGTGACACCAAGCTCTGTGGTGTCCCACCACGCTGGAGGGAAGGGAAGCCATCCAGAGGGACCTTGACAGGCTTGAGAGGTGGGCTCATGCAAACCGCATAAAGTTCAACAAGGCCAAGTGCAAAGTTCTGCATACAGGTCAGGACAATCCCAAGCACAGATACAGGCTGAACGAGGAACGGATTGAGAGCAGCCCTGAGGAGAAGGACTTGAGGGTGTTGGTTGATGAGAAGCTCAACAGGAGCCAGCAACGCACGCTTGCAGCCCAGAAGGCCCACCGTATCCTGGGCTGCATCAAAAGCAGTGTGACGAGCAGGTCAAGGGAGATGATTCTCCCCCCTCTACTGCACTCTCATGAGACCCTTACCTGCATTCAGTACTGCATTCAGCTCTGCGGCCCCCAGCATAAGAAGGGCATGGATCTATTGGAATGGGTGCAGAGGAGAGCCATGAATATGATCGGGGGCTGGAGCATCTCCCCTATGAAGACAGGCTGAGAGAGTTGGGGTTTTTCAGCCTGGAGACGAGAAGGCTCCGGGGAGACCTTACAGCAACTTTCCAGTACCTGAATGGGGCCTACAAGAGAGCTGGAGAGGGACTTTTTACAAGGGCATGTGGTGATAGGATGAGGGGTAATTGTTTTAAACTGAAAGAGGGTAGATTTAGATTTGATATTAGGAAGAAATTCTTCGTGATGAGGGTGGTGAGACTCTGGACCAGGTTGCCCAGAGAAGTTGTGGACACCCGCTCCCTGGAAATGTTCAAGGCCTGGTTGGATGAGGCTTTGAGCAACCTGGTCTAGTGGAGCGTATCTCTGCCTAGGCAGAGAAGTTGGAACAAGGTGATCTTTAAGGTCCCTTCAAACCCAAACTATTCTATGGTTCTGTGGTGTTTGAATTACCAGTGACTTCACTGACTAGCTTCTCCTATATGAAAATCTGAGGAGACATTTTGTGGACAATTAATACTGGAGACTGTTCTCCAGTCTCTGATCACATAGCAAATTCTGTCCTTGACCTGTTGAGGCTTGTTGCTTCAAATATAAGCTCTCAGGCATCCCAGAGTTTTCCAGGAGTTGTTCACAGTGGTATCCAAATTTGCATTTTAAGGCAAAAGTTACCAGAGAGAACTGCCTGTTTGATATCCTCATCTACATCCAGATTTGCTCTTCTAATTTAATGTAAGTATAGTGGAGCTGCCAAAGCCACTGCAGAAGATGCCAGTTTTGTTAAATTCATCTGTGCTGCAGTACCTTTACTTGTGTTTCTACACATTGAGATACAGTGCATTCTTCTGAACTTTCTTGTAGCACTCCTCTCTGCCACTTCATTTGAGAATCACCATATGCACATGGGAGCTGTTTGTGGACTTAGCTGGCCCCAAAGCTGTAAATTTTTCAGATTTGCCCTGTAGAATTCAGAGAAAAAATTATGCTGACGGTAGCTGTGCTCCAGTGCTACCCAAATCTCAGCAAAAGCAAAGGGTGCTAAGTAAGCTCCGTATTTCCGTTAGTATGGACCCAGAAGGCCATCTCATGCAAGTAGTGTAGACTGATTTTGACTTCTAGAAGATCTCGAGCTTCGGAAAGCAGTACTTGGTCTCTCTGATTTGAAGTTTCTCACTGTCACCATCGTGAAAAAATACTGTTATTCTCTACACATCTGTACGGCTCCTGCTATTTGAAAAAAAAAAAAATTTCATTATTTACAACAGAGAAGGTGGTTTAGATGCTGTGGATTTTGTTGCTGCTCTAGGCTTCTTCAGTAATCATGGGCTTTAACCTGCCAGGATTAAGGCAGGGGTTACGGTTTCGTGGAACCAGGAAGCATGCACACAGATGTCCAAAAGATTCCCAGCTCAGTACTGTAAGACAATTCCAATGGGACACACTGACAATAGCCTTTGGAGCCAGTAACTGGCTTGTAAGAAGGATTCTTGATGAATTGTTCTGCTCACATCGTGTGCTATTTTCAGGAAAGTTTTAAGGACGTTCTTTTTCATACGCTTGTAGCAAAGCACCAGTGATTCATGAAAACAACTGTGAATTATTTAACAAACGTGGCTGAAATTCATAGTAGCACCAGACAGATGAGAAAGCATGCATGCGTTTCACTTCAAATACACGTATCTTTGGGTGTACGGCTAATCTTTCTTGTTCATTTTGGCTGGTTATAAACTGTACTAACCATCAGTTTTTTGGTTAAATGGAATCCATTGGTGTCACTGTAAGTTTTTATCCTGACATACTTAAAGTCAGATGGACAGTTCCAAATCGCAGATTGAGAATATGTTAGACCAACTTTAGTATGATGGAAATACTGTTGAAATCCATAGTAAAACTTTAGTTGCTTTTAGTGGAACCAGCGTATGATCTAATAGTTGCAGGTTTTGTTTACGTTAGCAGAAGTTGTATGCTGGAGGATGTGCTTCTTCCATCCTGTATATAAGAAGTAGTAGAGAAGAAAGATTATTCTAAGAGTAGCTCTTCTTCTATAGTTGGTTATGACCCTGTCACTGTTAGGCATGCCTGTGTGTGTATAAGGGAAAAGCAGATTCTTGTAATACAGAAACTTAAAAAGAAATTGTGCTTCTTGTTTTATTGCATGTTTTCCAGTGAGAATCATGTATGCAGCAGAGGTGGGGGAATGCAACAATGAAACTTACAGTCGAGCTTGAGAGGCATTGCCTTTAGGGACAAACAAATACACTTCTGAGACAGAAAAGGACTTTGTTAGTTCTTCTATTCTGGTCTCATTAGCTTATGCAGATGCTTTCAGGTGTGCCCCCCAGCCCAGCTTTTGCTCCTTTTACAGAATGTATGAAAAAATACGCTTTTGTAATTTTAGCTGTGATTGAATTAGAAAACTGTTCCCTAGTTCCCGGTGTGTGTCTCATTCAGTGTACACAGATACTTAACTACAATATTGGCATTTCCAGTTATGAGTAGTCTTTAAAAAAAAAAATCAAACCCACAAAACCCTTTTTTTACAACTATTACTTTTTTTCAGGCAATAATAAATAGCACTATCACCCCCAACATGACATTTACTAAAACATCCCAGAAGTTTGGCCAGTGGGCAGACAGCAGGGCGAATACAGTCTATGGCTTGGGATTTTCATCTGAACATCACCTTTCAAAAGTAAGTATGACCAGTGGCAACTATTCAGCTAGTCAACCGGCTTAAGAACATGTGATGGCTGCTTGTTGTATCTTGACTCAGTGCTCACTGCTGTTATTATTTTAAAATAATTTATTAAAAAAATGTTCTGTATCAATCCTCATAATGTAAAAAGACAAGACAAAGTGTGATACCTGCAAATTGTCTTTTAACTGATGGAGGAAAGAAGGGAGATTTAAGTTATCACTGTGTATGTTGTTAACGCTTTCTAATTATTCATTTGTTAGGTTTCTGTTTTTTATAAGTTGTTCTTCCATTACAGTTTTTAATGACACAATTTAAGGGAGTAGATAATTTAGTGTTGCTTCTGTATTTAGTTCTCCTAGAAAAAAAAAGGTTGGGAATCTTCAGATGCATTTTTGTCTTTTAAGCCACATTCACTTTTTTACTATGCAGTGCATCAAATTACAGATATTTCAGTGTCTGTGAAAAAGTAGAGCTAGTGGAAAATTCATTATAAAAGAAAACTACATTTTCTTCTTGGAATACAGAAGTTGAAACGTTTACTAAAAAAACTGTGCCATACGTGAGTTTTTTTTCCTGGTCTAGTTGTGCAGAAGGGAAGTACACCTTCTTCTGAGGAAGGCAGTAACCCCTGTTTCTCAATGTGATTGTATAGTTTCTGGGAGTACCCTTTCTACAATACCTGTTGGTGTTGGTACTACTCTGGTAGATGAGTCCAGGTACCTGTACAAGCCAGTATCATTGTTCTCCAGATGAGGAATTTCAGTGAAGTTTAAGAACGTATCTCTACATTAAGCAGAGAATTTTCATCTTTGAAGTATACAAAAGATTTGGAAACCCAAGTACGATAAAAGGAATGTATAGTACATGTTTAAGTAAGGAATAATGATTGCCTTGTTATTTTTTAAAAAAAACACCCAACATACCAGCCCTTTTGAGAAAGTAATTGTTACTATCCAAGGATAAGTATTGGCCTCTTAGAAAACAATTAAAATAACAAGCAGTACATCTGCTTGATTTCGAGAAGCATTGCACTTGTAAGATTTCTTCCTTTCATAATCAGATAACATTCATTTTCACAAAGCAACACACAGGAAATTCTGAATGATACTAATGACTGCATGTGCGTTTGCACCTATCATTGCTTCAGTGAACTTGGAGACTTTGTCACTTACTTAAATTGGTGTGTATGCTCTAGAAGCACTTGCTTACCAACATGGTAATCTCTTAATATTTCAACGGATTTAGCATAAATGCTAATTTAGTTTACCCCTCTCACAGACTAGCTGTTTCCCTTAATCATAGAATGCTTCTTTGGAGGCCAGGTTTCATGCTGTAGTCATGCACGCCCTGTGTTTGCCTGACTTTAAACACTATGTTATCCTTACCAGTGAAAATATTTTGGGTTTTTTATCTGTCCTATCCTTGGCTCTTTTCTTGCTCTCCCCATGTGGTACGCACTGCCTTCTTAATCACAATTGTTAGAATCGGATTCTTTCACTGCTCTCAAATGGATGTGTAAAAGTTTTAAGTATGCCCTTGGCTTAAAGCTTTATATTGCTGTTGAAAAAATAATCTGAAAAGCTAAAGTAGGTATTTTGTATTGAGTACATGTTTGATTAGCAGTTATTCAGATCGCTGTGTTTTGTGAAGAATAAGCAAATCTGTTGAGAAAAATACCAAGTCACAGACCTTTTCTGAAGCTTATGGTGATGAATCTTCAGGTCCTTTTCAGCAAACTGTTTTTGTTGTATTTTTTATAATTATTAAGCTGAAATTCAAATGACTTGAAATTGCTGATGATTGCTTCTAAAATTCATAAAGGTAAAACTTTTTCTGTTATTTTAAAATTAACAAACATGTTTGAGGGAAAGGAAACTTTTCTTTAGATTACAGTCTATTCAGGCACTGGAGGTGATAGGTATGTTGGTGTTGAAATCAGAAAGGCTGAATTAGAAACCCTAGATCTGCTGTGTAGCTTTAGAGAAATCACATCTATGTTACCTTTCTTCTCTTGTCTCTCTGCTCAGATTACTAACTCTCACTTCTGTGCACTGGCATTGTAGTCAGGTTTACCAGAGCATTCTTTGGTACACCTAGCACTATAGGACATAAAATATAATTTAGGGCTCAAGGTACTACTGGATATTATAGGGCTATATAATAGGGCTAACAAATAAACTGTATTAATGGATTATTCAGAAGAGAGTTGCTTCTAGAAGTTGCCTGAAAAATTGATTCTGGAACCTCTTTTCTGTGTTTTGTTTATCAAAGTCCTTAAGTGAATAGCTACGTTGTATGTAATTTGTTTTGCAGTAGTGTCTCTGGGCCCCAATGAAATATTTCAAGTTCCAGGGAGCAAAAGATAGCCTGCAACCACAAAAAACTTAGACTAGTCTATGATTGATTTCAACAGGTTAATGAAACAAATAGAGGAGATAGAATAAACTGTTTATTCTCAGTCATTGTCTGCTTAGCTTACAGTAAATATTTGACTTTTGGACTGTTCATTTTTCATGTTCCTTTGTCCTCCTAAACTAATTGCTAGGATAAAGTGCAAAAGTGGTAACCTCTTTCTGTACAATCATTGTGACTGAGAATTAATGAAGTGGGAATACCTGATAGAAAAATAATAGCACTCTAATCAACTTCACATACAAGCAGTATAGAAGAAAATTAATTAAACCTGCATTTATCTTCATTACACCTTTTCTCAATACGTTAGACCACAAATTCAGCTCAAGATTGTTCCATCAGCATTCAGTGATGCCTGAAAGATGATTCCTGTGTTGAAGAACGTCCCTTTCACAGGATCACGTTTTGCTAGCAGAATTCCTCTTGCTGCTGCCATAGAAGGAACAGAATGTCCTGTGATTTTCAGGAAACACTGAGATGACTTTCTCGTTCAGAATATAAATCTATGGTTTTGATAGTATCCTGATGTATGAGAAGAAATATTGCTTTTCAGGTTTACTGTCTGTCTTACCCCTTTGAATTAGATGACCTGATTTATTCCTTATAACTTAAAGAGTATGCTAAATGGCAAAAGTGCCGCCACAGATACTTTTAAGAGCCTCTTGTAGTCTCCCTGCACAGTTTTTCATTGTTTCCTTAAAATACTGATCCTGCAGAGAACCTTTCCTTTCACACTACGAGATCTCATCTTTGTTATTCAGGAATTGTATCAAGAGATTGCTATTATCTGTCACCTGACTATCTCAAGTAAATCTGTTAAAATTTCCACTACATTTGCCATGTTGGCTCTTTCTTAGAAAGTTATCAATTTATCTGTCTTAAATATTTTTTTGCAATTTCTGCCGCTGTGATATAGATCATATTTGGTGCCTTTTGTATATCTTCAGCCATTTATTCTGAACCCCATCATCATGTTTTCCATGTACCAATCCTCTGGTCTTAAAGCTGATTTAAATAACAGGTTACCTATCAGATTTTGAGGTCTATGTACAAGTCTTAGATAAGTATCAGCTAGTTTTGGTGATCTGTTGCCAATTTTATCTTCGGTTCTTGGACGTTTTTTGATGCTGGATTAGATTTTCAGAGTTGTATCTTTTGTCTCCTTCAATATTCAGGAAACATATACTTCTAAGTAACCTGACAGGTGAAATGTAGGATTCAAGTGGAGAGAAATTATATTTCCTGAAATACTAATAGACTACTAGGAGAAGAAATTAAAAGACAATAAGGTTTTTTAGGTTTTGCAAAGCAAGTGAGGTTTTGATTGAAAATAGTTGAGGAGATTGTGTCACACAAAGGGTAGCCTTCATCTCTTCTAAATACATACAGTGCAAAAGAATTTCTTTGTGTGCTGCTGCTGGAGAGATTTAGAAGCTGGTGGTGAAGCTTCCAATTTTTTGCAAAATCATTTCAGTCTTAAGCTAATCATAAGATAATGTTCTGTATAAAAGCGGTAGGAAACAAAAACAAATGCTTGGCTACTGTAACATTCAGTGTAGTGTCAAGCTGAGATTTATAAAGCCAAATTTTTCTGTAGCCAGAGAAACTAATCTCTGTTCTTAATAAATTGATTTAATCTCTCAAATTCAAGGCTGCATGTATTTCTAAATTGCTGCTTTAGCGGTTTTCTGGAAGAGTTATATGTAGCATAGAAAACAAGCTTCATACAGCAGTTCAATATGCAATTCTTGAATTTAGTGTTCAGTATATGCAAGTGTTCAGTGAATTTGTTCTTTAACTTGATTGATGTCAGTGGACAATCAAGAAATGAACTTGACTCAGTATTCCCACTGCTACTTTCCTTATTAGATATTGGAATTATAAATGCTGTTAAAATTTGGGAAGAAATCAGTATTGTTGCAGTCATGAAAGAACTAAGCCCATTGAAAGCTCTAGGCTGATAGGGACCACAGTAGGCTTCAGAACAAGATTATTTGTTGTCAGGAGAAGAGTAAAACCTAAATTCAAAAGCAGCTATATACGGCAGCTTGTCACTATTATTAGCCATTTCTGAGGTGAGGTTTTTTAATACTGCCAGCAACAGATCAAACATGGTTTCATCATAATTTTCCTGCCATATAAACAGTTTACATTATATCTGAAAGGTACTGAAATGTATATCACTGCGTAACTCACTTA
>VZSC01018411.1:279768-335232 GCA_013398225.1 Steatornis caripensis | reverse complement strand
CATTAGAAGTCTATGAAAGTGCTTTACTGAAAAATAAGCCTAGATGGAACTTGCACATTTGTTTTTCTTCTACTGGAAATAATTTTTATGCATTCACACTTAAAACATTTTAATAAGTAGGCTCTGGCTTTATGTGTCTAACAATAGTATTGTAGGAATTTTAGCTTAAAGATCCAAGCTATCCGGATTTTGTAGTGTGTGCTATGTATTTTTTAGAATACCTAGTGTAGTTTAGGAAGTGGAGGCAGTAAAAGAGAAACTCTTGGGTCCATAAAGGCTTTCATTTAGTGTCAGTGGAAATTGTTTATCAAATCAGAGAATTATAATAGACAAAACCATATAATTTGTATAAAATAATTAATTTGCCTGATTAGCTTGCCAGCTCTCCTTTCTCACTTAATTTCAATTCAGTTTCAGTTCAGTAAAATTGTTCTGTAAAAATCAAGATTTAATTTTGACTTGTAAATTATTAGCACTTAAGATAATAGTGTTGAGTATAAAATGAAAGGATTCTTCCTGAAAGTAGGTAACAATTTGCATTCATATTATAAAAAAATATGTGTATTATAAATAACAGTTTGTATCTGTGCAATTAAATCAGCATAAGCCAATTATTTCTGCTTTTTAATCAGTAGTAATTAAGTAAGAAGGTGCAGAATGGAGACGCTGATGCATGTGCATTGTGTTACTTGATGAATGCTAAATATAATAGAACTTGAAGTCAGTATTAGAATGTTGTGTCAGTCACTCATTCAAGTTGTGAGATATGTATATAATATGGCAGAATAAAAGTAAAATTTTGACAATTGTTTTGCTGCAAATACTTAATGTGATTTGAAGTGCAAGAAAAATGTTAAAGAGCAATGTTTTTGGTTAAGGGACACCAGAAAGGTGTGGAAGGTAATGATGACAGCCAGATCTCACTTTCTGTAAAAGAACGGAGTTTTTCTCTCTAGTTAAGTCTCAAAGTCAAGGACAACATTTCCTGTAGATGGAGGATCAAATTCAATATTGGCTTTCAAAAAGCCCTATCCTTGTAAACTAGTTGGAGGCTACAAGTGGAGGCACAAAATTAAACCCTGATCTTGTAAGATCGTGCCCATCTTCAGATATTTTGCAATTTCTTCTGAGGTATGCAGAGTGTTAAAATGCTGGGAAGAGGAGCTGCTGGCCCTCCAGAGACTGTGCTTGTCCTTCAGTTTAGTAACATTAGATAGCAGTTTTATCTGTTCCCCATGCAGGTGGCAGAAGGCTGTGTGGCCATAGTGGATACTTAGCTTTTGGAAATACTGTAATTCAACCAGTTCTCTGCTGTATAGACAACCATCCATGACATCCATTGAACTCTATTCGGGAAACTCTACCTTAAAGTTAAATGTTACCACTTGATTACTAAAAGCCTACGAAGACATTTTAAAATCAAGATGAGCTACTTGGCTTATATGACTTGCTTATCTCCTGCAAAATTGCTACTTGAAAAAGAATATAATAGGAAAGAAAATACTAAAATTAAACCACATACAGGGACTGAAAAGCCTATAATGGTCTAACTTAGAATGTGGACTACAAGGGTGTGTTTTGTTTGTATGAAAAAGAAGTACTTTTCAGTGACTTGAAATTAGCAAATTATGTTTGTTAGCCAAAATACAAATGTATGTGTTGACATGATGAAGTGTGATTAAAACTGCACGAGTGCCTTCTGCTGGGAGACAGCCATGAAGTTTTTCAGGTGTCCAGCTACATAGCACTAGCAGAAGCTGCCTGGGTGTAGCTGGGTTATTCATTCTCCTTTCCAGATAATACTATGACCAGAAAGAGCTAGACCAGGCTCACGTGCCTATGAAAGTTTTGCAAGTACTCTGCTGAACAAGTGTTCTTTACAGGTGGCTCATAGGTGAAACTCTGAATGCCCCACCAATGGCCCTTCCACTGTTCACTTTGGTTAATAAACAATCTGAAAGCTAGGTTTTGAAACAAATATCAGAATTGTTTTACTGCATTAGAATAGAAAGTAAGAAACAAGAATTCTGGGTGTCAGTAGTCACCCACTGTGTAGCAGGATGAGGGCTGAATGTACTACCAGGTAAGAGGGAGGTCTGTGATAAGCAGAGGCTGGATACTTGCACATGATTCATGGGTCGGTTGTGTTTTGTACAAGGTAATGTGAATCTTATGGTAATACACTGCTAAATTAAATTCAGATGGTGAAATATGACCGTGAGGGATGCTGAAAATCTGAGCCTCACAGTAATACTACCTAAAATTTTTGTATCATTTAAGAGTTAATTTTAGTGGTTATATGCACATAGCCTTCCTGAGCAGGTCAGTTTGTAATTTTAATGTGTTGTTTGTTTTATTTAAGGAATCAGCTGGAGGGGATATTCAGTCTCCTTTAACACCAGAAAGTATTAACGGGACAGATGACGAGAGAGCTACGCCGGAAGTGACGCAGAACTCGGAACCAAGGGCTGAACCAACCCAGAACGCATTGCCATTTACCCATAGGTACAGATTCCATTCCCACATCCTGATTAAGTGATACCTGTCTCCTTCCTCGTTAAAGGGACCTTCTCTCATGCTGTGTGGGAAAAAAACCCAAACCCACCCCCTTCAAAAAAAAAAACAGAGAAAGAAAAAAACAAAACGGGACTGGCTTTGAGATTTGCAATATAATCTTTGTTTTAAGAAAAAAAATGTGTACGAGACAATCTCTCAGAATAAGATTTGGGGAAACATTTTACTTTGTAGTTTAATCAGTGTAACGCGAACCCTTGGACACTAGTTAGTACAGATGTCCCTTTAACAGGAAGCATTATTTCAATGTCTGAGATCTCAGTAAAATTAACTGCTTCATAGAATATTCCAATTAAATTATTTTTGCACACGTTCTTTAAATAACTGATAGGACTGGATGTCAGCCTTTCATTGACAAGCTGTTGGAAGAAAAGGGACTCTTACAACGCTTCTGGATTATGAAGTTTAAAGCAGCCTTTAATTGAACAGTTCTCTTACAGTTGAAAACATTTTTCAACTTTTTTTCGAAATACAAGAGAAGTGTAGTTCTGCTTCAGACTGAATTACAGTTCGTTGCACTAGGAATGCTGTGCTCTGTTGTTCTTTAAGAAATCTAGGAGGTTTTGTTTAATATAAAAATAATGAGTTAAGATGGATATATCTCGCCTATTAGAAATGAATGTAAATGGGTCACTCTCAATAAAACACATAATATATTGAGACCATGGAGAGTAACTGAAACATTTAATAAACTTAGAACAGAGCTGGAAATACTAGATTTATTTTATTAAACATTGTCTAATTCAGTTTAAATAGAGTTTAAGAGCTCTTGATCAAAGGTTGGGGAATACTAGGATGTCAGATATGTCATGCAATTCAGAATGGGCAGAGATGGAATTGGAATTGTGCAGGACTTCTCAGTTTTTGTAATAGAATACTATTAAACATGGAAAAATCAATACACATTTCCAAATGAGAAAAAATTATACTTTTGCACTAATTTTTTAACAGAGTGATTGTGTTTATTTTTATACTTTAGCTGTCACTAGTGCATCTGTTATGTGTTTTAGAAGAAATGCAGTGTGCATGTTGAAGGAGTGTTACATATTTTGACATCGATCAGTGTTCTGTAACGAGTTCATTTAAACTGTTTGTGTGTTGGAATTCTCTATCAATATTTTTGTGAAAACGAATTGTGATAAGGTCCACACATGAGTAGTATTGTTTTTTATAAAAAAGATAGCTGCAAGTTCTCCCCTGTCGTTCTGCACACGTAAATGTGTTTTCTGGTATGCCAGTGTAGTAACTACGCTTTGCTCTGCATTGTGCATGACTGAAGGTATGTTTTGAAACTACTCAGTTGTAATTTTTGAAGGTGTAGAATAGAAGTTACAAAACTTTTATGTACTCTGCATTTTTCTATCTACTTCTTGTACGCGGTGTGATTGCCTGGTTTTAGTTTTCTGTTGTGTTAAGTCCCGTTAACTAGAATTGGTCTTCCGACAATAACTCTGCATTTTGGGGGTCAATTCTCATGATGATTCTTAAAAGATCAGAGTTTTGTCTTGCTAATGGTAGCTGCAAGTTTGTTAGTGAGCTTTTACTGAAGAAAATGAAAATTTTATTTGAAATAAATTGAATTTTGGGCTAGAAAGGTTTTTATTATAAATAAATAAAGATAATGTATTTATTATAAATAAATAAAGATGCATGAAACACATGCATGAAAGAGATGGAAAGTGAAGCCTCCAGGATCGTGTTAGTCCTGGTTAAATGGTCATGTTTTTGTAGAGGCATTTCATAATACTAAATTGATAACTAGGTAGACATGCCTAGCTGCTTGTGCTGGCTGAAAGGGTGCTCTCTGCAGGCAGTCCGCTTCCCCTGATTTAAAAGGAAAAAAAAAATTAAATTAAAAAACTTACACCCGTATCATTGGAAACTCCCTGGGCTTTTCATGTACCAGGGATGCAGAAAGAGATTGTACTCCTCCTTCTTTCCTGCCCTTATGATGATGATGGGTGTTGGTGGCACTCCATGTGTGATGGGGAGGCGTCGCTGAACCCTTTCCTTGTGCACCCCGGTAACTCCTGCCGATTGCTGAGCCTCTTCCTCCTGCGCTCTGCATTTCAGTGAACGTAAAGTTTAGCCAGTGCTTCTGGGTGAGGAGAGTAGCGCTGGAAGGGCATTTGAGTGTTTTCTTGTGCGTGGCAATGCTTTTTACATCTTTGTCTTTACTGTGGGGGCTGTTGGTGCATCCCTAGGTGCTTTACAAAACAAAAGGCATTGTGGTCTTCTGTCCAATGAGTTCAGCTGTAGGGGACATGAGAGTCGCTGAGGGTGGCTGTGCTTCACTGAAATAATACTACCATAGCAAGTTCATTTCTTCCATAAATTGGAAAGATATATTCTGCTCTGACATTGACAGTATGTACTTACCCTGTGAAGAATCAAAAGAAGTGGTCCTCAGTGTAGGCTGAGCACAGGGAAGGCACGTGTGGGCCTACACGGCAGGAGCCCAGGCAGCGATGGGGCAAGTGTCAGAGCTTCATGGGCAGGATGAGGTGCTGCGGCACTGCACAGCAAGGGTGGCTGGTGAGGTGGGAACTGCTTTGCTGCTGAGAGTGTATAGGTAAGGGGTTTTATGTCTTTGTATGAACTGGAAGGGTCTGACAGGGGTTATCGGAAATCACGGGTGTGAGGGTCATGCTTTAGTTGTCATTTTTAATCTGCACACCTGAAAGACGTTCAATTTGATTTTGATGTAACACCTCCTCACTGGCCGGATACGTCCTTTTCTGCAAGTGTTCTTCTGTGCGCTTGTTATGTCTTAGTGTAAGTAGCTGGGGCCTGTTATTTCAGCAGTGTACGTGTAGACTACATTGGTATTTACAGTTATTTTCTGACCACTTACACCAGCATTACTTAAGTTGCTAAAGTTTTGTTACTAGAACTCAAATTTCTTATTATTTCCGTAAACAATTGTAAGTATTGAAATGAACATTCTCCTTTATGTGGCTAAAGTCCCATTCATAGCCCATGAGCATAGTACAGCGGAAGTCTAGTTGCTTCAATTTATCCTCATCTGGAAAGTCCAAATGCTGTTTACAAACAATGTAACTCTAGTCAGCTGCTTGAGAGAGAAGGATATTAAACAGTTACGAGCCTTGCACAGAAGATAAACTCTTGTAATTTAAAGTCTTGCCTTTTTTTAAACTATGATGGTTAGTGTTGAATTATGAAGTAATATTACTTGGGGACTCGCACATCCTGTAATATATTACGGCCTGAGCGCTGCTCTCATGAGTAAATGTTGCCAAAACAAATGAAAGTAAAATGTAGCCTAAGCCTGGCATTACAATTTTTAAAAATCTCGGCTGAGACCCTGCTCAGTCCTTTTCTGAGTGATAGCTAGTCCAGAAAGGCTTTTTTCTAACAGAAGCTAGTTAGTAAAATCTAACATTTAAAAGAAAGAACGCTTTAAAAAGTACGTTTTTTCATTCTGAAGTAAATCTTAGTTTCGACAGATGTCTTCCTTGTTTAGAAAATGTTTTCCACATCCTTTACATTATGATTTTTTTTTTTACCCAACTGAAAACTATTGATCATAAAATGCGGTTTAGAGCGAAAAAAGTTACTAGCAAATTTTAACTGCTTCTGGTGTGACTAGCTTTTAAATAAAAGTTTTGATACTGATTGTGCATTTCTGGTCATCTGAATGAGCCCAAATAAATACTATATTAAGCTTATTCAACCTTACAGTATACTTCAAATAATAAAACTGAATAGTGTATCTGGTGAACGCTGCAGCTGCTGCTTGGGAGTTTTTGGTAACTGGTGAACTTGCTCTTTCACCCCTGAAGAGAATACATTTGTTTATAACAAGCTTTATTCCATTTTTGGCACCTTATGAAGCTGATAAAACACATTTTCAGAAACAAAATGAGAGGATTCTTCTGGGACAAATCTTGAAAGTCTTCAATTTTCTGTCAACTGTGACTTGAACTTGTTACCTCATTTTTTCTTGTAATACATAAACTTGGAATTCCTATTACATGATGTTTGGATCAAACAATATATATGTGTGTGTTTGTTGCTTGTTCGTTAAAATTCCTATTTTTGTATTCAAACAAGTTTTTAGTAGGGAATTTTGACTCATTGCCTTAGTGAAAAAGGACTTATTTCAAATGATGTTTATATCTTAGATATGTTATTGTCTAGATAGCTTACCATTTAATAATGCTGCATGTAAATCCAATGCTGTACAACAAAGAAAAACCAATCTTGCTAGCTCATGTTCCTTCACTGAGTTTTCATTAAAAGTTGTATGCAGAAATCTGTTTAGTAGATTTTTCGCTTTGTCTGTTAAAACTACTCACTTCTACAAGCTTAAATTTTTTAGTTATGTTACAGTAAAGGTACTTTGTGGATCATGCTGAAGTACTAAGTTGGCTTTAAGGAAAAGTTTTGAGTAAATACTTTTTGTGGTGTTTCATGAATTGAATTTATACTCAAATCCTAGTATTTGAGTGTTCCTTATAAGGTTATGCATAGCTTCCTTACCAAGTAGTCCTGGAAGTGTGTATTACTTTTTTTTTTAAATTCTTGCTTTTGAATGTTATTTAGCCTGATCATAGGTTAATTTTTTGTTGTGAGGAAGCTCAGAAGCTCTCTAATCCAAGCTCCTGCTCAAAGAAGCTCAGCTATGAGATCAGACCAGGCTGCTCTAAGCTTTATCCTGTTGCATTTTGAAAACCTTCTAGAGTGGAGACTGATAAAGTCAGGCTTTTTAAAAAGTTTTGTCTATAACATAAAAGGCAATAATTGTCTTCACCTTGCACAGTACTATAATGAACTGTGACATTTAAGGGTACACTAGAGGAACACTGGTAAATTCATTTGCTCTATTGAGAAAAGATTATTATTTCTTGAGGCACACTCACAGAAGAAACTCAAAGGTGATATGTTCCTGCTGTCAGTGTAAGCGAAGAACAAGTTAATATAGCAACTGAGACATAGGTCTTGACTTCAACTCAACCAACATTTGTTTGATGTTACGAAGGTCATAGCTGCACTATTCTTTGGCCTCTTGTACTCCACTGACAATAGCCTAGTGGTCTCTGGAAGAAGCAGACAGGGAGGGATTGCTCTCCCCTCCCTCCCTCGCCAAATCCCTGCTGCTTCCCACACTCCTGCACTTCTCTCTAAGCTACTGGCATCTTGCTTAAGTAGACTATCCCTCAAAATAAAATTTCTTCCTAGGAAATTACTGATTTTAAGGGAAAATCTTGCCTTGTGTTCATGTAATTTTTTTTTATGTGTCTGACTTACCTGATCGTTAAAATTTCTGAAACTTCTTTAAGGTTTCTTTGGAATACACAGTAAACCGTTACATGGTTTTAAATCAGTGACATGTCAAACACGGCATGAAACAGCTCATCATGTAACGTCTTCATAAGATACCTCTAGTAACAGAAGGAGAGGTGGAGAGGACATGTATCTTCTATTGGAAGAATGATCATAGTGTATATGTTGCTTAGCTCTTCAAAATGAAGAAACTCTGGAACTAATAGAGCGAATTTTAGCGGCTAGGGGAATGGATGAGAGCAAAAACTAGAAGTAGCCTAATACTTAAGGGAGTTATTTAACCATCTGCCTTGTGCAGCTAAGCACGTTCTAGTTTGGAGCATGTGAA
Source organism: Steatornis caripensis (assembly GCA_013398225.1). Classification (NCBI taxonomy): domain Eukaryota; kingdom Metazoa; phylum Chordata; class Aves; order Caprimulgiformes; family Steatornithidae; genus Steatornis; species Steatornis caripensis. The sequence continues at coordinate 327,023 of VZSC01018411.1, read as the reverse complement.
TTACCTACTTCCTGCCATTTATTTAATGAGAGCTCCAAGGGGTGATTCAGACAATGTTTGCTGGATGTTTGAAATTAGATGATATAAATACTGTCCTCAGGGACAAGTGAGCACTCCTGAAACATACCTGTCAAGTATGTTCTTAGAAGAGGAATATAATCCTTGTGAAATTTATATTTAAAAAAAAAAATGAAAACACAAACCAAACCAAACACATACTATTTATACTATGTATTTTTTCCTCTCTTTATTCACATACATAAGAAAAACAGCCGAGTAAAAAAAAGAAAAAAGGAACTATCTTGCTTAAGGAATGAACTTTGATTTTCTAAAATGCATCCATTGTGTTCAACCTATACAAAGTATGGATGACATTAAAATATTGTTTGTTAATACTTCAGCAACTAAAGACATTGGCTATGTGAATTGGGATACGTGAATACTTAACACTAAATCAGATTCTGTAGGTTGAGTGGTTTTGTGGGGGTTTTTTTGCTTGCGTCCATTAATTCACAGTCATTAATTTTGTTAGTTATTTTCAAGGATACAGTTTTCTGAAATGTGTTATTCATTTTAGAATTCTACTCTTGGTACACAGTGACTTTTTTGTAATTTTTAGGCGTTGGTGGAGGAGCTGTTCTCCTTATTCTAGATTTTTCTAGTAATTTACTTGAATACTGAACTTTTTCTGTTGTGCATTTTTATACCACTGTGTGTGCTTGTTTAAATTTGTGAGCAGTATCTGTGACATTTGTTTTATGGTATGATTTGTACATACATCATTTAGAATCTGCTGGTTTGTCAGTTGTAAGCTCAAATAGGCAATCATTTTTTCAAAAAGAAGAATTAAAATGATAGTTATAGAAGATCTTATTTAGACAGTTGATACTTCACCTTTTCTTTACTCTTACTTCCATCAGTGTTTTTGATATTGTTTAGTGTCATCATAGGAAACCTTTCAACTACTGAGTAGGGATAAACTGCAAACTCAACTTTCCCCAGACACCATGAGTCCAAGGTGTTGTCTTTAATACACAAGAGATCTCTCTGGGTAAATTTTGCTAAAGTTAGGTGAGTATTTCCAACTATAACCAGTGTCTTTTCAAACATTTTTTTCAAACCTGAGGAGTGTCACTAGTATCAAAGAGAACAGACACCAAAGAGATGCTGCAGATCTCAATGCACTATTCTCTGGAAAAAAACACAATGAAAAATTTTAAGAGGTAGTAGCCACTTTGTAGAACTGCTTTTTATTTTAATCTGTGGAAAGACTTAATACTTTGAAACTACAAATGTAATGTCTTGTTTGGATTGGAAGTCTCAGTGTATACTTAAAATTTTTCAGCCAGCCATTACAGTAACAGAAACAGAAAGCTTGTAATACTGAAGTTACCAGGGGGAAAAAAACACACATAGCTATTGAACCCCTGGGTCTCAAATGAATTTTCTAACAGTCATGACCCTTGAAAAGAGAAGTCTTTTGTGAAAAACAAAAGTAGAGGGGATGTTCTGCAGGACAAACGTATTTTTCACAAAGTCCGATCATTCAAATTTCACTGTCTCGTCCTCATTGGTTAAGAAAGTTGATGTGTGGAAGTACTTCATGACCAAAGTAACTTGAAGCATTCACACCCATACCTTCAGCCTGGGATTAATTTTAGATGAGGAGGTGGGTAACTTTCTTCAAAGCCTGGAATTTTGACTATTTGTAACAAGACTTTCCTATGGCAGTCTGTTCTGCAGGTAAGAGTATCACACAGTTTGCACCCATCTTCACATACACATGCTTTACCTCTCCAAGTAGACCTCTTCAAATTACGCCCCAACAGCCACTCAGAAGTATATCGTAGAAGATAAAGGCTCCTTGTAGGTGGTCTGTAGCTGCTTCTTAATCAGGTGCAAGACTTGGTCCACTTACCTTTACCAAACTGAAAAATAATCTAGACTTTGATTTCAGGTTACATATTCCCATCCACACAGAAATTATTGAAAAGGTTACACAGTTTTAGAGAAAGGAAATTAAAGAGAAGTGAAGATTTGTGGCCTTCAGGTCACTTTTAAGTATGCTGCAGAACAATGCATGAATATCTTACTTCAATTCATGTGTATTTTACTCACATCAAGGTTCATTTATTGTCAACTTCGGATTATTTTGAATAACCAATATACAAAACATGAATGAACTTCTGTAACTTACAGCCATTGTAGTCATGGTAAAATGCCTTTGTCATATTCCTTAGAAGTAAAGGAAATTGAAGAGTTGCTGAACAATTTTGAGGTCAAATTCCGCAAGCTAAAAAACAGCTTTAAAGAAACTCAGAAGGCAAGAGAAAACTTGGCTTTTTTTCAGTTTTGGTGTGTTAAAATATATTGTAACTCATAGTAACTATATATTCTCAAAATACAGCCTTACTCTGTTAAAGCTCACGTAAACCTGCCCCCAAAGCCATATTTTCTTGACTGTTTGTGAAGTGTGTGCGTTTAGTGAAGAAACATCCCCAGCTGTTCAATTGCTCTTGTACTTGAATATCTTCACCCAAATTTTTTATAATGACAGTGATGAGACACCAGTACGGGTTGCCCAGAGAAGTTACGGATGCCGCATCATTGAAAATGTTCAAACTCGGGTTGAAAGATGTCCTTGGCCGTGCCAGGGAGGTGGTCTAGATTGTCTTCAAAGGTTCATTCCAACCCAAACGATTCTATGATTCTGTACCAGGAATTAGTTTCCTGCTTTACTGAGAAGACAGAAGCTAAAATTAAGTCACCTGAAACAAAAAACCCCCACCCAACTCCAACAAAGCAAACCAAAAAAGCGTAACTTTTCAGTTAGTGGCTCTTTTTGAATGTAGGCTCTTCATGTTTCCAAGTCACTTGGCCCCTGTACCCTGCACCAGATACAGTGTTTTGCCTGCACCTGTACTCTTCTGAAAGATCTCTGTGTTGCTGTACCTCATCTGTCTCCTTTATTTGAAGAGAAAAGATATACGTTAAGTTTTTTACGCAGCAGGGCCAAGCCCAGTGGAATGCTTGAGAGAAGTATTTTTGAAAAGGAGGAAAAAAAAAAAGAAAAGTTTGTTACTGACTTTATTTTAGTGAAAGTGAAGCTCCACTGAATGCATCTGGTTGATGCCAGTTTAATCCTTCTCTTACTGATACCAACAAGTTACTCTGCCTTCTGTGTTATCTCAGGTGTAGTGGTGGATCATGAGATACATGGACTTCTCATATGAGAAGCTGCACGTATATATAGGTAGATATCCACTTCTCAGCTCTTATACATGCGGTTGTGGTTGTGGTTTCACTGCCATCCAGAAGGCCTGATGATAAACATAAAACTATGATGACAACATTAATGACTAAACAATTACTATTCTTTAAACAGTGTAGAACTCATTTTTTCTCAAATTTCCAAGCAGAATGTAAGTAAACATATCTTCATCCTTTAACAATTCACATTGGAGAATAAATGATCAATTTATTTTATGGATTTTTATATTCCTTTTAGTCTTTTCTATGTTACTCCCTTCTTAACTGCTGCCTCTCCTTGGAGAAGAGGTACACTCTGGAAACAGAAATCAGTCTGGCTAGGAGCATTTTCTGCAGATGTTTAAGCTTAAGAGCCTGTCATTCATTTTATTCCTACTGTCATTTATAAGGACATTATTAGATATGGGGTAGAGGAATTTACATTACATCTGACCTGAGTTACAAGATGCCAAGCATCTTAAGTCATGGAGTGTTCCCACTTTAATTCTTGGTGAATTATTAATTGTGGATTCACCTAAAATGTGCTACATGTATCCTTGGATCCATGGGTTTTGCCATTTATAAAGTGCTAATGAAGGCCATATGGACCTAAAAACCAGCTAATTTTTAATCAATTAGATAACTTTCTCCTAGCGGATTGATCATGAAAGTCAGAGTCAATGATAGCTGGCAACAAATATTTAAGTTATGGATTCTTTTCCTGTTGCAGATATAAGATAGATGTGCTGCTGTGCCAAATTCTGCTTGAGTTAAAAGGAAGCAGAGATGGAGCATGAGTTTAGGAGGTGGCTGCAGCTCCTATTCCTTTGCTACCTCTCTGATTGCATAGTTAAAGCCCCAGAATTAGCAACTGTAATTAGCAACTGTACCTTGAGCAGCTGGTGCGAGCTCCTCCAGCCGTCACATAGAAGGGAAGATTGGATAGAGCTGCGTGAACTCTTCTGTCCTTAGGAATATTTTTAAATCCCAGGCACATGTGGCTTAGGAACTAGCTGTGGTGTGTCTGTTGGCTTCTGCAGTTCAGAGCCAACATACAGTTGTTTGCATGGTGCAAAGAAATCATGGTGAACTTGGTGAAGCCACTTGCTGGTCTTAGATATTTATTGATGGGATTCAGCCAAATAGATTACCTCTGCCCATTTCTTGAAAGAAAGCATATTTAAAGTTTGACAAAGCAGAGAAAAGCAGTTTAGAAAACTCTATGTATTAAAAATACATATCATGAGTACTAACTTAGTGTATTTTTAAAATAATTGTTTCATATTTAAATGAATCCCTTATACAAGAGATAACTTTAATCAAAGTTGTTTCTTTCTAGAATTTATCTGGAATAGAGCTGACTGAAATTCATAAGCTGTGTAGCTGTGTACTCTTTCAGGGATCGTTTTGCATCCCTGCAGTAAATGTAGGACCAAGGACCAGGAGCTCTTAATTTTCACATGAAGTAAAAAACTTGGTTTCAAGTCTAATCCAAAAGATCCATGCCATTTTACTTATATGGTACTCCTTGGAGTGTGTTGGTTTTGTCAGATGAATTGATTGCTGGAGATTTCTCCCTTATTTAGAGGTAGGCTTTACAAGTAAACATAATTAAGTAATTCCTTTGGAGAATGCTGTTGCCTGGGTCCTCTATGGGAGAACCAGCAAATTCTGCCACATCCATGTGACAGTGAGGTTGAAAAATTACACCCGAGGGGCTTCCACAGTGCCTGATGCATTTCCTCCTAGAGAGGCACCTCAGATGAAGTGCAATCTCAGGATACTTAACCTCTCTTAGCATTTAGACATCTAAACCTGGGGAAGAAGGGTTTCATTCACTAAGCCCTCCTTACTAGGTCCAGCCTTAAATTGTACCTCCTGCCAACATAATGATCCGGAGTTGTGCTTCCTGTTTTCTGTGTAGGCAACACAGTGTCACGTTCCCCAGCACTGCTGTCAGCCTGCCATGGCTCCCTGGTGAGCTGTTTTATTCACTCTCCCTACTCTCCAGGTCATGGTTCCTGCCCAGGTAGCGCAAGCCCCCAGAAGACTAGAGTAAAGGCTTGTTGGTCAAGTAAAAGTGCAAAGTTGCTTTATTGTAAGCCATTTCAGATTGTGTTTGAATGCACAAACAGTATTCAGGCTCCACCTGAACAACAGTGTATTCAGGTTTTCACCTGAACTGAAAGATGGTACATTTAGATTAGATATTAGAAAGAATTTCTTTGTAATGAGGATGGTGAGACACTGGAACAGGTTGCCCAGAGAAGCTGTGGACACCCCCTCCCTTGAAGTGTTCAAGGCCAGGTTGGATGGGGCTTTGAGCAACCTGGTCTAGTGGAAGGTGTTCTTGCCCATGGCAGGGGTGGGTGGAACTTCATGGTCTTTAAGGTCCCTTCCAACCCAAACCATTCTATGATCCTGTAAGCTGTGTTATTGAATGTAATTGTGCTGTGTTGATTATTTTCTGTCACATTGTAGTAGGCAGACCCCTTGCAGTGGAACTTTGATAAAATCAACCTACTTCCTGCAGACACAGGTAGAGGTTAGGGGCAGGCAGAAGTGGACCATTTTGTCTGTCAAAAATATGAAGTACTTAACATATTTTCTTCTTGAGATAAGCTTGAATAATAAAATGGGGAATACAACTAAATGGAGATCAACATTTGCTGTAGTTTTCTGTCAGCATTATGCTTTAGGGAAGCTTTCTGTACCTGACGAGTCACATCTTTTGAGTTCCTTTATTATTGCTGTAGGTGCCAGTGACATTTAGTAGTACAGGCAGAAAGTGGTTTGCGTTGATAAGTGTTTTGATCATAGCACAGGGGGCTCTGCTGAGATGAATTTAAGTTGCTGAATAGCACTTTGGTGAGATGTGGAAAACTGGCAATTCATAAGCATCATCCCAAGTATTTCACAGCAACACCAAACAGCCATTGAGTTTTGTCCGTAATGAATTGGGTTGGCACAAATCAGCAATGAACTGGAATCTAAGAGGGTTTTTTTTTAATCAGCTCTTAAGCCATTTGGCAAATGAAGGAAGCTGGAGCTGGGTGAATGTGCTGAAATAAAATGTCCGAGATGTCCAGAACTCTATTTTCTCAAGTACACAATAATAAAACATTACATGTGGTCCATTTGTTGTGATGAACTTGTGATGAACTTCGATTGTAGGGTTGTGCCTTTGCACATTTTACTCTGTGGCACTGTGGTGTAATGATGTTCTGTCTTCCTGTCATGAAATGCAAAGGGTTTGATTTCAAAATTAAAGTTAGAATAGTGAAAACTATTCTTCTGGGAGACTGCAACCACATAGGAAATTAAGAAGTAATTTTTTTAAAACAACACAGCTCAGACAAGAAAAAACAAACCAAACCCCTGAAAATGAATTGACTGAATTATAGTAAGTTATCCAACTCTGTAGTTTGCCAAAGGAAGAAAAATAAAAGTTCTTTCTCCCCTCACTATAGTGAAAATAGATATAGAAGTAAGATACGAGTTTGTTGGCTGAAGCTAAGTGCTTATTCGTGTAGGCAATACATTCAGATTAAGTTGGCCTGAATCTTAAGAGGCTAGCTAAAATAGTTTCCTACATGCCCGAAGTGTGATCTAAATAATCAGTGTGTGTGACTGAGACTTACCTGTTCGCTTTAGTTAGGAAATACTCTGAAATTTAAAGCTAATGTAATTACATGGCAACACCAATTGTGTAGCACCTTCTTTCTGCACTCTCCAGAAATTTTAGTATTCCTGTTTACTTCTACTTTAGCGCTTTAGGGATCATTTGTATTACATTCAGCACAGTGGGAGGCTCAGGAGAGCTGGCTTTTAAATGCCTTCACATCGTGCTGTTTGCCCTGCCCTTTTCCTAGTCTAGGTGCTTTATCAGGGAAAGTGAAACAGAGCTCCCAATATTAGAAAGCACATGTGCTGAAACAGCCTGGTGAGAGGATGGGAGCTCAGCATCTGTTCTGCTGTCTGTGAATTCACAACTAGCAAAGCTCACGTGCAACTTCCTGCTCTTGGCATCCCCGTTGGGCTTGTGTAAGTAAGATGGGACGAGGATGAAAGTGGGGAGCCAAGCTTTATATTCTTCTTTGAAACTATTGTGTCAATCAAGTGTTGGAATGGAAGGAACAGGTGTACAAATTATTGTATTTTTAACTTCAGCCGAGTTTTTGAGCCAAATCACCTGACCTATGCGTTATTCTTAAGAGAAGCTGAAGGAAATCTAAGATCACTTAGTCTAGACTGAGCAAGTAATAACTAGCAAGTACCAGTGAATTAAGGAAGATGCCATGTTAGGTTTTTTCTTAAAAACTGGGATTTTTTACAATAGGGGAGAGAGAGAAGCTTATAAAGGGACTGCTTCCTCGGAGTATTAACCTGCAGTTCATAGAAAAAGCGCCAGTATCAGAGACTTTCCATATATTAGATTTAATCTTTTTTCTATCCATTTAATCTCTTTTTAGTAAATTTGACTCTAGGATCAACATAGTGCAAGAAATTTAGTCTTTTCTTGGATTCAGATTTGGTTTGTTACTTGCATTCTCTTAAAAAGCTGGGATGGAAAAAACCATGAGTTGTAGTATCCGCTTACAAGCGTTGCAACTCACTTGCAAGTTGTTTTGTTCAAACCTATATAGTCAATAAATGTTTTACTGTGATCATATAGTTCATGTGACTTACTGCTTGTTCTTCAAAGTACGTCCGACAGCTCCGTAGATGGTTTAGTTTGTGCTTTATATATAGGCTACTGACTCTTAAGTAATTATATGTCTATCTCAGGAGATAAGTGAGATTTAATTAAATTTGCCATGCTCTCACATAGCTTCTGTTCCCTTAATGGAATAAAATTATTTTGTTGTCAGCATGTAAACTGACAGTTCATCTCCTGTGCTAACTATGCAATTAATGCATGTCATTGTATTTACTGAAATAAACAAACTAGCAATTGTAATGCAAAAAAGAATTGCACCAGTAGTTATTATTTGATATTGTAAGATATTGTAACCTAATGCGCTAGCTGGGTGGAGGCCAGATAGTCATAATTCAGAATCTTTATGCAACTGCCTAATCGCGTGTAAGTATTTCTGTAGGTTGTTCTATAGAATGTCTTTCTGTTGCTGGTAGGGGAGTTGTACAGAGTCTTTTTCCAGTTCCACATACCTGCAAAGATTTGAGGGCTGCATTGCCAGCCACCGGAGTGGTGTTCCCCTTCCACAAAAGCACAGGTGTGCATTGCATGCCTGGATGGGCATGGTAAGGTTGCAAATCTCATAAAGCCTTGGAAGTCACATAGTGCCATGGAAGGGCGCTAAACCTGACTAGTGCAAACTGTACTTGCGCTCCATCTGGCCGGCTGACATAGACCGGGGCAGTTTGTGAAGAATGCGAACTTCCCAGTGCATATGACCTTCAAAAGCTCAGGGATTTTTGGCCCTGTTTCATTTAGCAGCAGAGATGTGGTCACTGGGAAAAGAGTTGTTTCTTGTCCTTACCACCACAGCGTTTTTGTGTTGAAGCTAGGGAAGTTTCTCAAACTCACTGAGGTGTGATTGAGAGTACAGTTTGGTGGAACTCTTCAAATCAGAATAGCACTCAATGAATGAGAGCCCAGGTGAGAGAAGTGTAGGGCAGTCAAATAGTCCCATCTCTTCTGTTACATTGCTGACAGAGTGCAGATTCATTCAGCGCACACACAAATTATTGTTATAGGTGGATTTTTGAAAGAAATACAGGGTTTTGTGTAGCCAGGAGCCTCAGCAAAATTAATCATACTAATTCAATGCGTGAATTTACAGTTAAACTGCTTTACATTCTTGTGTGTACAAATGAGTTCTGGAATGAAAGCGATAGCAATTCAGATCATTTTAGTGGCAGGGTCACCATGTCCTAGTACATGACTTGCCGTTAACCACATCATCTAATTGCTTTCATAAAGTGTTTAAATGCCAAGTCAATTTGACTTTCTTCACAACCAAGTACGTAGTCATTTTAGAAAATGGGATGTAAGCTCCTAAATAACTTAGGTTGCTTTTGAATATGTAGTTTTGTTGGAATATTTGAAGTGTTTAGGACCATAGCAACAGCAAGGAATTATGCCTAGTATTTAATGCACTCAAAAAACTTACGTGGTATCAGTTGTGAAAAATGTGAAATACATTGCAGGCGCAAGAATAAATTACTTCCAGTTATACCAATAAGCATTTTCAGTAAAGGAACAATGGCAGATTTTTTTTTCACCTTTTCAGAGTATGTGATAAATTCTTAGGTCTGCAAGGTCTCGCAGGAGTGAGAATAAAATACTTGCAGTGATACTGATAAGCAATTTCAGTAAAGGTGCAAGGGCAAGTCTTTTTTAATTTTTCAGAGTATGTGATAAATGTTAGGTCTACAAGGTTTTAATGTTTAGTGCAAAAAAAATCTATAAATTAATTAGCTATGCTTGCTCTTGCACAGGACTAAAAGTTATAAGACAGAGTTACTAATTTTGGTATATGGTCTATGGCCTTTATAAAGAGATAACCTGGTGTCTCTTTACTATATAAAATCAAATGACTAGGACAAAAATCAGATTTTTAAAAAGAATAAAATTAAAATAAAAGTTGAGCCTCTTCAGAGAAATCAGTGGCTTTCTCCTGTGATGAGTCGGGTTAAATACAAGTCTTCTGCATTGTGATACAGTGTGCAAAGGACATGCATAAAACTGTTCTTAACAGTGTAGGTTTCATGAGAAGCAGAGTTTAAATGTCACCTGTGGAGACACATCCAGCATACAGCAGCAGAGAATAGAAGCAGCTTCGAAACTTCATTGTTTCTTGAGGAGAAGAGTGACCCTTCTATTTGTCCCCCACTTTAACTTGAGTCGGGACTGGGTTCTAAGACCCTGATTGATAAGGGTCATAGCTGAAGCATTAATTTTGTATGCATGCTGTGGAGTGTCTTTCAGAAGTTCTTCTGTTACTATTGACTCTTAGTGTTTCAATAAGCAGTGAACACCACCATACTTGGGCATTTTTTTCTCTGTCTTTGTTGTCTTCTGCAGGAATACCGTGCTGGGTTACCATAGAGAATATTTCTGTGAAATTTTCCTTACTTAAAAATAATTTAATATCCAGTCTATTCCTCAGTGGTAAGCATCCATATTGAAAAGCAGTCTGCGTTGTGGTTTCTATGGGCCCTGTGGTGGATGAAGCCTGTATTACAAATGGATTTAGGTGGTGGATCTAAATAGGATACAGCCACCAGTTTGCATTGCGTAGTGGTCTGCTGTGTAGTCTAAAGAGTCTGTACCATTACTCAACCTCTTTAGTCTTCTTCATCCAGCAAGTCTGCAAAGATATTGACCCTTCCCTAGTGAGCTGATAAAGCATACCACAAGAGATGCCTAAGAACAGGACTGCCCATAACAGAACTGGAAAGGCAACTCTTCTTCTGTCCGTGGGCTGTACAAGTACTTTGGACAATTTGAAATCTGAGAGCACGGTCAAACTGAAAGGCTAAACGAAAATGAAAGATCGTATATGAAACACCTTGAAAGAGAAATCTGTAATAGCTCCATAAGCACCCCCCTGCCCAAAACTGCAGAAAAAGCTTCTGCATTTCTGTCTGCTACACTGACATAGAAGTTGGGAGTTCAAGCATATTGTAGCTCTGAGTTGAGCAAAGGCATGTGCAAAATAAAATAAAACAATATATTGTGGAGTTGAATAAACCTTCAACATTCATAGAGAATGATAGACTCTCAGAATAGTCATGCTCTCACCAGCTGATTTTGGCCATTCAGCTGCCTTTTGCACTTGCCAGTAGGTGTGTGTGGCTTTGTTATTAGTCACCTCACTTAAAGTATGATGTGCTTTAAGGGCTTCCTTCAACTTTTTTGCTATGATTGAATTTGTCATTTAGCCAATCTAAAGAGCTGGTTCACAACCATGTTTCCCTGGTTTTGTGTTGATGTAACTCCACTGAGATCGTGTAGATGTTCCTTATCCCAAAGGGAAGAACAGATCTTCCATGCTCCGTTAATGTTTCTACTTCTGTCCCCAGGGGATCTATCCTCCTTTGCAAAAAATTCTTTTGAATACTCTAATTGAGGATAAGGATCTCTTTGAATATTAATTAGTTTTTCATGGGCCTCACTCAAAATATTTAACTCAAAGCAATTTCCTGGTAATTATCTCTTGATTATAACTTTGAGAGGATTTACCCTTTCTTAATCACTTCCAGTTTATCAAATGTATGTGTCCAGTTAGTCACAACTGCAGGTAAGACAACAAGCAGTAGGTGTGAAGAGGCAATTTTGTTTTGTCTCTTTTCTTGTTACAAAAGCTGTCATTCTTACCATAGCTTCCACTCTTTTGCTGGTCTTTAATTATTTAACTATACTGTACATGACTGTGTCCCTCATGCACGTAAGTTTAGAGTCTTTTTAGTGGCTGAATCTACGGAGCCTGTACAAGCAGACAGCTTTGTACGAAGACTAAAATGGCAGAACAACTCAAAACTTTTCTTTTGTGTGTCTTCCTGGAATGGTGAAATAGGAGCTGATCTGCTCCACTGCTCTTTCTTCAGCTTCCCAGTCATTCCAGGACTCCTAATTAGGTATAGTTAAATAAATGACAAAACCCTTTCCTGTTTCCAGTTTTCCTTTGAAAGTTCAAGAGAGAGAGGGAGAAATTTCCATATCATTACCAAGGGCATATGGTACTTTGGACTAGCAGCAGGGCAAACTCTAAAACCATCATGTTTAAATCCTTTCTGTCATGAAGTAATTTTACACATTTAATAGATGGCCACAGAAAATGCCTTTTGAAATCTCTGAAAAGGGGTGAAATTTCCAAAATGCCTGTGTAAAATTTATTCTAAATCAGGACATGAAGCGAGGAGCTTAACTCTCATTCTCAGCATGAATGAGAGGAGGATTTTTGTGAGCTTTTAGGAATACGTTGAGGGATGCTGCACTCATCTTCTGTGACAGTAGAGTCAACATCTCCATCTAATAGGACAGTCACATCATTCCCATGCAGGCGATAGCAAGTGTAGCCTGTTGCAGAGATCTCACCTTTCCAGCCTGGGACTTCAGCATTGTCTGAAGCTTATTTCATATGGAGGATTCCGTAACAACTTTGTGCAGAATTCCTTCCCAAATGCACCAGGGGGTTTTACATAAACCAAAACACTTCCCTTACACTTCCAAAGCAAAGCTACACTACTTGAGTCAGTAGAGCGTTCGGATACTACTGTAACAGAACTAAACAATTCAAAATCCCCCTTTGCTTTTGTAAGCATGAAGAGCTGCTCCATAAGGCTCACCAGCAAGGATGTCAGAAAGGATCACCCCTTGCTGCCAGCACAGCTAATGCATTGTCACCAGCTGGTTGACATACCTCTCCCGCTGATTGGTAATGCACGCTCCACCACACCCTTGGGCTGCTTCCAACACATGCCGCTATTTATAATCTGGGCAGCAGCTACAGGGACTCTGCTCTGTTCATATTTGTCAAGTCCTACGGAATTTAGTTACTATACCAGATGCCAAATTTTGTAGTGAAAGTACTCCATTCTCTACTTAGCTGAATTCCTCCTCATTTCTGTTATCCCAAGACAGCGCTTCTGTCCATACACCTGCAGTGCAGATCACAGTGACATCCGAATAAAAGAACTTGCATGCTCTTGAGCAACTGTAGTTCTTTGAAACCATGACTACACTACAGTAAAAAATCCGATTTTTAAATTAATTGATTTTATGCAATGAATCTGGTATTAAAATCCCTAAAATACTAATAAAGCAGAATTCTGCACACATTTGATTTCTATGAGTCTGAAATAAAACTTAAGCCTTGTTTTATAGTGTTGGTACTGCATACAACTTGGCAACCAAAGAATAAGCAATACTGATTCAAAAAGCAGAAAACATCTCTTGATTTGAACTGCTTTTGTTTCTTTGTTTTGTGAAGGCATCCCTCAAAATAACTTCATTCTGAATGCAACTCATTAATGTGTGCTCTCCGCCCCCTGCCTTTGCAAGCCTTCTCCAGCTGGCTAAATGTGGTGATTGGAGCTTTTCAGATTAATTTTCCTTAAGTGACCTACTTTGCAGAGAAAGATAATCATGCATTTATAGCCTTTGGCACTCTGTTCAGGTCACAGATGGACAGATAGCAAAGCTATTCCTCAGTGACTTACTGGGGTTTTAACTAATCCCCAATGAAAAAGGCGATTGGCCTGATGTTAATTGGTCAGAATGCCTAAAAGTATGGAAAATGATTGACTCCTACGTTAATTTTCAGAGAGGTGTCACAGTTAGGCTCTATGATACCAGTCAGCAGTTTTTCTAGGAGTGTTTTTTGGTAGTGATCGAGTTACTGGATGCCATAGATGTTAAATATCTGACTTTGAATCCTTTGCCTTGACGGTGGAGCACCATGTGAAGGTCTGACTGTGGACATGTCTAATGTTACACACATACCAGATAACACAGCCGGTAGCAAGGACTGGAGATTCGGGAGAGTTTTGACCTTTTTCTCGCGAACAAGTGCTTATGATCCCATGAACAGTTGTCATCGTAAAGATAATTTTCCGTGCAATCAGACCTAAATCTGTTATGAAAGCATTTTTTTTGTATAGCATGATCAGTTCAGCTGGTAAAACTCATATTTTGCTATTACCTGTTAGAAGCCCATTCTTCCTCTATTGTTTGGCACTAATGTAGTGATAGGCAAAACAGCTTGTTCACTTATTTTCAGGTGTTCAGAAGCTTCACAATGGAAATGACCAGGTTTTATTCTCTGTTAGGGTATTTTTAAAAGTTTGGTGGAGCTTTTCATACTGAGAAACAAGCAACAAGCAGGAGTGTTAAGGGTGTCTCTTTTTTCGAAAGACCGTCTTGAAGCTTGGAGTGTGCCTGGCAGTCAGTGATATTAATTCTGACGGGTCTGAAGAAATAGTTGTTAAAATTGTGACACTGCCAGCAAAGAGATGGATGGCTTTCAGAACAAAACAAAACATGTATGTAGGTTGAATTCTTACACCACAGGACTGCAATCATGGATGCCTGTGTCCCTCAGTGTATACATACAGCTTTGCTCTTTGCACCGCAGTGCAAAACTGAAAGGTAGAGGTGTTCTGGTAGAGGTTGCATTGCAATTTGGATCACTTTGGTCACTGAGTAAGTGTTCGTATTTCGTGTGCTTCCTAGAACAAGTTATCTCAGAACACATTAGGAATTATTTGGGTTTGGTTTAGATATTTACAGCTGTTAAGACAACCTGACAGAGCTCTGTGTGGATTTCCTATGACAGTATCTAATGCATCAAGGGCAAAATTGATTCCTTTAGCAAAAGGCGTTTCAAACAGGAATTAAATAAAAGGTTTTAGAGAGAAAGACTATGTGCAGCCCTCGCATACCTATCCTGGGGGACTGTAGTGCAGCTGTTCCACCATCAGAATTCTGACCATGAGGGCTGGCAGTTGTTTCGGGATTTTGAATTTTCCTTTGAATTTTCCACACGTGTCCTCCACCTTCTGGATCTAAGTGTTCCCTCTCCCGACTGTTAGCCCCAGCATCTTCTCTTCCAAGGGAGAATTCTCATTGTGTCTGAACTGTACATTTCTCAGCATTTCCTCTGGAAGCATTGGTAAACTTGAACCAACCTAGCTCTACAGATACAGGCATCCGTGCAGGTACTCTTAGTCTAGTTTAAGAACAGCCTGCTATAGGTGTGCTTTTTTTCTGGTCCAAAAATAATTAATCCAAATAAATCCAGTTTTAATCAAAATAATCCACAAAGCATCACTTTAATTTTATTTTTATTTTAGTTTGTTAAGAAAGTATTTGAAAAAAAGTAACTCAGCACTGCAAGGATTGGTTATGGGCTGTTTTAAACAAATTACAATTTTATGAAACAAAAAATTCATGTCTTTAGTTCTGTGTTTCCTGGTATGATATCCATCACATGGTTGTGTTTATATCAGAGAATGTGGAGTTTTGTAAGAAGAAACAGGGTAAGTCTAAATAGTTGGGAAGTAATTGTGTATTATCAGATACAAAACTAGACTAATTTAAGTAAATGTTTCTATTTTACGAAGCCATGTTACAATCTGTAGAAGATACAATAGAAATTATTTGAACAAAAAACATGATATTTTACAAACAAATGATGCCTTCATTACAATAGACATGTTCATGCCGACTGTGTAGATCACTTAGGCGTAAAAAGTAGAATCAAGAAATAATACCGGTGCATTACTACTGAAAACAACCAACCAAAACTAACCAGCTTCAAAGAAACCTTCTAGCTTTTGAACGAGGGTAGCCGTAGTAGTAACAGAAAATACATGCTTTATATTTAATGCTGACATTTTAGTATGCAAGCAATAACTTAAGAGCTGTTGACTGTTTTCTCAGCAGGATAATAAGGGCACTGGGCAAAGGTGAAGGTGAAACGCGACACAAATTCCCCCTTGCATTATTACCCAGCACTACTTGAGAGCCTGTCTTCCAGGATCTTCATAGCTTAAAAGTTTACCTTGTATCATTGTGGGTATAAAAATTATTACACTGAAAAAAAATCCATTCACTTCCCTATTTCATACTAAATTAGGATATTAAGTGATCAAAGAGTTCTTCTCATCATGTCAGTGTCCCGGATATGAAGCTTATAATCTGCTGCATTACATCAATATAAAATCTTGTGTATGTATTTCTTCTGTGGGGAAAGATGAGTAGTAAAGCACATTTTGTAAATATGTATAGGTGTCACACGCACACAATTTGCTGCTGGTCCTGCCATAGCGGGACTATTAAATAGAACTACTCACTTGCATGAAATGGCTGGAATGGATAATTGTTTGCCAGATCAGAACATCAAGGAGCAGTTTTGAATATGATAATAAACTAGATTTTTTTAGCGTGTTTTTTACAGAGTTTGTTGATCTGCTGTGCTCCTATAAGTGAAAAGTAAGTCAGATTAGAGGAATAGAAGGGTAGATGTTATGAGTAGACATTGTTACAGAAATTTGTTCTCATCTTCTTCAGTATGTGAGTCAGTGTTCCCTGATGAAGTAGGATTATTATTATTTTAGTTCAGTTATTTAAGATTTAAAATTTCCAGTGGTGAATTTCTAATTAGTTGAATAGACAATGAAATGCTACAGCAATTTGAAAGAACCTGTATTCCTCTTCTGAGGGAGCTTGTATTCCTGTTCAAGGGGACTAAGCAGAGTATTTGGAAGGAAGTGCTGGAGCATAGAAGAATCAGACATCATGTTTTAGTGAAACAGTGGATGTGATCTGAATTGGTAATGAATGTTGCTTGGTGGCTGGTTGATTTTGAACACCTAAGGAGCATTTATAGGAGTGATAATGGTTTTGAAATACGCTTTGGTGGGATGGGCTGTGCATGTGCATGAAATGGAAGAAAGAACCTCAGATGGTGTCAGAATGTTTCATTGTTCATATGTACGAAGTTCAAATAAACCTATAAACTTACATGCAAAATACTAATAATTTATAATTAAATTAAGCATATTGAAATATATTTATTACAACAAATAATTAAATCATAACAATTCATCATAATTCATCACAAACTATATATAAAATAATTTTGGCCAGAGTTACAGACCTTCGATTTTCAGTGATGCCTTTAATAGTAAGCCAATTAGACAAAATGAATGATTTTCTGTATGTATTTTCCATGTAGGTGTGCACCTCGTAGGCTGTTAGCATCATACAAGTAAACATTAATGACCTGTTTGCATACTAATGCATTCACCTGATGTGTCTGAGATGTTTTGCCCTTGCATAATGAATGCAAAGATAGGGTCTGTGGATGATGGCAAACTAATTACCTGTGAAAATTACCTGTGAAAATCCTGTTTACTTGGATAATAACTTTGGAGGATTGTTGCTCCATAGGCTACTTCAGTAAACCCCAACATTGGCTTCCTTTTTGCAATAAAGCAGTAGTATCTCTGTGCTCCTTGATCTTTAGTCTCTTAGCTGATATTACTGAGGAAAGGCATATCATTAGTATTATGGTGTTGAAATTCAAGATCTTTGAGTTTGCCAGTACGAATTAAATATGGTACTTTATAAAGAAAGTGTATTTCAGGGTTAGAAGGCTTGCATTAAGACAACTAAGCTGTAGTTCCAAAGAACTACATCAGCTCTCTTTACCCAAGTTGGCGACAAATCTTTTTCTACGATATAATAGTAGATTAAAAAAGCACTTATACTCAATATATATATTAAAATAGTGAATAATCATGTACATATTCTAGATTTACACACTGTTGCTTGTGGGAAACTGATGTGCGTTTCATAATCCTTTACATTTTATTAAAAAAATATGCTGTTGAACTGAGAGGGTAGAGGTTGTTTTTCAATAACGGTATATCTATATTTTCCGAATTTATAGTTTTGATTATTTGGATT
Organism: Steatornis caripensis; assembly: GCA_013398225.1. NCBI lineage: Eukaryota > Metazoa > Chordata > Aves > Caprimulgiformes > Steatornithidae > Steatornis > Steatornis caripensis. The sequence continues at coordinate 309,334 of VZSC01018411.1, read as the reverse complement.
CTCATTTGGACATTCAGTCACAGGATTTTTGCATAATTCTATTTTTTCCTGGATATTTTGGAAAAAAAACCCAACAAGATATTTTAAGGAAAAAAAAAAGGAAGAGGTTTCGGGGTTCTGATCATTCTCATTCTTTCTGTGCAGTTCAACAATCAGCAAGCATTGGGAGGCAGAACTGGCCACGCTCAAGGGTAATAACGCTAAGCTCACAGCAGCCCTGCTGGAGTCCACTGCCAATGTAAAACAATGGAAACAACAACTTGCTGCCTATCAGGAGGAAGCAGAACGTCTTCATAAGCGGGTAAGTCAATGCAAACAGCCAGGATCCTTGAGGTGGAAGTACTGGTGACTGTATTAGCTGATTTGGAAGTAAAACAAATAAGTTTATTGTTGGGGCTTTAGGTTAATCTTTGAGACAGAAAACAATGACTACTTCAAAGCACACATGCTTCCTCCATTGGGAAATTCTTTCCTTTGTAGTAGTTCTTTTTCTGCAAAGGGTACTGTTGCAGGAAGAGTTATCTAACCTTTTGACATGTTTGCCATCTCTCATTCTTCATTTGATGCCATCTCATCTGTTTCAGGACCTTCTCCGTAGCATTACACTTTAATCTCTCTTGCATTCAAGCCCACAGAAACTTGACATCAAATCTGTAAGTTAAAGAAACCCCTGTTGTAGTTTCCACATATAACAAAGATAACAGCTTGCTCTCATCTTTCACCTAAAGAAGACTGAATATAGATCGTTCTATGCAATTAGAGATCTGATCCCGTGTTCGTGCATGAGGGGCTGGGTCCTGCTCCCTTCACTGTAAATTTTGCAGAGGTCATTTGGCAACCCAGAAGTTAGTGCACAGTGGGGAAAGGAGTGACAGTGTTTGAGGGAGGAATAAAGCATGCAAAGTTGAAGGCTGCATTATGAAAACAAGTATACAATATTTTGATTTCTCTTTTCTTTTCATGTGTAACTCTTTATATATTGTATAATTTATTCACGTCTGTCCATATGAATTTGTCATCATAGCTTAGGACACATTTTTGTGCAAACTGAAGGCAAGATTAACATAAGTATAGAGGAAAGATATCTTTGATGAAGCTGTATTACTTTTGTTAATATCAGTTAACTTAGAAAAATATCAAGATGTACTTAGTTAAGAAAATAAAAACTAACAAAACCAGGTTTATACTGACAAGAAGGGAAAGGTCAAGTAGCAAACATGGTGGATCTTTTAATTTGGTTTTGTGTGCTGTAATCACCAATATGAAGTAAGGTATGGCAATTACAGTTAGCTAAGCCCTGCAAAATTGCAAAGGGTTCTTTCAAACCTGCACTGCACCTGTCCAACTGGAGACTGCTAGTAGACCCAAGAACAAGGCTCATATTCGTCTGAGGGGGGAGAAATTCAGTAGGCTACATCTAACCTGGGGATGCAGAAGGGTAGCAAGGATTTCCTTGAGCTTGAGAAACCTGGGGAAATGGCAGGTTGTTGGGGCTGTCCTATACCTAGACTGACTTGCAGACAAGGATCCTGAAGTCTCAGCCAAATGACGTGATAGGGAAGAATGACAGCTTCTGATGGACTGTAACTGTGTGTGCCATAGCTGGCTGGACGAAATGCATGAAGTGTAATGAAAACGTGCTTTTTGCAAAGTGCTTTCAGTTCAAAAAATTGACAGTTGCTGCCAAAAACTGCTTTGCTTCAGAAATTTTCCAGACAGGCACAAGCTTGTCATGTGTGTTTGTACAGAGGGAGACTTTGAGTTTGTCTGCCATTTCAGGTAAGCTTCTCCTTTGGAAGAGTGTGAGTTCTAACCTATGCTCCAGGTTTGTGAATAGATGATAATAGCAACTGTTGATAAAATTATTTAAATTACAACTTTTTATTAAAATTATTGTAGTGCAGATGTTCAGGTGGATTTGACCACTAGACAGGCTTTACAGTGACGAACTCATTGCTCAGACGTGGACATAACGAGGTAACGTTCTTCCTAATAAAATAGATTAAGGTTTTTTGTTGCAAAGCTGAGATAATATAGTCCTTACTTAAGAAAGAAAAGCAACACACAACAACTGCATTGCCTGCAACGGCTGCATTTGTCATGGGGAGACCTAACCAGACAAGATGGGCCAAGATCCCTTTTCTTGGTGTTAGTCTCACTCTTAGTCAGGTCTTATTTAAAATCTGTTATTGGTAAATACAATATGAATATACTGTGTAATGAATATGGGAATTTTTAGCATGTCACTTTGCTTTTATATGATACTACAGTTAACAGAAGTATTAACCAAGTTTTTGTAGCTACGTTCATTAGTAGCTGATGATTTTTCATTAGCTCAGCAATTTTTGCTCAGCAAATTCTCTGCTATTTTTTTTTATTTCTGAGAGAATACAGAATCTTGTAACATGAGATCATCTACAGTATGCTCTTTTGATCACCGTTTACATGCCTTTACTAAACATTTCAATAATCTGTGACCTTGGGCTTGTTGATATCTCATGTAGAATATAGGAATGCTCTGTGCCTATGTCTCTATGGGCATGCCTGTAAATTACGATAGGATAGTCCATCAAGAGTACTGCCCTCTGTTGGAATTGCTTTTGGAAAAATGTCGACTTGGCTAACCCGATAAATTAGACTCTCTAGGCAAAAGTATGCAGATTATGTAAAAAAAAAATCAATCTCGATCTATTATCCATACGGTGCGATACAAGAGCTCTTCTGACGTGTGTGCCGCGGACTGATCTTTCAAATTGAAATAGTGCCCCATTTCAAAAGTCAGATGCTTCTTTCTTACACGGATTGAAAATGTGCTATTGAAATGGCAGATCTGGATACTGTTGGTCATGGTGCAAGTGGTAGCAAGCAGTGGTAAGTCACGGTATTGTGTTATCTTTCTGTTCAGTTCATCTGTTAAGCTCAGTATAAACACGTAGCTGCAGTTGATCCAAAAAATGTTCCTCAAACTGGAATCAGTCTCACCTGAGATCGTGTAGAAGTTATATATGAAGTCTAAAATGGTGATCTTTTTTTCTTGTAATTTTGGAGAGACAAAAGCACGAAGAGTAAGTGTCCCAGTTTTAAGAAAACTAAGGTTTTGAGTTGAATTTGCTTCTGTAAGTTCTTGTCTTTCTCAATAGGATAATCATGTAGGTAGCACTATAGACATGCTTTTAGTCAGATGAAATGAGCTCCATTCTTAGTTCCTAAAGTCACAGAATAATTTAATATGGAGGAGAACTTTGGAGGTTATCTATCTGGTGCAATTCTCCGTTGAAAGCAGGACCAGCTCTGAAGTTAGATCCAACTCCAGGGCTGGATCAGGTTGCTCAGGGCTGTGAATCAAGTCTCAAAAAATGGAGATCCCACAGACTCTCTGGGCAGCCCGTTCCAATGTTTGACCACCCTTGTCAAATTGTTTTTGCTAATATCTTAGCCAATTGAAATTTACTGTGCTGCAACTTGCATCTGTTGCCAGTTCAGAAGAAAAATGAGGTTTGGTCTAAAAGAAACTTTGGTCGGAAAAGTCGAATAGACTGGATTTTTAGAAATACCCTTAGAAAAATTGGTTTCAGCGAGAAAGAAAAATTTCAAAAGTAGTTTGCATGTTCAGTTGTAATGCAGTTGTTTTTTTATATGCGAAAGTTAGCTGTCACAGCATCTTGCCCACTGGAGAAGAATGCATGTAGATATGTGTGCATTGGAGAGGTACGCTCACTTATAAGATCATAGTCTAGGATAAAATAGACCAGCCTTCAAAATGAAGAATGGCACTGCCGATATTGGCTGCTATATTTAGTTCAATTTAATAATATATTATATGGTTTATATATAATGTAATTAGGGTATTCAGTCCTTACGTGCTTTAGGTTTATATACAAGTTTTGGTCCCTGAGTCATCTGTCTGCAAGCTACAGCAGACTCATATCCTCTGTCAAAGGTTGTGTGTGGGGAGAAGTAATGCATATTGATAAGTAAACTTTGCGTTACTATTTCCATGTTTAGTTTCTTCTTTATATAAATAGCCTTATAAATAGCCTTATTTACATGAATAGTTTCCTGTTTATATTAAAAAAAATATTGCTAATACTGCGTTACTAGTTGACTTCTAATGATACCTTTTTCCACAGTTTGAACTTTGTCATGTTTTATTTATAAACATCCTTTGATTTTACATTCTATCTCATTCTTTTATCTACTGTTTTTTTAATTCACTGTACTAAACTGGGTCTTTCCTCTCATGCAGTATTTGTCGTAAACTTTGCTTTTTTAAGTTGTTTTAAATTAATCCCAACATTTTTTATTCTAGAATTGTGTTCTAATCTGACTGAAATAGTTTTTTCTGTGTGTCACAGTTTAGACTTTTTAAAATACAGAAACAAAGTTAAAATGCCCCTTTCTTTGATTTTTATTGCATTTTTAAAAATTAATTTCCTTTATTACTTGCCATCTCTGATTAAGTGTAAGATTTACTGGTGTGTCAGTTCAGTTTTTTATATTAACCTGTATTTATTTGCTTTCTCTGAGGTCTTTATCTTCCTTCTTCCATTTGTTCTCTGCATTAATAATGCCTAGAGCTGAGACAAAACAGAATACAGATTTAGTGTGGCTTAGTGCCAAATTCTCAATAAATTAAAGTTCTGTGCTCTCTTTTGATGTATTGTGAGCTTAAGTCAGAAATACTGTACTTTGATATTTTGTTAGACATTATATTTTTCAGAAGTTTGCTAAACAAGTGTATAGATTTTTCCTTCTGAAGTACAAAGAGATAACAATTCTGGGAAGATGTGATGCCCAGTCAGGAGCTTAACTTGGAGCTCTCAGCCATGGTGGCAGCCCCTCTGGCATAACACAGTTAAGAAGAGGAAAAAGTGGCTGCGCAACAGCAATTGCAGGTGGAGAGAGGAGTGATAACATGTCAGAGAACCAGCTCTGCAGACACCAAGGTCAGTGGAGGAGAGGCAGGAGGTGCTCCAGGCGCTGGAGCAGAGATTCCCCTGCAGCCCGGGGTGCAGGCCATGGTGAGCCCATGGAGGTCCGCGGTGGAGCAGAACTCCACTTGCAGCCCATGGAGGACCCCACACCGGAGCAGGTGGATACCTGAAGGAGGCTGTGACCCCATGGGAAGCCCGTGCTGGAGCCAGCTCCTGGCAGGTCCTGTGGCCCCATGGAGAGAGAAGCCCACACTGGAGCAGGTTTGCTGGCAGGGCTGTGACCCTGTGGGGGACCCATGCTGGAGCCGTTCCTGAGGGACTGCACCATGCGGGAAGGACCCATGTTGGAGAAGTTCATGAGGGACTGTCTGCTGTGGGAGGGACCCCACACAGGAGCAGGGGAAGCGTGAGAGGAGCCCTCCCCCTGAGGAGGAAGGAGCGGCAGAGAAGATGTGTGATGAACTGACCGCAACCCCCACTCCCTGTTGCTCTGTGCTGCTTGAGAGGGGAGGAGGGAGAAACATCGGGAGTGAAGTTGAGCCTGGGAAGAATGGGGGGTTGCAGGGAAGGTGTTTTTAAGATTTCGTTTTATTTCTCATTATCCTACTCTGATTTGATGGGTAATAAATTGAATTCATTTCCCCGAGTCGAGTCTGTTTGGCCCATGACGGTAATTGCTGAGTGATCTCTCCCCATCCTTATCGCCACCCATGAACGTTTCATTGTATTTTTTCTCCCTTGTCCAGCTGAGGACGGGAGTGGCAGAGTGGCTTTGGTGGGCACCTGGTGTCCAGCCAGGGTCACCCCACCACAGTCCTCCAATCTGCTCCACAGCAACTTAACAACAAGGATTTCCCTTAAACAGATTTGGGGAGCACTCCTACACACCTTGCATAGCTTTTTGCAGTCAAAAGGGATTCATGAGTTTGGAACAGTTCAGTAACAGAAAGAAAAACCCTGAACTGAGCTACTTTAAACAAATAGAATGGCATTGGTACTAACATTAATCCTGTATCGCAAAAAGGAAAGGATTGAATGGTGATATGAATTATGGAAAGCAACCCAAAGTTCTGTCTTTGTCATGTTAAAAATGAAAATGGTGAGTTTTTTTCTTGCGTGCTAACTGCTAGAGTAAGTCATCCTATGACACTGGGCAGTAGCACAGAGTAATAACACCAGTGCATAATAATAAGAGCTGCAGTCCTTGAAGATCATTCATCTTCAGGAAAAGAAACCCAAGATAACAAGAGATGAAGGGAAGTGATCAGGCTCTTGGGTATTCCTGAAAGAACAGAGAGGTGAAGTCTTGAATTCTAGCTTGTTATTTTACCAGAATTTCCTAGGAAATAAGGTAAAATTAGCCTATTAGGTTCTGGTTGTTTTATTCAGTGAATGAAATAAGTATGAGGACATCTTATGTAGGCATCAAAACCACCTGACAAATAAGGGACCCTGATTTCACTACGGTTAAAAGAAATTTTAAAGTGAATATTAAAAAAATTGCATGACCATACAGAAAAAAATAACATGAACATTTTATTGGTGTATTTCTGTACTACTTAAAGAAAACAACAGTCTATAAAAGCAGTTATTAAATTCCACAAGAGGTATGGAATGCTATATAAGCCATCTACTCAGATTATCTATAGAAAATCTTTGCAAACCCTTTAGCAGTCACCTCCATATTTCCACTAGCTACATTAATAATTGAATAACTAAAACTCAGTTTTGAAAACACAGATGTGTTAAAGTTGCTTGCCAAATCAGAGCCCATATTGTGGGCTTCGTAATTGCTGAGATGTCTTACCAGCACCACTGTGGGACCACGAATAACTGTTTGGTTTTATGTGGCTGAGGAAGGACATGATCTAAAAGTGGAAATATGAAAGAAGGTGACAGAAATTGTGGTAACAAGAAATTTATGAATGGAGTTTTGATCCAAAAATTTATTGTCAACGCACCATTTTTATGTGATACCTCTCTCTTGTCATCCTGCCTTTAAGACTCTGGCCCTGTTGCTCCCACTGAACAATCCAAACTTAAGTTGTATTTAAATTTGGTTTGATTGATTAAAGAAAAAGTTTTCCAAGTACAACTTCCTCCTTAAGATATTGTAATTAGCATGTGGCTAGATAGCAGCTTGGTACCATTTGTTTATAATGAAAAGAGATGAGCATTTTGCAGGGTAGCTATAGGTAGCTTGGCAATTTAATCAAAGCAGTGGGATTATTGTTTTGTTAGTATTCATCTATGCATTTATTTGAAAGAAATTGTGTGCAGATGGACCAATTCTGAGTGCACAAAAAATGGACAACTAAATACATATATTTACGTATGCAGTCCTTTCATCTGAAATTGGAAGCAAACTCTTGTTGCACTAGACACTCCTGAAAAGGCAAAAAAAAAGGGGCAGCTCTTGCCCAAGTAAGGTAGTAATGTTAAACATCGACCAGATGTTCAAAAGAGATGTTCTGGCGAGTATTAGAATTTTCTGTGACATAGTAAGATCTGAAAAGGCTAATTGTTCTAACTTTGATAGTTGAGTTTTTAAAAGACATATGGGAATATAGTGACTTTTTTTTATTTTTGAAATTACAGTCTTGCTTTAAAAAAGAACTTATGTTTCAGAACAGGATGTAATTTTCTGCATAAGGTCGATTATCCTTCTTGCAGTGGAATGAGTTCCTAATGCAAAGAAATCCGGAGTAAAGTTTTTCAAATCCTTGACAAAGCATTGCAGAGGCTGACCACCTTCTTTGCATGGCATTAGGGGATACCAAAGGAAAAATACAAGCATTTTATTTCAGGGGAAATGCTGACTCTTGATGTTAGACTGTCACAGCGTTTCCTAGGACAGGATTTCTGAAATCCAGCACGTACTCTCAGCTCCCTTTCTATGCATGATTCCTACCACAAATAATCCACATCTAGCCTTTATCAAGATTCAACCTTTGGTTAATAATTACAGTTTACTAAAAAGATGGTCTTTTTTCAGACAGAGCAAGTGAATCAGCTTAGGTTCCTGAAATCAGACTCTGAATTTGGCTTTTTTTAATGTATAGTGAGCCAAATGCAAGTCTTTTGTGTCTTTTTCCATTAGCCTTGATTTGTTTTTAGAGCAGATTTGCATTTAGGACCTAGGACTATTTCATTGGGTTTTTTTCTGGGAATTAATTGAATGTGTCATATACGAGATTATTTGAAAAAAAACCTAAACCACCAACCAAACTGCTGTCACTCTGGGAAGGGAAAAAATAGTTTTCACAGAAGTGGGCTCTCATCCCCATCTTCATCTTTCTAAAAAACCCAACAAGAGTGTTAAGATCCATTTATCTGCAAGTTATGCAAAGCATACTTGGTGGAGGCATGCCACAAAATTTTTATGTAATCAAAGCTTTGTAGAATGAAATATGTCCTGTAATTCCAAAACTCTGTTGGAGAATGAGGAAATTACTGGATTTAAATCCTCAGGATTAAAGAGTGACATACCTGTACTGTGTTTGCTGTTGCATCTGTTTCATGGGCTGGTCAGATAGCTGGAAATAGTATTTGCTGGTTAGATTGCAAAGAAAGGAATGTCCCGTGACGTTAGTATTAGCATTATCAGTTGCAAATAATAATGCATGGCTGAAGCATAAAGCATCGATTTTAGTAAACTTATTGTATTTTCAAATATTCCTACTGCAGTTTCATTACTTTCTTCACAAAAGTCAAGCAGGTTCTGGATTATTCCTCTTTCATCTCTGTAGAAATTAATAACTGTGGAAAACATTTTGATATTTCCATGGCTTGAGGCATCAGTGCCCACAGAGAAAAATGTGTCCTTTTCAGCAAAATCTTTGTTTTCTCTGTTGAAAAATTTAATATATTGTTGGTAATGCACAAAATTCCCCCCTGCCCCCAGGTTATCATTTTATCTATGGGTACATCTTGGAAAACTACAATAATTAATTTACTGTCAGAAGCGATGTGTATGAATGATAATATGTTGTGCTTTTTGTTCTTTCAGCAGCAACCCTGAAAAGCAATTTTCCTTGTTTTCTGCATTTTCACATTTCTTAGCGCCAAAAATCTTTCAAAAAAAAAAAAGCTTTTTGTTCTTGAAGGCTCTACTAGAATTCTTTTTATGATGAGCTTGTTGCATGCTGTCTTGCATCTTACTGTCCATCGTGTGAAACTGAGAAGCTTCTTCTGCATTAGTTATGTGAAAATTTATGTAGTTATTCCTACTTTTGCTGGGCCATGCACCATAATTTCTCTTCTCCCTATGGAGAGCAAAGGGCTCTATTTTTCTATGTAGGAGGTTCATCTTGAATTATTGATGGAATAATATTGTCACAGTCACAGTTATGATCCATTTAGGAATGTAACTCAAATGGCTAAAAATACATAATTAGTACTTAAATTCAGTCTTGCATGTGAGCACTCTGCCCGTTCTGCACCGCAGCCTGGGCTAGCAGACGTTGGATATTGCATTCCACAGTAGATAGAGGGGATAAAACTACCTTTAGGAAACAAGTTAATAGTGTCAAGTATATAAAATATGCTACAGCTACACTGAAGATATGTTCTGATCCATCTTTCTTTGCATTTCTGTAGCTGTTGAAGTAATTTCTGTATGAAGTTTAGAAGGAATTTCATGATCTGTTAGTTCTGAATTTAAGGTGCTGGATAAAACTACTGTTGTTTGAGATCAGAAGTGTGCGAATTTATCTCAAGAAAGTGGTTTGAAAAAATGAATCAACCTGCAGCAAATATACCACAGATTCATTCAGTCAATAATTGCTTGAGGAAGGTGACCACTCGAAATATTTCTGTCATTCCCAATTCTTTGTCTCTGTCTAACTGAAGTCTTTACTGTGAAGTAGTTGTCTGTGATGGGATTTTATGCAATCTCCTCTCTTGGTCTCTTTGTGATTTGATTCCCTTTGTTAGCTTTGAGATATTCTTCAGTCTTCTGAAGCTTTGGGCGGTCACTGTCTTATGCTCACATGAAGGCCGTTATTCCTTGTTGTGTTACGTGGCCCAAAGCCTCACGCCTCCAGTCTTCCCAGCAGCTCAGTCTGTGGTAGCTGTCTGCTGCAATGAAAACTTCTGCCTTGCATCCTCCTCTATTTACAGTGTGTTGACCCTAGATTAAAATTTCCCGAAGACTCTAGAGTGACCTCTGCTGAGAAGGTCTAGGCTGTGCCAGCAGAAGTTGCCTTGCTGTCTTATTTCAGCTGGTGTGTTTCTCCCTGAAGTATGCAGTTAATGCCAGCCATATACTAAAGAGTTAGCTCATTAAATAGTCACTAAAAAGCCCTTTCAGAATTTTTTTTCTCTATATGCAATCCTTACCTGAATGATAAATGCAAAATAAAGAAGCAGAGCCTAAGACCAATATTTTTTTCTTTTCTAGTCTCAAATATGAAGCCACAGACTTTTTTCAGATATTCAAGTCAGCGTAGTCTTAATGATAGCACAATAGAAGAACCTCATTTAATCAGTTATTGTTCAAAGACTGTTCTTTCAGTTTGAATTCTGTCCTGGAAACAAGGCTTAATCACAGGTACATTGCTCAGTGTTGCTATGCAAAGACTTGAATGATTGATTGAGCCTTGAGCTTAAACATGAAACACTGAATGAAGTGATGTACCTGAAAATAGCATGTGGGAGGGTCAGACTAAAGCATTTTAGTTTCCGTTTATGCCCCCTTCTATGCATAATACATAAACAGTTATTTTTAATGATTTTTGGACCACTGGTCATGAGAAAAATAAATTCAATTTGAAACAAGGAAATAGAGCAAGTAAATGCTATCCAGATTTTTGCCTAGAGCTTTATCTTTTGTTACTTCTGTTTTCAATTGCACATTCTTTATTTCACATTATTTTCCAGCCCCAAACTACAAACTTCTTTTAAAGGGTCACCGTATGATTTTCTTTTTATAGGTACATTCAAGAAAACAACCTCATGAAGATATTTGACATCTTTTCAGATCTGTGTAGGAATGGGCATTTAAATAAGACTGTGATTGAAGTAACCCTATTTTTTTAATTGAATTTGTTCTTTTTTTTCCAACTTCCTGATTTTTCAACAAACAGTAAACAAAACAGTTGAACAATGCATTATTTTCTTGCATAAGCAGTCAGAGATGGACATTTGCCCAGAGAAAAGCTGGACCAGAATAAGACATCACAGCCCTTTTCGTGTTGGCAATTCATTGCCCTTCTGACAGCAGTTGTCTCTGTTGGCAAGAAGGTTTGTGAGAGTGCTCCCTGCTCTGCTCAAGCAAAATTAGCTGTGTTTGCTTAAGCAATTTCAATAGGTGTCTTGAGTTAGTATGGACCAGAGCGTACTGGGGGTGTTCACATTGAGCCATGCAGCTGGCAGGCCTGTGGCAGAAGGTGTTTTCAGCCAGCAGCAGTACACGCAGCCAAGAGCAGTAACGTTTCATCCACCACAGTTCAGTCTGGCAGCCCCCTTGGATTCCAAGCTTGCACCAACACATTCATCCTTTCGATGTGTACCAGCCCTGAGAAAACCATGTGGAAAACAGTGGGAGTCCTAAGCGCTTTCTTAGTCACAGGATGAAACATCTCTGCCCACTTGCTTCCAAGGCACTCAGTGCTAGGGCTGTGTTGGCTTCTGTCTCTCCACCTGAGGCTCTTACGCTTTGCGTAAATGAGTATTCACTGTGCAACTGCTTCCTAAGGGCCAGTGGGTATTGCTGAGTGCAGCAGCCTTAAAGAGAGATTGACCGTCTTGGAGGTTACCATACAATGTTCCAGTCTTTCACCATGGGTGGGAGGGGGCCTGACCCTGGGTTCCCCTAACAATCCTAGCCCTAGGTTCACAGAGGCTTCCACCTCCAATTCAAGACTCAGTTCAGCAGAAAAGCTTCAAAATGTTTAAGAAGTTAAGCATCAGAAGGGGTGAAGGTGGGCAAGGTGAGTGAGTTTGACAGTTCCAGCAAAACTTAGGAATGAGTTAGAGTTCTGCATAAACCTGCAATGTCAGAAATACACGAAACTGCGTAAAACTGTGGCAGCTCTGCTTGATAGTGAAGGGTTCTTGACCAGGCAATACCCTCAGTAACCAAATGTGACTTCAGAACTGGCCCTATTTTGAAGGCCTCAACCAGATGACCACCATGGCCCCCTACCAGCGTAAATGACTATGTGCCTCTGTGATTGTTGCTGTATCTAGATGTTAGTTCAGCCACTGTGTAGACATAGGGTTATCCCAGTCAGGGTGTTCTGGTTCTGCTTGTTTGTGTTTGTGTAATTGTAGTGCTGAATACTGTAACAGTCACAAATGGTAGCAGTCACAAGGAATCTAAATGGATATATTTTTGTGTAATTGAAGCAAATTGAGAACCTTACCTAAGACTTCAGTTGTAATGCTCAGTGGAGTACAAAACTGAGCAAACTGCTATTACTTTTTTTGCCATGAGCACTGATACTTCTTTTGGGACGTATCTAGCAAGTAAGATAGTTCTTTGGGGTGAGGTGTCGGGTTTTGTGTTACCAAGCTGTATCCTCATCCGTCATTCCCCTTACTCTTCCCAAGAATTTGCTGTAATCTCAGTTCTCTCCATTTATAAAGCTGATGTGCAAAAATGTCTAATCACAGTTTTCCAGTAGAAGAAACTAGACTCACCATGGCTGTTACAGAGGGGAGGTTCATGCCCTGTGACTCAGAAAAGAGAAATTGATAGGGATTTTGTTTTAATTTTCTTGTATTTCATCTTCACTTTTGTTTGACTTCGCTCTGCGTTCCATGATCTACCTTTTAAACCTACAAATAGTTCAGAGTCTGAAATTACTGGCATCACAGTGGCTTCACTAGCTAGACTACATTGGTGCTGGAAGGCGTCAACCTTGGTTCCTTGACACGTTCTTTTATCTAAGAAATAAAATTGTCCTGGAGAGCACCTGCCCTCTGTCTAAGGGCTACTTCTCCAAGAAAGTTAAATGGAGACCTAGAGGTTTTTGTTGCAGAATTGGGTAGGTTTTGGGCCAGATTTGTTCATTACTGTAGGCAGATGGTGGAGCTCTGTTGAAGACTGCACACTGACAGGCTCATATCTTCTGGAAAAAAGTGAGTTACTAGGTTTTAAATAGTATTTTTAATAAACAGTTTGTTGTTAAACAAAATGTTTTAATGCACACAGCTGTGCAGACGTGCAATGCGAGACTTCTTTAATATTTTGATCTGTAATTTGCGATGTACGTGAACAAAGACTTTTCTGCATAGTCTCCAGCTGCATGGATTTCATTTCTTCGGTGCAGAAGCTGTTTTTTGACAACTGTTTATCTGTGAATGGCAGGATATTAATATCTCTTTGATTAAAAATTGAAATAAAAAGAGCATACCACTGCCAGGCAGATTGAGAGTGTTTGCTGTCTGCTAATAAAGAGGAACTGTGCAAATCCAAATTGTGCCGTTAGCTGTTGGCTTTGTGACTGAGAGACGAGATCCGAAACTAGAGGAAGTAAGAAGTTGGCAGCTGTACATTGGTGGCTGAGTATCTGCTATTACGCTGTTGATGCCGAGTCAGAAATTGAGGCTGTGAAATGTTAATTGGCTTGCTAGGAAGTGGAGGAGCATCATGGCTTAGTTGATTTAGATGGTGCAACATTAAAACATGTCAGATGGTGAGGTTAGTTAGTTAGTTAGTTAGTTAGTTAGATCTGTGTTTAATTGTCAAGCCGTTACCGTTTCTGAAACGGTAATTCAGCTTCTTTCATAAAATTTTCAATTATTAGTGAGTATAAGTTTTCATTTATGTTCTTTTCAGCATGCAGCATATTAAATTTATTGCTTCCAAGAAGTCGTAGCAACTATTTTATGCTAAACAATTTGTTAAAGAATTTTATGCGAACTTCGTAAGAACACCTTCACCATTTTAATGAAATAAGTCACTCAGAACTAAGGGTAGATTTCAAATGCAGCTATTGATGCAGAGAAGTAATAGTACCTTGAATTTGTTGAAATTAATTCTGTTTGTGTTGCTTCTACTTATTTCAACAGGTGACTGAGCTAGAGTGTGTGAGCAGTCAAGCCAATGCAGTCCACACACATAAAACAGAATTAAATCAGACAATACAGGAGTTAGAGTCTACGCTGAAGAAAAAAGAAGAGGTATTTGCTAACATTTATTCCTGGCTTTTCTTCTATGACATTTCTAAAGGCTGTTGATACTAAGCTTGTTATGGCTGGTAAATAATACGTTATTTCCTGTACATGTTATGAAGTAAAATTTTTTTCAGCTTCTTTGAAATGATGTATATTTTTCCACGTATATAATTACATCAGTCCAATATAGAGCTCGGTACCCGAACAACAACAAAAAGGATTGTGCTCTCCTGTTTGCTTTTGTGCTTTTAAGCATCTCTGCAAAAGTAAGTCATAAGTGGTTTCCACAGAGCAGTCATCACACTGAAGCAGTCCAGATTCACTAAGAAGGGAAGCTGTGGTAAGCATGCTTTCCTTTTTCTGGAGAGTAGGGCTTGGAACAAGTAATAGACACCTGCCTTTTTCAGGCCAATCTGTTTTTCAGGCTACATTAATACAGCTGACTTTTACGATCGCTAAAGATCAGTCCTGTCCTTAAACACATGCCACGCCCCCGGCCTGAAACCTGATGATATTTGTTGTGCCACCTGCCTTGGCATGGATTAGCAGCAAGAAAATAAAAGGAATTGGAGTAACACCTGCGCTGGCTACGGGTCCTAGAGGAAAGCAGATTTGTGCTGCAGAATGATCAAGGATCGTCCCTTTGTGGATGGGCAAAAGGAGGTGGAAGGAGCTGCGTGGGAAGGATTATTTGCCCTGTGTAAGACCAGATCCCTGGAGCCCCCCGTGACAGAGGCGGCGGGCACTGGTGTGCGTGTTCTGAGGTGCAGTGTGTCCTGCGGAGTCTTGCCTCCAGCGGGGCAGTTGTTAGGTGTTTCCACGGAGTGTGCAGGAGTGGCGCAGTAGTTACAGAATATCCTCCTAAAATGGAACAAAGCCTTTTCCAAACTCCCTCATTAAGAGATTAGCCTCAGGTTGGTAATGTTTCCCATTCTGGTGCCCATTCACTTCTGGATTATGCTGAGCTGTTGGCTGCAAAAAGATCTTTCCGAAAGGAGTTCTGGGAGGTGGATGTGCCCTTCTGGGGAAAAGTACTTAATAGTTTTAAGTGTGATATCTTTTGGTTTCATTAACAGTTTCTATTCTTGTCTTTTGAAAGTAAGCTAAGGAAAGGTTTCTCTTCCGTTCATTATTTTATCTATATTTCTTATTTTTATACCTCATTACTTTCTTCTCACTAAATTAAAGACATGTTTTCTTTTAGACTCTGTTTTTCCAGAAATCAATGGTCAAAGCAGGCAAATTTTTGGTGCTCAGGCCTGCTGCTAGTGACACAATAAGCAGCTCACAGATTAAATAAAAAATTTGATTTTTCTCTTGAAAAAATGGAGCAGGATAAATGCTAGTAGAATTTATAGTATAGAATTTTTTCTGTGATCACAAGGACCCTTAATTTTCCAGGAAAAAAATTATTTCAGATCTTTCGTGTGGGAGAGGAAAACTCAGACTTTTATGAAAGAAAATGCTTATCGTATTGTTGTTTATTCGCACTGGAATTGCTGTTTTGGGACTGTGATTCAGGAGTATTGAGAGCAGGGCTTAAACTTCAGGTGCTGTGATGGGCAGTAGCCAGCTGCCAGTTTTGGTATCTTTGCAATGGCCTGCTCAGAGGAAGAATCAGTAGCCAGCTTACCTGCACTGAGGCCAAGCCAGGTTAACATGTTGATAGCAGGATTATTTCTTCTCCCTTAGGAAATAGAAGGATTGAAACAAGAAATCGACAATGCCAGAGAGCTCCAGGCACAGAGGGATTCTCTGACCCAGAAGTTACAGGTGAGCTATAGTACATCATCTTAATTTAGAGAGAAGAGGAAAAGGACCATCAAGTGAGCAGTTCACATCAGCAACTTGTGCTATGTTCGCTGAAGGTGCCAAATAAATACGTAAGTTAGACTGCATTGCAAAGTGGTGGGTTGAGATGATCCTTAGGAATTTGTATCAAAACCTGCTGTAAGTTGCTATTTTTACTCAAGGGAACAGACCCAAATTTAATTTACAAGTCCACCAAGTACCGTCAGGCTAGCAAACGTCCTTCATCGATACGTATCCTGGGCAGTTCTGGTCTCGTTTTCACTGCAGTGTCTTCCCGTAGGTCCTGTGTGCCACTGAAACTGTCACGCTGTGTATCACCAGGTTGGGATGAGTTTGTATTCAGCTTTTAAATGTGCCCTGAGAAAGTAAAGGTTTAAGCGTTCTTGTGTAGTACAGACTTCAAAAACACACCTTGACATTTGGAATTCTTTAGAATAATTGTGGTTTTATTGTTTTTCCTGGGTTGTTTCCTTGCTTTGTCTGAAGCCGTGTACTTCAACCTACCGGAATCAGTGTGCCCTCAGTACACCCTCCGTTGCTACATCTGAGCTCCCGTCTGTCTGTCACTGGGCTGAGCGGCCAGCACATACATACCTCCCGTATGAAACCTGCCTTCTGAATGAGGCTGACCCAAAACTTCAGAGTTTTGGTAGGAGTGGAAACTCAGGCATTAAATAGGTCCTAATCCAAAGTGCTGAAAGGTGACCCGCGGTGTTCTGTGGCTTGACCTAAATCACACTGAAAGCAAGCTGCATCAGACTAGCCACAGCTTAAAAATCATTCAGCAGGTATTCTTTGAATCACATTACAATAATTGGAACTTCCTTGAATCTCATTTTAACATACAGAGTAAACCACATAAGAACAAACCCTTTTTTTTCATTTTTCCCTGTTAAGTCAAATTATTTGGAAAAAGTATGTTATTACTTTAAACACCTCAGTTTGCCTGTTCCACTATACCAAAAATTGTTGCTGGCTTTAGGCTAAAAATGGGAGTTTTCCGCTGAAAAGGAACTTACCTGAGAGACTCAAAAGGGAGATTATAATGCAAGTTGCAATTTGTTCTAGCAGTAGCATATGCAATAATTACAGTGTAAGGTCATATGAAAAGTAATAATGAGCCAGGAATTAGCTATCCTTAGCGAGCAGAATTACGAGAGACTAGTAAGAGATGAAAGATTAGAAAATGCTAAGTTTTTATTAAAACTTGTACTTTATAAAGTCAGTAGCTTCTTTTTGATATGTTTATTTCTTCAGTAACCAAACGGATGTATTGTGTGTATATATCCGTACTTCACTTTGTAGGCGATCAGTTTCTGAAAATAGTTCTATATGATTCTATTCAAGTAAGTTTAAAGCTCACTTAGGATCAGAGTTAAAAGTGGCCTTTCTTAAGCTTAAGTGTTGTTACTGACCTGATGCAGCCCGTCTGAAAGATCCTGAGTCTTTGCTTTGCTATAATTGTCCTTCTTTGATTATACTGGCCTTCTCTGAGCCACTTGACCCTACGTCTGTGACGTCAGTGAAATGGTGTTTTCTTCTGTAGCTCGAGACTAACCATCTCACATCTGTTCACTTAGTTGACTCATCGTCTGTTTTCAGGGTGATTGTCTCCAGGGCCCATATCTGTTCGTCTCGCTCGTTTTTCTTCTGCTTTATTTTTTTCCCTCTTGTGCTTGCAAATGGCTTATGTAACTCCAAAATATTTTGGAACATAGCCTGTATGAAAAATGCTATACACAGAAATTACTAGTTCAACATGTATTGTATTTGACACACTCATATCAGACAATGAATTAGAAATCCATCATTGGCAAATTCCAATGAAGAGCAATATGTTATCGCTGTGAAGGGCAAGTATCAGGGCCCTTGCTACTTAATAATTTTATTAGCACTGTTGAGGAGACTTATCAATGAGTCATGATCAGTGTGACTCTCGCAGTAAGTCAGGGTATCTTTATTACTGTGGCTGATTCCTAAATATAGCTGTTGTGTAGAGTTTGGGTATTTGATCTGGATCCTTGCACTGAATTCCACAGAAGATTACTACAGTGCAAACAACAACCATAACTTGTTAATCATTTTTTTCTTTTCTAAAATAAAACAATGTATGAGAAATGATTGTGTACTTTGTAAGAAGAGCTTGAAAAAAGCGTAGAATACACCTTGCAAAGGGCCCGAATGTGTTAGAGTCAGTTTGTTGTTAGATTAGATTAACTGCAAATAAAATGAAATGACACAACTAGGGGGGAACAAATTACATTACATGGACTCCTCTCCACTTCTTCCCCTCAAGATGCAACAGTTTTGAGATAGACAGATTTGCAATAGGAAACTGCACGTGAGCTGGACATGAACTTGTAATGCAATACTATTGCAAAAATCATTAACACTAATCTAGGGTAAATATGTGTAAGGATCAAATGTAAAACTCGGGAAGAAGCATTTTGCAGAAATTAAAAGCAACAGCTCCTGGCATATTTCAGTTAATTCTGCTTCCCGTAAATCATTAAATATGTTAAGCATAAGTTAGGGAAAATAAAACAGGAGGAAGTGTGGGAGAAAGTACATCTGAGGAAATGTTTGCGAAGCTAGATGTTAGAGAGGAGATGTCAAGAATAGAATATAAATAAAATACGCAAGCTGGAAGTTTAAGCAAAAGAAGGGAGCTCTTCTGATTTGAAGAGGTACATACGGGGCAAGGACTAGGAGTGGAGATTTAGCCTTTTGCTGAATATGGATGGAAGTTCCTACATCTGACATAAAGCTTTCAGTTTTATCTGAGTGCTCCCACCCTAATAGCTTACAGCAGAACAATCCCTCAGTTTGAGAGCATCTGAGGAGGGTCTGAGAGATGATCTTTAGTGCTAGATGCAGACCAGTGGGATGCTCTTCAGGCCCAGACATCATGGAGGAAAACCATGTACATATCCATGGATTTGTTCCGAAGTGGTCCCTTTCATCACTGGATTGCCTACTTATAGAAATTAATTATCTCTGGGGTAAGAGCAGAGGTGAGGAGACTTCCTAGAGCACACACATTTGGTCAGTGGAAGAGGAGCAGTGACAGGAAAAGCAGGACGTGGGAGCAAACATGGCAAAACAGCAATTGGTTTTGTGTGAGCTGAAGAAAGGACCGTGTCATTCCTGCAGAGCCATAAGGACCTTGAATTTCCCTTTTTGTCCTGTGCTGCAGTCACTTCACCTCAGAGGGTCTTGAACCTATGCAGTTGCTATACTGGGTAGTACTTGCCAGTACTCTGTTTGGAGGGCAGGAGCAGGCTCAATGAAGGAGATCCTTCAGAGGGTACGGCTGGGTTATCGTCAGTTAGCTTGTTCATTTGTAGCAGCGTTGGGGTAGCCAATTGCTGCAGAAGCATGTATGTGTTTTAATTTGTATTGTTTCTACAAATACTCTTCTTAGTTAGCTTCCTTTAGGGCTTTGGCAACTGTATTGTTCAGTGTTAAACAGATTGAACTAATTCTCTTGGTGCTGGCAGCAAGGGGTAACTCCTGCTCTCAGCTGTGCTGTTGAAGAGCAGCGCCCAAAACTCTGTAATTTTTAATATGCCCATTTACAAACAAGAATTAAGGGAGGTATTCCAGTTCAGCTTGGACGTTACCCTTGGCTGCACAAACAGCCACAATCATGAGGAGACCAGGTTCCTGAGGCTCTGCCTTCTCCATCTGCAGCACTGCTGGGGGTCTGGAGCTCTCCCCCCGCTGTGGAGGCTGGGAGCCAAGGCTCAACGCTGGCCACGTCACCCCATCCCTCCTCTGGCCAGGGATGCAGCAGCCGATTGGCACTGCCATCAGACTGCTCATGGGTGGGAGCATGCCTTGGGCCGCGGACTTTGACAGAAGTCTGCCATTTTATACCTGTTACACTTGCCTGCCCAAATACCTGTATGGGTCAGGCTGCTTCTTACAGTTAGCCGAAATCTCCCCAGTGTAACATGAATGCATTTGTTAGCTTTGAGGGAGACAGAAGAATCGTAACAAAACCAGTGGGAGAGTGGGAGGGCAGAAGGAGGAATCGCTTGTGCTGGGAGCAGTGGCTGCTGCCAAATCTTCCTCCCTATGGCTGTGTGAAGCTAGTTGTGAAAACTCGGAGCAGGCCCATTAAGGCTTCGTGAAACAAAGCCGCTGTAAAAGGAAGCGGTGTTGAAAAAATGTTAATGTACGTAAATATGAATTCACTTTGCCGGAGAACGGCTGTGCAGGGTGTGTGGTGTTCTAAATACACTGCCTCTGTGCTGCCTTTTGAAGTGTCTGCATAACTGAAATTACAAAACGTAGCATGAATTTACGAGATGTGCAATGAGTGTGACAAATAACATACTATTCCAGACCCATGTGACTGCTACATTCGTAATTTGATAGAGGAGAGGGCACCCAGTTTGCACAGAGCTGAGCAGCCGTGACCTCCCCACCCTGCCAGGGTTAAGGCACAAGCCAGAGCTGTGAGGGGTCCTGCCGGGCTGGTGCGAGGGGGCTTCTCTTCCTCGTGAATGAGAGCTGAGCTTGGTCAGGGTCAGATCCCCGCAGCTGTGTGTAACGTGCCGCCGCTTCGTCTTTCCACCCACTGTACAGGAACAGCTTGTCCATACGGCACTCGTGGCTCGCGCGCTTTCCCTGCTGCTGCGGCTGTGCTGTGGTGGGGCTTGCAGGTGGGTGCTCCGGGGCACCGTGCAGCGAGACGAAACGCTCAGCTTGCACTTGCTGGTTTGAATTTGTTACAGTCAATGTCACCTTGACATCAGTCTTGCTAGTTTGTGTGCCTGTCTTAATTTTCAGGGTGAAAAGGCCTATAATGTGGGACAGGAGTAAGGTAGTACTCCTGCATCCATAAAGCAGTGTTTTGGATGAGTTTCTGTATGAGACCATTTAATGGGGACTGTGTCCTTGAGCAATTCATGCAGTCTAAATCAGGGAATACTTGAACTTAAGTAAACCTTTGAGAAGCTGTTTTCAGTAGGTGGCACATTTCTGAACGGTAGAAGCAATAACTTACCTGAATAAGTATATATCACACCCATTGTTCACTGACTAAATTTTATCCCTCTCCAAAAGTTTCTGTCCTTCAGATGAGTTGCTGAAAAAAATGGACGAAGTGGTAGTACGTACACAATCGTAATAGCAGTTTGGGTTCTGGTTTTGGCTCAGTGGAAACTAAAGGGTAGCAAATTGTTTTAAAAAACAGTTGACAAAAATAGCCCACAAATACCAGCAGGAGGTTAGACTACTTTCTGTTTGCAGTCCACACATTAACATGTTATGTATTTTCTCTGAAGGAAGTAGAAATTCGAAACAAAGACCTGGAAGGCCAGCTGTCTGATCTAGAGCAACGTCTGGAGAAAAGTCAGAATGAGCAAGAAGCTTTTCGCAATAACTTGAAGACACTTTTAGAAATTCTTGATGGAAAAATATTTGAACTAACAGAGTTACGAGATAACTTGGCCAAGCTAATAGAATGCAGCTAAAGAGAATGGGATTTCAGTGCCAATCAGCTTAAAGATGCACTGTCTCTCTTTATAGGACTGTGTTGGGCTCTGCATCAAAGTTGCACAAAATTAGAAAATGCTCCTCTGAGAGGGCTTGTTTTAAATTTGAGTCATATTTCAATATAAAATTCAGAACTCAGCTTGCAGCTAGTTGAAGAAAAAAACAACAAACAAAAAAACTTGAATTACAAATTACCTCCTTGTACGTTATTGGCCATAGATTACTTGAAAGATATTAACAGTAATTGAATGCAATCCTTTTCTAATTACCAGTGATGGAAGAATTAGCAGTGTCCCAGGTCACATCCCCTTTTGTGATAGACACAATATAGGTTATCTGCTGTTTTATTTATTTAAGATATTTAATTGCTGTGTTTTGTGCAAGAACTTAGTGATGACAGCCCTGTATTTTGTTGTTTTAGTAATTTCTCAGGATACTTTGCACTGTGGAGAAGCAGTGCCATTACCAATTTATTCTTGCCAGGAGTGAGAGAGAGTTGCATCTTTAATTGAAACAAAGTTAATATAACTGCTTGTATAAAGTTCTTCCTTTTGGGGTTTTTTTGGTTGGTTGGTTGTTTTTTTGGTTTTTATATATATATATACTGGAAGATACCGTATTTCTTTATGGAGCTTTCTCTGGTGTTCTACAATATTGTCCAATGTAAGGTTTACTTTTTCATATGAATTCCATGTAATTATAGTGAGATACTATCTTCCACTTAAACTGTGTTTTGAAGCCAACCAATGATGGAAGGTGAGTCCCCCAGGGAAAAAAAAAAAAGGCAAAAAACCCCTGAGAATTTTAAATGTAAAATTTAACATGCACAGATAACAAGGAATAGGCAGTCATTTGTTTTCTGGCCTTGATACATATATCAAATATGTATGTTCAATTAACTGTTAACCTGTTCTGCAGGAGACTTTTTCAGAATGTCACATGAATTTCAGGTTTTGTGAATAATGGCTTATGGGGAGCACTGCTTTATTACAGATTGCATTAAGGGCATAGAGCTATTGCAAGGGATTACTCGTACACTGAACTTACCCAGCCAAGAAAGCTGTTTCTAGAAGTTTTGTTGTCATAGCAAATTGAAATGGAGACATGTTTACTCTTTTATGCGTCTTCATATCACATCTTTATTGAAACTACACCAGGCAATATTCTGAACTGTTAACTAAATGTTTAAAAACTGGAAATTGAATTCACTTATCCTCAGTGAGCAGGTTTTGAAGTTGTTTTGATGTAATTTTAACAGACTTTTGGCAAATACACATTTCTTTATATAATAGATTTATTTAAAAAAAAAACCAAACCTCCTTGAAAGGTAAGCCAAGTGTCATGTGTCTTGCATCAAAGTACATTCTTGCCATAAATTGCTTGTAATGCTGAAGAGGGCTTTTTTTAAAATGTATGAATGAGTGTCAGACTTCAGAGTCAAAAGATGCACGGACCTTTGTTTGCTCCCCAAACTAATTTGAATGTGAAACATGAAATCTAGCTGCTTATTAAATTCGTACAACACAATTTTCTCCACTTAAGAGACTGCTATTCAAAACTAGAAAAGATAAGTTTGTTTTCATATGTGTACTGTGTGTATATACCATATAATACACACAGGTTCTCATTTATATTAGAAATACATGCTTTATTTCTAAAATACTGTTTTTTTTCTTCACTAGTGATTTATCAGGTCTCCCCTGACTAGTCAGGAAAATGGTTTAGGTCAAATGCTAAACCGTGATGTATTATACAGTATGTAATGTACACAATGTTTAAGTTTTCTCCATATTTTTAGAGTATTTTCTCACTTTATTTATTAAAGGGGTGGGGGGAGCTTGGTTCAGCGTACTACTGGTTGAAAACTTTGTGGTGAGCTATATGTTTTTCATTTGGTTGATTTTAGATGGTGGTGTGTATATCTTCATCGGGTCCAGATGAGCAGATATGACCAGTTTTTAATTTACCCGGGGATGTTTGGGCCTGATTCTCCTGTCACTTCAGCTGCTGTAAACCACATGTGTCCTTGATGTCATGTCAGCAACATTCAGTTGGCATAACGTCTGTGAAAGTGCAAGGAGAATCTGACCCGTTAATGCTCAGTGGACATAATAACGATGAAGAAAAAATAAAAACACAGAAAGCTGATGATGGAATAAATGTAATATTATTTTTAATGATATTATTGACATTTTTAAAGATATGATGTCATTTACATGTGGGAAAATAGTGGACAGAAATATTTCCACTTAAATTTTGTGAATATGTGTGGTACATGAGTATTTCTATGTATACGTACACACACATATGTATATACAGAACATGGAAAAATTTAGATGTGCACATTTTTAATATTTTCCTATTGAAATTAAATTTAAAATTGGAAATTGATATTTGATAATTTCTTTTCTCATAGAGTAGATACGCTTCATTTCTTTTTTAAAAATACTACAGTTACTGAGGACTGCACCTTTGAATTCCCAGACAGTTGCCAAACATAAATATGGGATAAGGTGGACATACGTGCACATAAATAAAAGCTTATTGCTAAGACTATTTTTAATGTTTATTTACAGTAGGTGAGTGTTTAGAAATTGTGACCTAAAGTTCATACTTAGGTGGCTATACCTACTGTAGCCTCTCCACTTACGTTGTAAGATAAAAGTTTGCCTATTTGAAACATTACTTTCCCAGAGACGGGTATTATACATCACATCTCTCTTTGATGAAACTATGGAAATATGTATAGGAGAAAAGAGTGTTGAGTACTATAGCCTGAAAACGTGACCATGAACTTGCACTGGAGGGGAGAGCAGTCACATCACGTATAACCTGTTATATGGCAACTACAGTCTTGTGAAAAAAAAACAAAAGGCAAAAATAATTACCAAAAAACCTAACAACGGAAATGCCCAACAAAAAAAAAAAAACAAATAGTTTTTTATTTTGAAATACACTTGCTGTTCTCTGGAGAATGTACTTTTACTTTTTTTTTTTTCTTAAATCTTTTTCAAGTTGTGCAAGTGATAGCAGCAGCTACCTTAATCTTTCAGGTGCTACTGGATTTTGCATTAGCATGTTATGTTGTGAAATCCTGACTTTGACATAAAAGATTTTTGTAAGTATAACCCCGTCTGGATAGTTAGTTTTTGGAGTGTCTTGTTCATAATCCATATGCCTCAATGATCCAGAAATCGCATTTTTCTATGTGGACAAAGTAAAATGTGTGAATTAATCTGTCTGTTACGGACTGGGAATTCTTTTTCCTGGCTAGTATATCTAGGAAAGAGGAGAACAATGTGAACTGATAATGCAGAAATGCTGTTATAAGGTCTCTAAGAAAATACATTTTCAGGTAAAATATAAATAAATAAAGGGCTAAACCAGATGTAACACAAATAGTATCATTTAATGCTATTGTTGGCATTCCTAGGGTAATTCGTTTAAAGAAAACCCTGCAAGAATGAACAATGCGTCAAGTAAAGACGAATATTTTGGGATGTATCTTTTCAGTTGTCAGTTGTGAAAGGTTTCTAATTTCTGGTCATTTTTCTACCAGTTAGGGATTAACTTCAGGTTTACCTTCAGTAAGAGGCTAAACCTCAACTCGTTCTATCATCTTTTATCTTCTGTACTGAAGTGGCTACTGAACAGCGCTCTGTGAACACCGCATTCAAAAGTCAAAATGAAAACCTTTTTGAGAAATACCGCATGGAGAGAGGAATGGAAAACTATTGCAGACCTTAATTCTCTGCAGAACTGGAGATGTCAGTAAAAGCACTTACTTAATTTGGTTGATTGCAGAGCTCTTGGATCTTGAGGCCAAAGATAAATCTGATTATAAGTTAGGTCTGGATATCAGAAGACAATTAAAAAAAAAGGACCGTCAAGAAACTCCATCCAAAGGCGTGTAGTTCAGTCTGAGTAACTGGACATGCCAGCTAAGTGCACAGCTATACACTGATTTTTTTTCAGGAAATGGACCTGACTCTGCAAAGCAATGTTCAAATTGTCTTGTTTACATTTTCTTAGTAATGCTGCATACGTGCACTACCTCTGAATGGTGCTAAGCAGAGAACATATCACGAAATAACATATTTTTAAAATCTCTATTTTTGCTTAGTAGCATTAGTTTCTTGTTTTACTCCACTTACTTCAGACAAGTAGGATTAATTTTCCCCATTATATTAAATGTTTGGGAACAAAGAACAGAGTTTTATGTTAGATCCTGGAGTCAGTTCAGCTCATATTCTGGCCATGCAATGTAGACAGAAAGCAGGTGCAACTGTTTATATCACAATACCTGCAATACCTCTAGATACGATAGACAGAAGCAGGTTTTCACACCATATGGGGTCTTGTAGCTTGCTTGCCACAACCTCTCAGGGACCTGTAGTTGCCAGTACTGCCTCTGCACTGCTGGCAGAGGACCTTATCCTAGGACCAAAGAAACACAAGCGTAATTTATGCCCACCTTCCCCCTCATTGCGAGGTCTCACACAAGCAAAGCTCATCTGACAGTTTTTGTCATTTTCAGATCCAGGCATGGGAAGGAGGAGTTACCATCAAAGGTGTTTTAGATTTGGGGCAAGGTGCAGGACTGGGGAGTGGGAATGCAGAGTTGTCAAAAAGATTCCCTTACATGGAACTGGTAGCTGTAAAATAGGCGAGAACCATTTGCATAGCAAAGGACAGACTGAACTGTGCAGCAGCAACAAAAGGTTCGTTAGAAAGGATCTTGCTTTCCTTAGGTATTCACATCACGCTAATATTGAGCAGACCGGTCTTGCCCCAGAACTGTGCTCTGATTGCTATGGGCTTCTCAAGGTGAGCATTGGGTGTGTGTTTTGTGAACACAGCCGAAGTCCTGGCAGTCTGCAAACCCTATGTCCTTTCAGACTTTTATCTTCATAACTCTAGGGGTTTGGTATCCGTAATAGTCATCGGTAGTGGTTGATGATACACTCTTATTTTTTTGTGCCATCAGTTCGTATCACCTCTGTTGTTTGTGTAACAAACTTCTGAGCTGGGTTACGGGGTTTTTCTTTCTTTTCTTTTAACTTTGAAGTAGTTTCAGACCTAGTCCCTCCCTGCTCTGGGGATTCTTACCTGCTCTCATCTGTGTGTCATCTTACTGCATGGATCCAACAGTGTGTCAGCTGCTTTTGCTTCCACTAGACTGAGAATAGCAACCTAGAAGTTTTTTTGGAAGACAACTTGCATTTCTATGACTGTGGTACTTCTTGAAGAGGAAGACTTTTTTTCCCAGTAGATCAAGAAGGAGGCAGAGCTCAGGACCTTCACAAACAATACGTGCATCCAGGTGCTAAGGGGAGAGGAAGATCTACACTGACAAGGTATGTGTAAGTATAATCTGCATGTATGGATTTCCCCTTTTTGAGTTAAATACGGACATTCAGATATTTTCAGAGACAGAACAAGACCTTTGAAATTCTCTGAGTCTGGATTTGTTTTGTTAAATGAGGATCGAATCTTCTCTAAATAAAACAAAAGAAATGGGTACTTCCCTGCAAGAGAGACATCACAGCCCTTACCTGTGGATGGAAATGTAGAAGTTAAATCTACTTTCTGTGCATCTGAATATACTGTTATTTTTATAATTCCAGCAGTGTTGTTTCTCAGGAATCTGCAGCAATGAGACCAGAAGTGTATCAGTGAGTGGTACAGTGGTCTTTGGCTTTCATTTAGTGAGAGGAGCCAGGATAGTAACGTGTAGTTGAGCAAGTCAAGTAGTATCTAGTCTGAGCATCCTGCACCCAGTCCCTATTGCTCAGCCTCGCTGCTGCACCCTGCTTGCTGTGGGGAAACCAGCCCAAATGTGGCTGCACTTGCTGCACTTGCTGCACTCGCGGTCTCTCCCAGAAGCAAGCGTGGAGGGCTGCTTGTCCTTTGTTCAGAAGCTGCTGGTTTGAACTGTAGGCCTGTTGTTATCAGTCGAGCCCTTTTGCTCCAGAGCATTCTGCACATTTGGAGATTTACTTGCAGGGGGAGAAAACAGAGGGGAAATTTCGTGGTGCAGATCTGAAAGCAGCAGAGTAATGTGCTGGTTTGACATAAGCACCTTTTTCCCAGCTCTTTCAAACAAAAAGAAATTATGAAAGCTTTATTTGGGGTGGTTATTATTATCATTTGAACCTACAAGTCAGAACTTTTTTTATCCTGTGTTTCTTGTATTTTCCCTTTTTTCAACCTATGTGCTTTTCTCTTGTGTAATGTGGAGCAGCCAAGTGCATGATTACAATAAACCTCAGAAAGTCCTAAGCTGCTTATGGAATGAGATACGTAAACATCCAATGTCCTGCTCACCAGGCAGGCACATCACAAACCCAAGCAAAAAAACATGTAAAAGATATCTGTAGGTATGTGGTGCCGTCTGTTGTGCACAAACATCTCAGCCTCAGTGAAGGACTCGGCCAGCCAAAGAAGCCAAGAGAAGAGGCAATGAGGAAGCATCAAGGATGTTCTAAACAAGCATTACTGAATACTGTGTACTTCCACAAGGAAGTATTTTGAATCAAAGCTGGCTAAAACAGTGAGCAATGCAAGTGTTTTCAGAAGACAGGAGCTTGTATGCTCTTTACTGATGGTGACTGCATTACAGAAATAGAAGATTCCTATAAGGCATGTTTAACTTCTCAAGTCAAAGTAGAGGAATGTGTCAGTATCGGCAGACTGTTTTCAGAAGAAACTAAGCCGATTTTCCTACTAAAACAAAGGGTTCATACACCAGGCAGCAAAAATTTCCATCAGTGCAGAGGATTTCTGTCGTCAGCTAGGATAGGAGACAGATCTTTTGCAAAGGAATTAAAGCACCATTTGGAAACTTCCGTGAGAGAGAACAGGTGCAAGGATGAGAACAGATCTCTGCAGCAGCTGCAACGTGCCCAAGTCAGACTGGGAAATGTAGCTACAAGACTTATGGTCTGGGCTGGAAGGACGGCCAGGTAGCACCACCGTGCTGTAGGGTCAAAGGTTTTTAAGGGAGTTGTGACGCTTCAGCCAAATTGGAGTAATGAAGGTCTAACAAGGACATACATATCTAAAAATAAAAATCCAGAAGGAATTAAGGCCTCATAGAGTGCAGCATAAGTCAGCCCCATGGCTGAGCAAGCAGCCACACCAGAGACTCTGGATATGTCCAAATGTGCCATCACCTCTGTAACCCTGGCAGAGAGGAGGGTTTCCTTAACAGGATGAAAGCAAACATTAACCAGCCATTGAGGCTGGTTTTATAGCTCAGGAGTAGCCACTAGGTAGCTGTGGAATTTGCCATGACATTTTAAGTCTCTCTTTCCATTTGCTGCACCAGAAAAGGGAGCCGCTGCTTGAGGAAGTTGACCTCCATGACTCATATAAGCATAAATCTGTGTCTTGTATTGGATAAAAGCTGGGGTGTAGCTACTTGGAAAATAGTTAGGTGGTGACAGTGGTGTGTCAAGGCCTCAACGGGCTGGTAAGTTTGGACAGATACAAATGAAGAAATTCTAATTTACAGTATTTCAGTATATTATATTTTTATTTTAAGGAAGCCCCACGACTTGCTACTGCAATGACACGTTGATGGGATAACAGAAAACAGTGTCCTTGTGGGAGACAGCTAGGCTCTTTCCACTGGGTGAGCTCCAAAAGGAGCAGGAGCTAAATTTTGCATTCAGTCGAAGCAAACGAAGCTGCTGCTGACAGTACCACACGATTTCTTATGCAGAAGCATCCCTGAAACCTTGAGTATCCACTAAGGACTTCAGCAAATCCATCTATCTGCGCCTTGAAAGGGAGGAAAACTTTAGGTATTTTTGGCAGCTGATGGCTGGGAGCAGAACCCAGGTTTATCCCAGATGGCTGACAATGCAGTCTTGATAAACGCTGGTTAGGACACACAGTGTCTGTTTAAAGTTTCTTATTGCAAATTGAGATTAAAAGCTGAAGACTTGGGAGCTTTTTTCTGTGAAATGGGATATACGAAGACTTATACCTGTAACTGCTTTTAAGTATTTAAATGAGTTTTAGATGGAATATACATTAGTTTGTATACAAATCTAAGTTTGCATAAGGTACTTTTTGTACAAACATGGTTAGTTTGTATACAAATCTAAGCAAAGCATGTCCTGGAAGGCAACCTGCGACTCATGTTCTCCTAGAAAATGTACCCTAAGTACACCTGCCTTCCCCCC